>CM042251.1:1145006-1152506 GCA_023566225.1 Romanogobio albipinnatus
CGAGAGAGGGCGAGAGAGAGAGAGCGAGAGAGAGCGAGAGAGAGCGAGAGAGGGCGAGAGAGGGCGAGAGACAGAGACAGAGACAGAGACAGAGACAGAGACAGAGACAGAGACAGAGACAGAGACAGAGACAGAGACAGAGACAGAGACAGAGACAGAGACAGAGACAGAGACAGAGACAGAGACAGAGACAGAGACAGAGACAGAGACAGAGACAGAGACAGAGACAGAGACAGAGACAGAGACAGAGACAGAGAGCCAGAGCGAGAGAGAGAAACTGTGTTCCTGTCGTTCTGGCAGACGGCCATGTTTAATTGTCATATTTATCTGATGGTCAACTGAGCTAAAATTAGCAGCTGATGTTTGCCACGTTGATTTTCAGCAGAAAGAAATCCACTCGTCCTCCATATCTAGAGCTCTGTTGTCACTGTCTTCATATTGATGGAGGGGTTTAGCCTCCGCAGACTCTCCGGTCAGGCTGCGGAAAATATAAAAGCACTTTATAGTAATGTTGACATTTATAATTATGATATACACTAGGGCTGCACGATTAATCGAAATCGAACCGCAATCGCGATTTGGCTTATGTGCGATTATGAAAGCGCAAAGGCTGCGATTTTAATTAAATAAATAAATGCCCAGCGTGTCAGTGAAGAGCTGATCTGAGACCAGGAGTAAACGCTGCTCCGTCTGAAAGCACTGCGAGTTTGAGTGTGTCAAACATCTTCACAAACTAGTAATGTGAAGCGTTCATAAACCTGTTGTCCAACCAAATACAACATTTAATAACATGTTTTAACTCTCTTCATATGGTCAGTCGAGCTGATGTGGCTTCTCATCACAGACTGTCAATCAGCACTGAATACTTTATTATTATGAAAATACCCGAGAACGCTTAAACTCAAATACACCATATCTTGTCGCAGAAGTATTATCTTCATGTTTAATCAGTCAAAGCGTTTCTATCTTCTTTTATTCAGCTACAGCGCGAGCGTCACATTAGGGATTACATGAAAACAAACCATTACTTCTCTGGCGCAAATGTGGCGTTTCTGCTCGAGGGCGCCCTCTGGCCTCCGGTATGAATGACACTTTTGGGTAGAAAATAAGAAAAATAAAACTTCTCTCTAAATAAATTTATATGACAATCCATATGTTTTTCTTCAATGTACGGGAGTTTTAATCCCCACAGCACAGATTTGTATAATAATAATTGTTTTTTTACAATAAATCCTTAGACCTTTCGGTAACACTTTATAATAATGGTCATTAGTTAACTACATTAGTTAACATGAACTAATAATGAACTGCACTTATAAAGCGTTTATTAATCTTTGTTAATGTTAATTCCAACATTTACTAATGCTTTATTAAAATCTTGTTAGCATTAGTTAATGCAGTGTGAACTAACATGAACAGCTGGATTTATATTAACTAACGTTAACAAAGATGAACAAACACAGGAACAAATGCACTGCTCACGGTTAGTTCATGTTAGTTAATACATTAACTAATGTTAACTAATGACCATTACTCTAAAGTGTTACCGACCTTTCTAATGATTTTTAGTCTAACAGGTAACCCATAGTTTTTAGTTTTCTGTAAAATATAAATATTATTATTATTATACTGTTATATTTATTCTTAAATGCTCTGTTATTGTAATAGTAATATTTCTTATTTTTATTTAGCAATAATAATAATCATCATAATTAGTATTATTAGTCACATTAATATATAAACACAAAATGTTATATACACACTTTTAATTTCTAAAAATTAATAAATAATAATAATCGCATTAAATCGCAATCGCAATTTTAAGCAGAATAATCGCAATTAGATATTTTCCCCAAATCGTGCAGCCCTGATATACACCGATCATATCATTGTGTTGGTCCCCCTGACCCGTCGAGGAATGGACTCCACTAAAGGTGTGCTGTGGTATCTGGCACCAAGATGTTAGCAGCAGATCCTTTAAGTCCTGTAAGTTGCGAGGCGGGGCCTCCATGGATCGGACTTGTTTGTTCAGCTCATCCCACAGATGCTCGATTGGATTGAGATCTGGGGAATTTGGCCTCAGACTCGTTGTTGTGCTTCTCTAAGCATTTGTGCTTTGTAGCGGCGCATTATCTGCTCAACTGAGATGCTCTGTGTATTCTGAGCCCTTTCTATCAGAACCAGCATTAACTTCTGGAGCAGTTTGAGCTCCAGTAGCTCGTCTGTTTGATCGGACCACACGGGCCAGCCTTCGCTCCCCACGGGCATCAATGAGCCTCGGCCGCCCATGACCCTGTGGCCGGTTCTCCACTGGTCCTTCCTTGGAGCACTTTTGATAGAGACTGACCACTGCAGACCGGGAACATGATTAATTTTCTGCACTGAAGGAAAGCATAGGGCCCTACATGATAGGTATTATAATGTTAACTTGGATATTGGGATCTTTAAGGACCTTCGGATGAATTAAAGGAATAATTCAGTCAAAATGATGGGCTGAATGAGTGTCACTCGACTGACTTTGACTCAGTTCTCGTTCTCTCAGTGATGAAGCATCAGTCCTTTTCTGCAGATGGTGTGATTCTGTGTCCGTTCCAGGGTTTGGGAAGCTCCGAGCACGTTAGAACAGATGGCGGATTATCCAAACAAGCGGACAAATTACCCATACTCCCGTTGTGCACTCGGGCCGTGGTGAGGGTGGCGGAGCGCCCGGCCGAAAGAATCTGAGCCTGTGGGTCAGCTGGCGGAGAGCACTGACCACTCTCATGTGCTGCTTCTCTCACTCCAACTCCATCCTTTCATCCTTTTCTGAGCAGTGTGTTTTATGGATTCAAGCAGTTTCTTTTTTTGGCTTTTTGCTTTTTTGTATCATATTAATTTGCATGCTCTTTATGCAGTGTCATCTATAAATGTGTAATGCATCTTACTTTTTGGCTTTTGGCTTTTTTGTATCATATTGCAGGGGTCATACGATGATTCTTAAAATAAATATAGCTGCAAGCAGCCATTACCAGGGCCAAGCGCTAAGAAGAAGACAAGACATGCCAAAATGGCTGGCAATGTCAGATCAACTGCAGCAATGAGCAATTAAAGACCTATTAAGGTGATTTTAGGCAAAATAGCTGTAAAATGAATAAATACAGTCAATAATAATGATTTAATGATTTATCACTTTCAACCAATAGGTGGCACAGTTACAAAATTGATGTGGTGTGGTCAGAATAAGGGAACAATGACACTTGCAAAGATTGGTGTCAATATATCAAAGCAGGGGGTCAATATAGTGTCAATATGTCATTGCAGAGATCTAGCCTCAAGAGTCCTTTTCATTATAAGTATGGACCACATGGCGGTGCTGTTTTGAAACCTTTTAAGTACCTTAAAGGCATGGCTCTGATGACACATACCAAGTTTCGTAATGATACAACAATTCATTTGTAAAGTATAGCATTTTATATCATAATACTGCATTGTAGTCAATGGGAATTTCATGTTTTGTTCTATTATAGCGCCACCAAGTGGCACAATCCTACCATTGTTTTGATGTGTCCTCGGAGTGAGCCCATACATGTCTGTGTCAATTTTGGTGAAAATATCTTGTTTCGTTTTGGAGTTATAGACATTTATATGAAAAAACACATGAAAAATGACTGACACCTGACTTTGAAAGGATTTTACTCCCCCTTACTATCAATATTTTGACATTTGGGCATTGGCATTTAGTTATCGACCGATGTTTGCGAACTTCTGACGCTGGTTTCGTCTCGATCGGACTAGCGGTTTCGAAGATATCAGCTAATGTTTTTAAAGCGGTAAATTACAACGCTGCACAAACCATACGCCGAAACCTGGCAAATCTGGTATCGTTGGACTCGGTGAGGATTCAGGAGACTAAAAAAGTGACTCACATGAAAATGAGTCAACCCCACCCAAAGTTATAAGCATCTGAAAAAAAATCCACTAGGTGGCGCTGTTTCGAAACTTCTCAGGCTCCTTCAGGGCATCGTGCTGATGACCCATACCAAGTTTCGTAACAATCCGTTCATGCGATCATAAAATACAGCATTTTAGCACATAATTCAAAATGTCCGACAGTCAAAATGGCCGATATGGTAAAATTGGATATCAGACGACTCGGCATGCCGTCCTGAATCTAACGAGACCTTTATGATTTTTGGACAAACGGTTCAAAAGTTATAAGTAAAAATAGCCATTTTTCGTATCTCCGGACCAGTAGGTGGCGCTGCGCCAAAACGCTGCAAGTTACCTCAGGTCATGCTTGTGATGACATGTACCAAGTTTGGTTTGAATACAATAAAGCGTTGCAGAGATATTGCCTTAAGTGTGTTTTCGCAACCGCTACATAAAATTTGCTTGTGTGTTTATTGAAAACGATTTGACGAATCAACTTGAATTCCATGTTTTTTTGTCAGCATGGTCTGAAGATGATCTGGTTCAATTTTCGTGCAAATCTAGGACGAGTTCGCAAAAGTAGATTTTTTGGAAAATTCAAAATGGCGTCATAGATCGAATCGGCTTGAGTCAAGGAATCAGAGGAAAAAAGAATTTGTTTCTAGCCCTTATGGTTCAAAAGTTATTAGCATAAACATGAGTGCAACTTTGGACAGGTGGTGGCGCTAGAGGGATTGAGTTAGAGACTCCAAATTTGATATGTTGACACTTCAGATTGTCCTCTATGAGTGTGCCAAATTTCAAATCTTTTTACCATACGGTTCTATGGGCTGCCAGAGACTCAAGAGCGGAAGAAGAAGAAGATGAATAATAATAATAATAGGAACGGGAACGGTTTCAATAGATGCCTTCCCACCTTCGGTGCTTGGCCCCTAATTTATTTAGTGTATTTGGTTTAATGCAATGTGTTTACACACTTTTAGATAAAAAAAAGTCATTATTTTACACACACTGTACATTATTGTTGCTCCTCTTCGCCCCTACTTTCTGAAACGAGTCGATTTTTGAAAAGCACGGTGTGCTCTGATTGGCCAGCGATCCAGTGCATTGTGATTGGCCCGAATACCTTAAGCATGACGGAAATGTCACGCCCCTTACCATATTTGGAACATCAGCTCCCAACGTAATGACAGATGATAGTGTCAGTTCTACCTCATCAATCCAAGCCTGGATCTGATGACCGAGCCGATCGATCAATTCTGCCAGCGCGACTGCACCAGAACGAGTCAGATTGCAAGTTTGCATTTGTTATCATCGAAAAGACAAACAAGCACTAGGGGAGCGCGGGGCACATCCTAACACGGGGTTAGCTGTAACACGCATGTTTTAACCCTTTCCACACATAACAGAATGACCAAACTTAGTGTCTTTACTAGTTGCCATATCAACATCATTTAGAGAAAACATTTTTAATTAAAAAATCTCTGGAAGATATTACTGAACATGTATTTAACCATAGCGAAAGTAAATAACTTAAGTTTAGTTTTCATCTCTGTTTTTTGTGTTTATTTAAAATAAGACAAATGCGATATTATTGTAATCTTCTATCTGTTCTTTAACAGTTGAGATGTTCTTTAATGCTGATCTAACAGCAGAAGACACGAGCCGCGGTTTACATCCCAGTGGAGCAGATGGGGTGTGTGCTAACACTGCGTTACAATGAGCCCCGATTAGAAATATGCCATTATATTCTATACTTTTATGAATTCTTTTGAGAAACCATGAGAAAAGGGTGAATAATGACTGAGAGTTAATGTTCAGAAATTATTCATTATTATTATTATGTGTTTAGCTCTGCTGTTTAGCTGTATTTAGAGATGTGTTTGTAGTCAAACTCAAAAATGCTTTTATTTTTAATGATTAAAGAATGCCATTATTTTATTTAATAAAGTTAATAATTGTATTTTATTGACAAAATATTTTATTTTGTCTTGTATATTTTTCTGATTATGTCAGGTCACATTTTAAGCTGTTATTTATGTTACAATGTCCACCACCTATGGGGCATGTTGTCACATTTCACTTCCATTCTTTCGGGGTAAATCAAGAAAAAAGTAAACACTGTATTAATGAAACAAAACCACATCATTGTACTAGACGTGTGTGACATTAATGTGGGATTAATGTGAACCCCAAGTGGATTTACACAGACTGAGAAAGTCAAAAAGCGTTAGGTTGTGCCCGCTCTCCCCTACTCTATACTGCTCCAAACTCACGTTTGCAAACTCTTAAAAAACGTAAACACACTTACAGGCTGAGCTTTGTAACTCTGCAGAACTTATACATGCACGAACAGCCTCATATCCATAGACTGTAAAAAACATGGGCGTAGTGTGCGTGATGTCACCCACAGGATCTGAAGAGCAGTTCTGAAGCGTAAAGTCGGGTCGAGCTGGCCGTCGCCATCTTGTGTCACTCCCGTATAACAGAAAATGGGCAAAGAGGCGGGATGTGGGCGGAGCTGAGGTGACGACTAACAGACAGCAGACAAACGGAAATCCACCTGTCACTCAAAGTGGCCACGCCCTTAATTATGCAGAACTTTAAGGCTTTATATAATGTAAATGAGTTATAAAAATGTATAAAAACACAGTCGTCATGAAGGGCAACATTAGCCGTACAGACCAGCAGCACCGTTTGTCCCAGACTGTAAACATGTGTTCTTCTGCTGTCTCTAGTGGCCAGTTCATGAACTGCAGTTTAAGGCCCTTCAGTATCGGCTTCAGGAGAAACTGAGAGAGGAGAAATGGCATCATGTGACCCCTTTAATTAGCATGCTTTCTGTGCAGTGATGCATCAATGTGTAATACATCTTAATTTTTGGCTTTTTCTTTTTTTAAATGATGTAATTTGCATGCTTTTTGCAGTTTTATTTATAGATTCAGTCTACAATACATTTTATTTTGTCTTATTTTTGCATCGTATTTATTTGCATGCGTTTTTGTGCAGTGTTTTATGGATTCAAGCTGTAAAGTATTTACATTTGTTTTTTTATATTCATTTGCATGCTTTTCATGCAGTGTGATCTAGAGATTAAATGTGTAATGCATCTTATTTTTTTATTTGCATGCTTTTTCACATTTTGCATGTTTTTTGTGCAGTGTGATTTATAGATTTAACATTTAATGCATCCTAACTTTTTCCTTTTTGCTTTTTTGTATCATATTAATTTGCATGCTTTTTTCAATATTATTTAATTTAGCTGTAATGCATTTTAATGTTTGTCTTTTTGCTTTTTTGTATTGCATTATTTTGATGCTCTTTGTGTATATTTTGTGTAGATCATATTAATTTGTAGAATTATTTAAATATTCAATTGCAATACATTTGACTTTTCTTCTCATATTTTTGGGGGATTTTTTCTTTTTTTATATCACATTTTTTTTGTGCAGTGTGCTTTCTAGGTTCAATCTTTAATGCATTTATCTCATATCCTTGTTTTTGATAGGTTAGTTATAGCAGATATTGTTTGGAGCTGAACGGTTGCAGGCCAGGCTTGAACCTGCATCGCATGCATGAGCACCAAGACTG
>CM042251.1:1157506-1162506 GCA_023566225.1 Romanogobio albipinnatus
ATGCTGTCAGTGATTCTGCGTTTGGGATGGCGGTGGGAAGATCGTTCCACCAGCAGGGAACGGGGAAGGAGAATGTTCTGGAGAGGGATTTTCTGCTCCTCAGCTGAGCGAAGGCTTCTGGTGGGGGTGTGGACTTCAGGAGTCAGAGTATGCATTCGTCTGGTGATCAGATCTTTTGTTGTGTGTTTAGGTCAGGGCAGTGTTTGTGTGTTGTATGGTGTGTGTCATGTCTCTGAAGCACACGCTGCTGCTGCTGGTGGTGCTGGTGTGTATTAAAGACGCTGGTAATGAATGCTAATCTCTGAGTGTTATTGGCCGCAGTGATGTAACCTCGTCTCAGAGCTGTGAGCTGAAATCATTAGTCTTAATCTCTGCTGGAGTCACACTAATGCGTATCAATCACGGGTCAAACTCTCTGCGTTAAGCCTCGCGTGTGTCGCTTGAGTCCTACACTCTCAGATTCTCCTGAAGCTCATGTGTAGATGATGCGTTCTTCCATGGGCATCGGTCACGTGTGTGTGTGTGGGTGTGCGTTTGTGTGTGTGTGTGTACGTGTGTGTCTGTGTGCGTGTGTGAGTGTGAGCATGTATGTATGTGTGTGTGTGTTCAGTGCATGATAAACGAGTGTGTGTGCGTGCGTTTGTGTGTGTGTGTGCATTTGTGTGTGTGTGTGCGTGTGTGTCTGTGTGCGTGTGTGTGTGTGTGAGTGTGAGCATGTATGTATGTGTGTGTGTGTTCAGTGCATGATAAACGAGTGTGTGTGCGTGCGTTTGTGTGTGTGTGCGTTTGTGTGTGTCTGTGTGCGTGTGTGTGAGTGTGATCATGTATGTATGTGTGTGTGTGTGTGTGTTCAGTGCATGATAAGCGAGTGTGTGTGTGTGTGTGTGTGTGTGTGTGGCTCACACTGGGCTCCTCAGACTCAAGGCGCTCATCGATCTGAAGGCACAGCTGGGCTCTCTGTGATGTGAGGGAAGTTTCCTGTAATACGTGAATCACATCTAATCCTGCCGTTGATCAGACGCAGGATCTCAGACACTCAGACCGTCTGACCAACATTCAGCATCAAATACATTCACTTAATGCTCACCAAACCGACAAATCATTTCACACACAGCTATGCTAGTTCCAGAAGTTATTATTTTTATTTATTTATTTGTTTTGCATTTATGCATTTTATTTTATTTATTTTACCTTTAATTAATTAATTAATATTTATGTATATTTCTTTATCACTCAAAGTTCATCTTTAAACACTAATAATTTAATAAGTTACATGTAAATATCAAGTTTTCATACAGTTTAAATTTACTTGTAGCTTTTCAAATGATTGATTTGAGTTATTAGTGCTTTATTTGACATATATTCAGCCAGTGCAGTATAGATGAATAGCAGTATAGATATGTTTGTCGGCTATAATAACATAAACATAATTCCAGCATCATGTTCATTTCTGTACATCCTTTAAAGATCTGAACTCAGTATTTTAAGGGTTTTCCTCTAAAATAAAGTGGAAACGTCTCCTAGGCTCCAGTATTCCCTGGATCCGGTGTTTAGTGTTCAGTGTGTGTGTGTGTGTGTGTGTGTGTGTGTGTGTGTGTGTGTGTGTGTGTTTCTCTGTCGCCTTTGTTTAAGCTGAATAAGTGTGCTATTTCAGGCCTTTATGTAGCCATACATCGCTGTTTAATGTTCTGCTGACTGCGCTGGTTCTGTGTAACTCTGTTCCTCTGTGTGAAGCGCGTCCTGTGGGCTTTACAGTTGGCCATTAAATCCAGACGCCCATTAGACGACATCCCAGATCACGCTAGAGCTCGAGCTTTAGAAAGCAGAAACACTTTCATCTGTTTTCCCTTTGCTTTGGCTTGCACTGATGGAGAAAAACATGCAACCAGTGACAGCCCTACACCGGGGCTAGGGGGGGCTACAGCCCCGTCAGATGTTTGAATAGCCCCGGTTTAGCCCCCCCAAGCAGTTGAGAATCAGATGGAGATAAAGAATACAGAGTGCAGGTAGGAAACCCTGTCTCTGATGGGGTCCAAAAGGAGAAAAGAAAGAGCAGTCAGAGAGAGAAATGCCCTTATCGAAGGCCATTAGGCTACAGACATGTAGCTACACACAGTGCAGTTCTTTAACAGGGTTAAAGAAAACCTATAGCCTATTTAGTTTCATATTTATGTTTAAATAGTAGCCTATATATTATAATTTTTTTATTATTATTTCATCTATGTTAAAAAGTGAACAGCTTGAGCAAGATCACTACATAATAAGACGTATCATAAGATGCCCAATATGTCGGGGGACATGGATCAGACATGATTTTGACTTCATTACGTTTTGTTTTGTAGAAAGCCTTTCTTTAAAGTGAATTTTGTTTTGTTTAAATTGTATCTTTACTTTAATCAATAAAGAAGCAAACCAACCAAGAACGTCGGGAATGGATTGACTGAAACGATAGGCTACGTCTTTCTGTTTTTAATAGCCTACATTTCTTATAGATCATATTTGTTGTGTGTTTTTAATAAGTGCGCAGCACATATTCACACAGGCTATTCATCTAAACGCAATCGCACTGCAAAAAATGCTCTTCTTACTTAGTGTTTCTGTCTTGTTTCTAGTCTAAATATCTAAACATTCTTAAATCAAGATGAATTTACTAGATAAGTAAATTTACAAAATATATTTTTTCTTGTTTTCAAAATTTAGTTTTTGCTTAAAACAAGCTAAATTATCTTCCAATGGTCTTTCACCTTTGCATGTAAAAGGTTTTTGTCGTTGTCTTGTGGTCACCTAAATAAAACATCTATTTTGTTGAATATGCCTATTCTTTGACCATATATCATTTTAAACTACACTTCTGATGAATGTGGTGTGCACCATAGCTGCTTTTATTTTATTTTTTAAGAAAATAAAACGACAATTTCTTTATGAAGTAACTCTGACGTCATGAATACTGATTATTTTCTTAGCACCCCCACAGATTGGTCTCGCCCCCCCTTAGCACCGGTAGAGAAAAAATTCTGGCGCTGTGCATGCATGCAACAGTACAAATTATTACAGCCACACTATATCGCCAACAGTATTGTGCCGCCCCTCCACATTCAGGTGTTCAGTCCCTTCATGGCCACAGGTGTGTAACTCAAGCTCTAGGCCTGCAGACGCTTCTAATAAGTATTATCGAAGACGCAATAAGTCCATTCGGGACATTTCCTCACTACTAAATATTCCACGCTCAACTGTTAGTGGGATTATAACAAAGTGGAAGCCATTGGGAACAACAGCAACTCAGCCACAGAGCGGGGTCAGCGCATGCTGAGGGTCACAGAACTTTCTGCAGAGTCAAGAGCTCCAGACCTCCAAACTTCTGTGGCCTTCAGATGAGCTCAAGAACAGTGTGTAGAGCTTCATGGAATGGGTTTCCATGGCCGAGCAGCTCATCCAAGCCTCACATCACCAAGTGCAATGCAAAGCGTGGGATGCAGTGGGGTAAAGCGCGCCGCCACTGGACTCTAGAGCAGTGGAGACGTGTTCTCTGAGTGACCAATCACGCTTCTCTGTCTGACAATCCCATGGACGAGTCTGGGTTTGGCGGTTGCCAGGAGAACGGGACTTGCCTGACTGCATTGTGCCAAGTGTAAAGTTTGGTGGAGGGGGGATTATGTGGTGGGTTGTTTTTCAGGGGTTAGTTCCAGTGGAAGGAAGTCTTAATGCAAGGCATTTTGGACAATTTCATGCTCCCAACTTTGTGGGATCAGTTTGGGGACGGCCCCTTCCTGTCCCAGCATGACTGCGCTCCAGTGCTCAAAGCATCGCTCCATAAAGACATGGATGAGGAGTTTGGTGTGGAGGAACTGGACTGGCCTGCACAGAGTCCTGACCTCAACCCGATAGAACACCTTTGGGATGAATTAGAGCGGAGACTGAGAGCCAGGCCTTCTCGTCCAACATCACAAATGCTCTTCTAGAAGAATCCCCATAAACACACTCCTAAACCTTGAATAGCTCTCAACATGCATGTCAAGTGTGTGCAACTGTCTCGTGTGTATTTTATTGGTGATATTTTCTGTGTAGCTCCTGGCGGTTTGAGAAATGCTTGTTTCGTTCCTCTCAGAAATCATCCTCTGGGTTTTGTCAGGCATGCATGCAGGAGATTATCAGATTACCGCTTAATACACTAACACACGCTTTCTATTGTGAAGGGGGAAATGTCTTTATCAGCTCTCAAGCGTGCGTCGACGAGAACGGGGAGAGAGTTTCACCTCGGCTTCTTCAAGAGACTCATGTTTGCGCAGCTGTGAGAGGCTGGAGGCATTCGATGGCAGTTGCTTTTCCTCAGGACGGAGATTGATGGAAACCCCACATTAGCAGTAAAGAAGACTGAGTGTGTGTGTGTGTGTGTGTGTGTGTGTGTGTTTCTGCCCGCCTGCATCAGCTCTAATGGGCTGTTGACCCTCAGCAGGACGAGGGTCGAGTGGTCATTCATCACTAGATCATCCAGCCAGCTAGATTAGCCATCAACCTGGCATACAAGTCCAGGAGCAACTCTCATCTCTCATCTCTCTCTCTCTCTCTCTCTCTCTCTCTCTCTCTCTCTCTCTCTCTCTCTCTCTCTCTCTCTCTCTCTCTCTCTCTCTCTCTCTCTCTCTCTCTCTCT
Source organism: Romanogobio albipinnatus (assembly GCA_023566225.1). Taxonomy (NCBI): domain Eukaryota; kingdom Metazoa; phylum Chordata; class Actinopteri; order Cypriniformes; family Gobionidae; genus Romanogobio; species Romanogobio albipinnatus. The sequence continues at coordinate 1,162,155 of CM042251.1, forward strand.
CTCTCTCTCTCTCTCTCTCTCTCTCTCTCTCTCTCTCTCAGCTTTGGCTGAACTCTGATTGCACTGCTCCAGTTTTATCTTCACACCAGAACAAAAGGCTGAGCCGCTGCTGCTGCGAGACAGCTGATGGTGTGTGTGTGTGTGTGTGTGTGTGAAGGAACCGTCTGTGATGTGTTATTTCATAACAGACTCTTCAGAGGTTACGCCTGTCACTCAGAAGTTAAAAATAAATCACCTAACATGAAACTAAAGCTGCTCATCGAGGCGGATGAAGAACACGGCTCAGCGTCTAAAGGTCGTGTGTGAGGATTGACAGCTCAGAGTTCACGGCTGGTTTGGTCCTGATGGGTCG
>CM042251.1:1167506-1175006 GCA_023566225.1 Romanogobio albipinnatus
GTAAAGGTGAGGAGAGCAGGTGTGACCTGTTGCAGAGTTTGAGCTAATGCGTTTGATTTCATCCGCACACACACACACACACACACACACACACACACACTACAGCATTCATGTGCCGGAGGACTCGGCTGACATCGAGCAGGTTTTTGTAATTTCCAGCCGGTAACGTCTTATATTCTGCCTCCCAGGGGATGAAGTTGTTTCTGTATGAGCCGGCGGGGCGAGGTGAGGAGGCGGAGTCTGGAGGCGGAGTCTGACTCTGACATGTGATGTAAAGCCTGGAGCAGTTACAGCTGAAGAGAGAGTGACTGAATCAACATCTGATCCTGTCAGAGTGTACAAGTTACTCTGGCGTTCAGGATCTTTCACTCGGGGTTTCATCCATCCATCCATCCATCCATCCATCCATCTCTTTATCTCTCTATTTATCTGAAGCATCCATCCATCCAGTCTGTTGTTCTATCCATCCCATCTATTGTTCTATCATCATCCATCCATCCATCCATCCATCCATCTCTTTATCTCTCTATTTATCTGAAGCATCCATCCATCCAGTCTGTTGTTCTATCCATCCATCCATTTTTGGAGGTCTTTAAAGACCCATATGTCCATCACTAGAGCAGGTATTTTGATGATAAGAGGATCATTAGTTGGCTCGTGTGTGTCGGAGCAGTGTTTGCAGTGCGAGTGGTTCTGATGTCTGGGATCTTCAGGATGAAGGTCAGTGTGGAGCTTTGATTCTCTCAGTCTGTCATGCAGAGACACCGTAAATCAGCAGGGCTCATCAGACCACCCAGCCTCCCCTCTCACACACACACACACACACACACACACACACACACACACACACACACACACACACACACACACACACAGCATTGACACCGCGGTGGGTGGCCAACATGTGTTCATGTGTGTGAATGCCGCGCTGCCGTTTGACCTTTGATCCCTGAACTGTTGCAGACGTGAAGGCTGAAAGAGCACAAGCTCCTGGGCTGGATTCGGTTCCGCTGGATCCCGGTAATTATCGCTGCGAGCTCTGGCAGATACACCCATTTGTCCAAACAGTAATAACATGCCCGGACGAGTGCAGGGATGCAGGAAGTGTGAAACGGAGGTCCTGTAAGCCTGTGCGTTTGAGTTCCTAAGACACACTCCTGCTCTTCCCGCTGGCCGCTGGTTATTAAAGCCTCTCTGACCTTAACTCGGGTAATGCCGTGGTGCTTGTTCACACTCTTTTGGTTGTAAAATGTCTTACAGCTGCACATGCAGGTGTATCTGATGCAGTAAGAGTTAGAGATTTTCTTTGCAATAGATTATGAATTTATTTAATGCTAACTCAAAAAGTGAGTTGTACTGAATTGTTGTTTACGAGGCAGGTTTTATATCAACTTTTTGATATTATTTAGACATTTCTATGGTGGTTGTAATACTTTTTTTCATGGCTGACTTATTTAAACACCTTAAATATTGAAGAACAGCTTAATTAAAAAATATATTAAATATGTAATAGTTATTTTTTTCACAATTATTGTGTGAATATGTGTGTCTAAGAATTTGAATTTGAAAGCTGAGACTTTGTTTTGTATCAAAAGTAACAAAGCTTATTGCAATTATTGGATGGCAGGAGCTTCAAATAATGTTTAATGAGGCAGAAAACAGCATAGACTGAAAGATTGATCTTTCTTGAGATTTAAGAATCTATATTGGAATGGATTGAAAACAAGAAATCGACATTGTCAACCCAGCGCTGGCATGTTTACCTGATGTCGTTTATCCATGCTGTGTGCAAGAAAGAGATGCTGACAGTCAAAATGTGCCATTGGAGAAGCACTAAGTAAACGATTTCACCCTCCAAAGCTATTCCAATTATTGTTTCGGCCAAAAATGTTTTGTCGCCAAAATGTTGTTGTCATGACTTAAGAGGATAATGTAAGGAGCGAGGCTTATATGAAGATTTCTCTCAAACCCTCTCTCTCTCTGTAGTCTCTACACTTTTCTAATTTTTTCCGCAAGAGCTCCCTTGAGCAGAGAGGCAATTATGCAGCGGTGTGGTGTTATATTTCATTCCATGAGCGTCTCTGCATTATACCATACCATTAGAAGCGGCTGCTAACAACTTCATGTCACCCCAGAGAAGGAGAGAGAGGCAATGGTTTTAGAGAGAGGGACCGAGAAACTGCTATCTGTTGCTCAAAGATGCATACTGGACTGAACGATGATTTCTGTGTTTTGTAGTGAAGGGTAACAGATTTGTGTCCAGTTTCCAGTGACCCCTGGAGGTTGAGCTATGGAGCTACAGTTTTGAAGTCTGACTGCAGAGTGGTTATCGTTTTGGGTTCTATAGAACTGTGATACAGCAGAATTTGAGTCGCATTAAACAAATTAGGGCTCCAACAACTAATCGATAAAATTGGTAATGAAAATAATCGACAAACAAAATACTGTGCACCTGCATACTGTGCACAAAGTAACGTGTAACTATCGCTGCAGTGTAACTCAGTCTCTCTCCAGTGTAACTCAGTCTCTCCAGTGTAACGCAGTCTCTCTCCAGTGTAACTCAGTCTCTCTCCAGTGTAACTCAGTCTCTCTCCAGTGTAACGCAGTCTCTCTCCAGTGTAACGCAGTCTCTCTCCAGTGTAACTCAGTCTCTCTCCAGTGTAACTCAGTCGCTCCAGTGTAACTCAGTCTCTCTCCAGTGTAACTCAGTCTCTCTCCAGTGTAACTCAGTCGCTCCAGTGTAACTCAGTCTCTCTCCAGTGTAACTCAGTCTCTCTCCAGTGTAACTCAGTCGCTCCAGTGTAACTCAGTCTCTCTCCAGTGTAACTCAGTCTCTCTCCAGTGTAACGCAGTCTCTCCAGTGTAACGCAGTCTCTCCAGTGTAACTCAGTCTCTCCAGTGTAACGCAGTCGCTCCAGTGCAACGCAGTCTCTCCAGTGTAACGCAGTCTCTCCAGTGTAACGCAGTCGCTCCAGTGTAACGCAGTCTCTCTCCAGAGTAACGCAGTCTCTCCAGTGCAACGCAGTCTCTCCAGTGTAACGCAGTCGCTCCAGTGTAACGCAGTCTCTCCAGTGTAACGCAGTCTCTCCAGTGTAACGCAGTCTCTCTCCAGAGTAACGCAGTCTCTCCAGTGCAACGCAGTCTCTCCAGTGTAACGCAGTCTCTCCAGTGTAACGCAGTCTCTCCAGTGTAACGCAGTCGCTCCAGTGTAACGCAGTCTCTCCAGTGTAACGCAGTCTCTCTCCAGAGTAACGCAGTCTCTCCAGTGCAACGCAGTCTCTCCAGTGTAACGCAGTCTCTCCAGTGCAACGCAGTCTCTCCAGTGTAACGCAGTCGCTCCAGTGTAACGCAGTCTCTCCAGAGTAACGCAGTCTCTCCAGTGTAACGCAGTCTCTCTCCAGAGTAACGCAGTCTCTCCAGTGCAACGCAGTCTCTCCAGTGTAACGCAGTCTCTCCCGTGTAACGCAGTCTCTCTCCAGTGTAACGCAGTCTCTCTCCAGTGTAACGCAGTCTCTCTCCAGTGTAACGCAGTCTCTCCAGTGTAACGCAGTCTCTCTCCAGTGTAACGCAGTCTCTCCAGTGTAACGCAGTCTCTCCAGTGTAACGCAGTCTCTCTCCAGTGTAACGCAGTCTCTCCAGTGTAACGCAGTCTCTCCAGTGCAACGCAGTCTCTCTCCAGTGTAACGCAGTCGCTCCAGTGTAACGCAGTCTCTCCAGTGTAACGCAGTCACTCCAGTGTAACGCAGTCTCTCTCCAGTGTAACGCAGTCTCTCCAGTGTAACGCAGTCTCTCTCCAGTGTAACGCAGTCTCTCCAGTGTAACGCAGTCGCTCCAGTGTAACGCAGTCTCTCCAGTGTAACGCAGTCTCTCCAGTGTAACGCAGTCTCTCCAGTGTAACGCAGTCTCTCCAGAGTAACGCAGTCTCTCCAGAGTAACGCAGTCTCTCCAGTGTAACGCAGTCGCTCCAGTGCAACGCAGTCTCTCCAGAGTAACGCAGTCTCTCCAGTGTAACGCAGTCTCTCTCCAGTGTAACGCAGTCTCTCTCCAGTGTAACGCAGTCTCTCCAGTGTAACGCAGTCTCTCCAGTGTAACGCAGTCTCTCCAGTGTAACGCAGTCTCTCTCCAGTGTAACGCAGTCTCTCCAGTGTAACGCAGTCGCTCCAGTGCAACGCAGTCTCTCCAGTGTAACGCAGTCGCTCCAGTGTAACGCAGTCGCTCCAGTGTAACGCAGTCTCTCCAGTGTAACGCAGTCACTCTCCAGTGTAACGCAGTCTCTACAGTGTAACGCAGTCTCTACAGTGTAACGCAGTCTCTCCAGTGTAACGCAGTCACTCTCCAGTGTAACGCAGTCACTCTCCAGTGTAACGCAGTCACTCTCCAGTGTAACGCAGTCACTCCAGTGTAACGCAGTCACTCCAGTGTAACGCAGTCGCTCCAGTGTAACGCTGTTGTGCTCAGGCGATCTCTGTTGTGTTCAGGCGATCTCTGTTGTGTTCAGGCGATCTCTGTTGTGCTCAGGCGATCTCTGTTGTGTTCAGGCGATCTCTGTTGTGCTCAGGCGATCTCTATTGTGCTCAGGCGATCTCTGTTGTGCTCAGGCGATCTCTGTTGTGCTCAGGCGATCTCTGTTGTGCTCAGGCGATCTCTGTTGTGTTCAGGCGATCTCTGTTGTGTTCAGGCGATCTCTGTTGTGTTCAGGCGATCTCTGTTGTGTTCAGGCGATCTCTGTTGTGCTCAGGCGATCTCTGTTGTGCTCAGGCGATCTCTGTTGTGTTCAGGCGATCTCTGTTGTGCTCAGGCGATCTCTGTTGTGTTCAGGCGATCTCTGTTGTGCTCAGGCGATCTCTGTTGTGCTCAGGCGATCTCTGTTGTGCTCAGGCGATCTCTGTTGTGTTCAGGCGATCTCTGTTGTGCTCAGGCGATCTCTGTTGTGCTCAGGCGATCTCTGTTGTGTTCAGGCGATCTCTGTTGTGCTCAGGCGATCTCTGTTGTGCTCAGGCGATCTCTGTTGTGCTCAGGCGATCTCTGTTGTGTTCAGGCGATCTCTGTTGTGTTCAGGCGATCTCTGTTGTGTTCAGGCGATCTCTGTTGTGTTCATGGCGATCTCTGTTGTGTTCAGGCGATCTCTATTGTGCTCAGGCGATCTCTGTTGTGTTCAGGCGATTTCTATTGTGCTCAGGCGATCTCTGTTGTGTTCAGGCGATCTCTGTTGTGTTCAGGCGATCTCTATTGTGCTCAGGCGATCTCTGTTGTGTTCAGGCGATTTCTATTGTGCTCAGGCGATCTCTGTTGCGTTCAGGCGATCTCTGTTGCGTTCAGGCGATCTATGTTGTGTTCAGGCGATCTCTGTTGTGTTCAGGCGATCTCTGTTGTGTTCAGGCGATCTCTGTTGTGTTCAGGCGATCTCTGTTGTGTTCAGGCGATCTCTATTGTGTTCAGGCGATCTCTGTTGTGTTCAGATGAGACTCCCGGGGCTTTTCACTAGGGGTGCACCGATCCGATATTAGGATCGGATATCGGCCGCGATTCTGACAAAATAGCTGGATCGGGGATCGGGAAAATGAACAGATCCACAAGCCGATCCAGGTGTTTTTTTTCCGTCGCAGCAGAACCTACGTCATTCGTCAGCTTCACGTGTGTCGCATGCTTGCTAGAAGCAACATGGAGCGAGCCAGAGAGTGTGTGTGGAGGAGATATTTCACACTTGCCACGCCAACTAGTTCGTCGCTGTTTGCAATGTCTGCAAAGTAACTTAAATGTTTCGAGGGGAGGTGGTATTACTGCAAAGTCAGGGTTTTTCCTGCATTGAACATTTTTTGACGCCGCCAAAGCCTAATTTGATGAGTTATTGTGATTTATGAGTGATGTAGAACAGATGCTGCGCTCGTGAGTGAGTGACAGAGAGACCGATCAGAGCTCCTCCCCCGCGCGCGCTCTCTGGGTCTTCAAAATAATCAGTGTTAGCTGTTAGCTCTCTCATATTTCACATATTATTCCAAATCAAAAGGTCGGAAGACCGAAACCATGTTGCACGTCACACATTCGAACAATTTTGTCCTTGAATTACCGCTGGGTGTGAATTGTCGGATCGGTGCACCACTACTTTTCACAGATGGTTTCCTCTGAACACTGCAGGTCTCACTATTAAACACTGCATGTTTAGGTGTTTTGAGCTTGTTTTGGTTCATTTGACTGAAGCTTTTAAGCACTTAACATGAAAAAAACTTGAATGTATAATGAAACTGTCTGAATGGGCACCCTGCAGCTAAATGACAGGGAACTTTGGAAAAAGAAATGCTGTACTTTGACTGAAAATATCAATCTTGATACTCATAGGAATGTTACACTCATCTTTTCTCCTCTATTGTGCCATATATCCGCATGAAACGCCTCTCAAACAAGAACAAATGTAGGGCGGGGCTTGATTGTGTCCATGAGGAATTGATTTGCTATTGGTGGATCTCATGTGAGTGACAGGTTGCCCCGCCCTCAGCATCAGAGAAATCATTCTGATTCACGATGATTAAAACAATAATGATGTGCACCGATAAATCATTTAGAATAAACCCTGATATATTCCATAATAAAAAGATTGTCCATTTCGATTTCATGGTGAATTTAACCCAGTCCTCTCCTCTCTTCATGTGACAGAAATCCGAGGTAGTCGTGCTCCTAAAGACGGTCCGGATCGTCAGTTGCCTCTATACGACACTCCATACGAGCCGGAGGAGAACGGCGGAGATCCGGACGGAGGCCTGTGTTCCCGGGAGAGCAGATTACCGCAGGACGACGAGAGGCCGCCAGAGGAGTACGATCAGCCCTGGGAGTGGAAGAAAGAGCGCATATCGAAAGCCTTTGCAGGTTCGGCACATTTGATTTGTTCTGTGTGTGAGATTTTGCTTTTCCAATGGCTCTTGATTCAAAATACTGAACAGTCACTTTCTCAAATACAGGTGCTGGTCATATAATTAGAAGTTACTTTTCATCAAAAAGTTGATTTATTTCACTAATTCCATTCAAAATGTGCAACTTGTATATTATATTCATTCATTACACACAGACTGATATATTTCAAAAGTTTATTTCTTTTAATTTTGATGATTATAACAGACAACTAAGGAAAATCCCAAATTCAGTATCTCAGTTTCAATATTGAAGACACCTGGTGCCACACTCTCATCAGCTGATGAACTCAAAACACCTGCAAAGGCCTTTAATGGTCTCTCAGTCGAGTTCTGTAGGCCACACAATCATGGGGAAGACGGCTGACCTGACAGCTGTCCAAAAGACGACCATTGACACCTTGCACAAGGAGGGCAAGACACAAAAGGTCATTGTAAAAGAGGCTGGCTGTTCGCAGAGCTCTGTGTCCAAGCACATTAATAGAGAGGCGAAGGGAAGGAAAAGATGTGCTAGAAAAAAGTGTACAAGCAATAGGGATAACCGCACCCTGGAGAGGATTGTGAAACAAAACCCATTCAAAAATGTGGGTGAGATTCA
>CM042251.1:1187506-1250006 GCA_023566225.1 Romanogobio albipinnatus
GCTGTGAGGTGCTTGACTTTTCTAATTGCGCCCGAGGCGTAGGCAACACACTTTACCGCATTTCCTCAGCCATTCGTACTGTATAATTTACTCTACACCCCCAAGTTTTAAATACGCATACAATTTGCCAGCAGAGTTAACCCGAAGCTGATCAAGAGACTCTTTAAGAGGACGAACACTCCTCAAAGTCGCTTTTAGCTTGAATTGAGTCTTAAAAGCCTCGGCTGACGGATTCCTGTGGATGTTATTGAGTCATGCCACATCTACACTGATGCTCGATGATGTTTCTGAGGGTTTTAGACGCGACCGCTGTTGTCGGATACTGTTAACGCTAACCTCATCAATCGTGGCGTCTCAGCACAGCGCTAAACGCTCCGGTACATCAGGCCCTGAGAGTTTAATATTTCATATTGGATTTGCCTTATCGTGGAATCTGCTAGTGCTCGTCTTCATCCTGCCTGAAGCTTGATCGTGTCTAAATGCTGTTTTTTCCGTCTTGATGCCTTAATTATGTCTGCGATGATGAAAGTGCGAAATGAAATCAATCCGTTGTGCTGTTGTACCCGCTTCTGGATGAACTCGGCTGCACGGAACATGAGATAAACCCGGTCTGCCTGCCTGAGCTCTGCCCAGGGGGATTGTGGGAAATTGAGGCTGATTTTTTTTTTTGCACACTGTTCCCCCAATTTTGGTGGCAGTTCAAGGAAAGGACATGGAATAGACACACGGCGTTACACTAACTCATCGCCTCAGAGCCGTGGCAGATTGGGGAGCTCAGCCAAAGTTCAAAGCTTTTGCTGACTGTGTGTGTGTGTGTGTATGTGTGTGTGTGTCGTGCATGAATAATAATCTGAGGCTGGGGCTTGTAATATTGCAGCACTTTTATTAAATTGGCTATTATTTGGTGACAGCGGGTAGCTTGAGTAACTCATTCGCTGTAATTTGGTAAAATGAGCTGTGAGAGTGCAGAAGAGTGTATCAGAGGAGCAGTGTGTTATCAGTGTTGTAATTGGTGTTGTTGCGCCTTTGCAATCATAAAAACCATTTATTTTTGAGACTAACAGCAAACGCAGTTGATGCTCTAGAGTCCTCATGATCCCACTGTTCCTGCTTCACGCTTCTGACGGGGTTGTACGTCTTCAAAAGAACCAAACTCGCATGTCTCTAAAATTAATAAAATAATACTTTTAAACTAAAGGGTTTTTATTAGGGCTGTCGATTTAATTAATTAGTTTTGCATAAACATGTGAGGTCAGGCAATGTTGGACGAGAAGGCCTGGCTCTCAGTCTCCGCTCTAATTCATCCCAAAGGTGTTCTATCGGGTTGAGGTCAGGACTCTGTGCAGGCCAGTCCAGTTCCTCCACACCAAACTCCTCATCCATGTCTTTATGGAGCGATGCTTTGAGCACTGGAGCGCAGTCATGCTGGGACAGGAAGGGGCCGTCCCCAAACTGATCCCACAAAGTTGGGAGCATGAAATTGTCCAAAATGCCTTGCATTAAGAGTTCCTTTCACCGGAACTAACAACCCCACCCCATAATCCCCCCTCCACCAAACTTTACACTTGGCACAATGCAGTCAGGCGAGTCCCGTTCTCCTGGCAACCGCCAAACCCAGACTCGTCCATGGGATTGTCAGACAGAGAAGCGTGATTGGTCACTCAGAGAACACGTCTCCACTGCTCTAGAGTCCAGTGGCGGTGCGCTTTACCCCACTGCATCCCACGCTTTGCATTGCACTTGGTGATGTGAGGCTTGGATGAGCTGCTCGGCCATGGAAACCCATTCCATGAAGCTCTACACCAGGGGTCTCAAACTCGCGGCCCACGGGCCACTTGCGGCCCGCAGGAGGATATTTTGTGGCCCCCTTCTTGACATCAAAGTTTAGTGTTAATGCGTCCGGCGCGTTGCAGTCTTCACACACAGACGAGCGTGTCAATCTATCGCTTAATGCCGTTGCTGAGAGAGACTCTATTCTTTCCGGTGAAATCACAAAACAAAATGCAAATGTGTCCATGGTATTAATATACAATCATTGATGAACATCTTTGATTTTAATGAAGAAAAACTACACGAGAGCGGATTAGAACCCGGAACCTTTGACACGGTTGACAAAAATTCTACCACCAGACCACATGGTAAGCCATACAAGTGCAAAGAACAATCATTAAGAATAAACAGTTCTCAATTTAAAGCAAAAAAAAAGTTTACTTTGGTTAGAGCCACAAAGAAATCTTTCAAACACAGGCTAATGCAGAAGAAAAACAACTTTAGCGCTCGCTGAGAAGCCAACTGCAGAAAACGTGTGTGTGTTGAACCCTCTCAGCGGGAGAAGTTTCCCCGCGGGTGCGCCGCCCCTGAGCAGGGCCTAGTTTGTCCATTTTATCTTAAACGAAGCCAATTCACCAGCATACGAACATTCGCCTATCAACTAGGGCTGGGCGATACGGCTGAAAACTGTATCACGATATAAGAGTTTCATATCGGTCGATATCGATAATTATTGATATTTTTATGACCTATTTAAAATAAGGACCAGGAGAAAAATATTTTGCATTTAATTTTTTTATTTTAAACGTAAACTTCCTCTGATTATAATCCCCTCAGTTATAACGGCAGAAATGTCAACACAACCACGGAAAACACTCAAATAATTAAAATATAAACACAAGTCTAAAATCACAATAACACTTAACAATTATCTCTTAACATGAAGGTGCAGAGCCTCCGTTATTTCTTTGTAACTGTTAGCGTTTAGATGCTTTGTCATAAGGCGCTGATGCACAGTACCTCAGCATGTAGTTTCAAAGGCTGAATCTGAAATCGCCCCCTATACCATAGGGCACTATTTGAGGCGACAGCCGTTTGTAGTGGAGTTCGAAACGATAGTGGACGTTATTGAGTGCACTCATTCTATCCCACAATGCACCGCAATAACGAGTGTACAGCCGATGTGCACACAACGTCTGTCCGAATTCACTCACTTGTTTTCATCCCCTCCTTCAAGTGAACTGTATTAGTGGACTAAAGTAGGGAATAGTGATTGAGGGTTTAGGGGGCGATTTCGGATTCAGCCCAAGTCAAGAATAGCACAACGGCGAGCGTGTCGAGTATAAACCGGTATAAACACCTCCCCAGATGAAGGAGGCGCGCAGGCTGTCAGCGGAGGCTCGTGCTGCGGAGCCAGACGAAAGCATAAACAAGGCTGCTAAAACAAGTTTGCGGTATTTTCAGTCTTGGAAGGGACGACAGTCTTGCATAGTTTGCAGACAACATTGGTCTGACTACAATTTCCTGCGCTCATTTTCCACTTTTCACTCCACGCCGGTTCTGTTTACTGAAGAATTAATCCAACACGAGACACGATATGGCGCAACCAAAAGGAGATACAGTTACATGATTGGCTGTTAACCTGTCACGCCCTCTGTTGGTTGTTTACCAGAGAGCGAGTGCCTTTCCCTTATGAAAATAAACCATGGTTTTACTACAAATAAAACCAAAAAAACATGGTTATTGTAGTTAAACCATGGTAACCACAAATTAACCATGGTTTTGCTACTCTAACCATAGTTTAACCATGATATTTGTGGTAAAACTGTGGTTATATAAATGGTAATCAATTAGCCAAAAAACCATGGTAACTACACTTTTACTATAATAAAACCATGGTTATTTTTCGTAAGGGTTGTTCATGCAACCAAACTTGCTTTGCGACCTCTGGTTGCTTCCGAAGAAGAAAAAAAAAAAATCTAACATTTTATCGAACGCATTTTTTATTGATATCGATTACATTTCTATCACGATACATATCGTTATCGTTTTATCGGCCAGCCCTACTATCAACGGGTTTTTCTGTTTGGCCGGTGACCGCGCGTGCAGGGAAAGTGAAGTGGCCGTTTGAATTGAAAACAGAATCGATTCTGAATCGTAAGATAACGAATCGCGATGCATCAACCTTTTCTCCCACCCTTACTAAAAACAGACGACAACCAGGGGCGTAAATCGCGGGGGGGACGGGGGGGACAGGACCCCCCCAATCTGAGGGCTGTCCCCCCCTAAAAACCATGCTGAGTATTATAAATAATATAACAATATATACTTAAAATAAATGTGTAAGTAGTAAAACAATACAAACGCAAACGGGAAAAATGCGTTTTAAGTTTAGAAACATTTTGAGTCTCAAACACTGTTAACATCACTTGCCCACCGCCGCACCGCTCCGCACCTCTCCGCTCCGCCCCGCCCCACCCCGCGACGCCCCACCCCGCTCCGCCCCGCTCCGCCCCGCCCCGCCCCGCTGTACAGTAATAACATCATTGAGTTCAGTTAGAGAACTGACAAAACAATTAAAAACTGAACGTGTGTGATCAATACAGCACGAGCCGAACGAGCAAACCGCTCGAAGATTATCGAAGATTTGGTTTCAAATCGTAAAAGCGTCTATTTAAGGGAGTGTGTCATTGGACTGTTTTGTTGTTGTGTTTTTCATTACGAATAATCGGCTAATGAACCCAAAATTCAAGCAACCCGCCCCCAAATTCTACAAATTGGCTAATTCTAAACCGTAAGTTCAGTCAGATCTGTGTAGGGTTTTGCTCAATATGATAATCAGTGGCAGATCAGAGGCTTCTGCAGTTGAATATCTAAAGATCTGAATATCATAGTATAAAATACTATGTGGAGGACGCAAGATAATTTAATAATTATAATATGACTGCGTGGTGAACCTTAATCGTATTTAAACTACTATCGCTTTGTGTTGTTGGTCAGATAAAATGACAGAGAAAAGAAAAACGGACATTAGATTATTTATCAGTGCACCAAAACACCAAATAAGTACGACATTTTTTTTGTTTTTTTTTGTTTTTGTGGTACACATATCCTTACAAGTACGATTTTGGCTGTATTATTTGTGTCCCCTTCAAAAATTGCTCTTGAGAAATTTCATGTTTATTGCCCCCCCCAACTTTTAGATGACATTTACGCCCCTGATGACAACGTTTATCAAAACCATCCCATTCACACGGATCTGCGAATATGACTAAAAAGGCTGTATTATGCATGCCAGGTCATAGTTTGTCAAGAAACAACCCTTGTTGAAATCTTCACAAATTCACCTTTTTGTCGTTTACATTGAAACGTCATCGTTTTCTGAAGCGAATCATCGGTTCACCTCCCACCTCTCAGTTTGCTTCTTTAAAAGAGGTTTGCTGTAAACCTTAAAGTGTGTTTTGTGCGTTTGCATGTGTAAAACTGCAGTCTGTTCCGCTGCTTCCCTTTAAAGCTCTGGATCAGTTCATTTTGAGTTTTCACATACAGTACAAGCCAAAATTCAGACCCCGGAAACAAGCAAAGTGTGAAAACACCCTGAAAGGAAGACAAAACATCACCTCCTCCTCCTCCAGAGCTGGTGTTTACCAACAGTCACTTAGCACGAGGGATTTTGCCAAGGCTGTAAAATGCACTAATCCTCACAATATGCCGCATTACCGCCGCGCCGGCCGCTTTTCAAAAGACGCCAGCAATGCTTTCTGGCTTAGCGCAAGAAGCGTCACGGCCTCTTAACCGAGTTCACCTTCAGCGCGCAGTGCACAATTCATCTTATCTGGCGTCAGCGAGCGCGTGCGACCTGTGCGCATTCACTGCTGTCCTACGGGACACGAGATGGAGCTTCCCTCTCCCAAAACAATTACACGCTAATCTGCGGCACCGAATGAGAATTAGCTCTTTAATCAGGCGGCTGGCAGGCCTTCACTTCACCCGCTGAGGAGGAAGTTATTATATTAGCTGTCAAACAGGCTGACCTCGCTCTCACGCGCTAGATCGGGACAATTCAGCAAAAAGCCAGCGGATAATGGCGGCTCTGTCAACTGCCATCATATCACGCCGTTGGTGAACAATGCTCATCGTCCTCAGGAGAGCGTTATTGCGCTGGCTCGAGATTCTCGCCTATTATGCCTCATCTGTCTTCAGTGTGTGATGCTGCTGTGCAGTGAGTCAGTCCTGAACTCCTGAAACGCCGCCATCTTGAGTTTCTTCAGGAACCAACACGTCCCAATATTCCTCATTATAATAATTCATACGCAGAATAAAGGGGCGGGGCCTGGTTGAGTTAGTTAGTCTTGTGTTGAAACTGCCGGTTATGGTAAGGGGCGGGGCATTTCCCAAACACCAATCACAACACACCCGCTCCAGCCGGCCAATCAGAGCACAGTGTGCTTTTCAGAAGGAGGGGCTTCATAGAGACAGAGCGCTACTGACAGACTGGGAAGAGAGGAGCCGCAACACTGGAGGATATGAGGAGATAATCGACACTCAAGCAGGAAAACCTGCTCTAGTAGAGAAAACACAGCAAGACTCTGATATGGATCATGATGCACACTCACACTCACGTACACACTCACACTCACGTACACTCTCACACTCACGTACACACTCACACTCACGTACACACTCACACTCACGTACACTCTCACACTCACCAACACACTCACACTCACGTACACACTCACACTCACGTACACACTCACACACTCACGTACACACTCACACTCACACACTCACGTACACACTCACACTCACACACTCACGTACACACTCACACTCACGTACACACTCACGCACACACTCACGTACACACTCACACACTCACGTACACACTCACTCTCGCACACTCGCACACTCACACTCACACACTCACGTACACACTCACGCACACACTCACGTACACACTCTCACACTCACCAACACACTCACACTCACGTACACACTCACACTCACGTACACACTCACACACTCACGTACACACTCACACTCACGTACACACTCACACTCACGTACACACTCATGCACACACTCACGTACACACTCACACACTCACGTACACACTCACTCTCGCACACTCGCACACTCACACTCACACACTCACGTACACACTCACACTCACGTACACACTCACACTCACGTACACACTCACACACTCACGTACACACTCACACTCACGTACACACTCACACTCACACACTCACGTACACACTCACACTCACGTACACACTCACGCACACACTCACGTACACACTCACACACTCACGTACACACTCACTCTCGCACACTCGCACACTCACACTCACACACTCACGTACACACTCACGCACACACTCACGTACACACTCTCACACTCACCAACACACTCACACTCACGTACACACTCACACTCACGTACACACTCACACACTCACGTACACACTCACACTCACGTACACACTCACACTCACGTACACACTCACGCACACACTCACGTACACACTCACACACTCACGTACACACTCACTCTGGCACACTCGCACACTCACACTCACACACTCACGTACACACTCACACTCACGTACACACTCACACTCACGTACACACTCACACACTCACGTACACACTCACACTCACACACTCACGTACACACTCACACTCACGTACACACTCACACTCACACACTCATGTACACACTCACACTCACGTACACACTCACTCTCACACACTCACGTACACACTCACTCTCACACACTCACATACACACTCACACTCTCGCACACTCACACTCTTGCACACTCACACACACACTCACACTCTCACCCACTCACACACGCGAGCTCTCGCACACTCTTGCACACTCACACACACACACACACTCGCACACTCACACTTACACTCACACTCTCGCACACACTCACGCTCACACTTACACTCTCGCACACTTTCACACTCTCGCTCACACTCTTGCGCACACTCACACTCTCGCTCACACTCTTGCGCACACTCGCACACTCACACACTCACACGCACACAATCACACTCACGCACACTCTCGCACACTCACACTCTCGCACACACTCACACTCACACTCGCGCACACACTCACACTCTCACACACACTCACACGCACACTCACACTCTCGCACACTTGCGCACACAATCACACTCACGCACACTCTCGCACACTCACACTCTCGCACACACTCGCGCACACAATCACACTCATTCACACTCTCGCACACACTCACACTCGTGCACACAATCACACTCACGCACACTCTCGCACACTCACACTCTCGCACACTCACACTCTCACACTCTCGCACACACTCACATGCACACTCACACTCGCGCACACAATCACACTCACGCACACTCACACTCTCGCACACTCACACACTCACGCACACACTCATGCACACACTCACACTCTTGCAACACTTACGTGCACACTCACACTCTCGACCAATCAGAGCACAGTGTGCTTTGCAGAAGGAGGGGTTTCATAGAGACAGAGCGTTACTGACAGACTGGGAAGAGAGGAGCCGCAACACTGGAGGATATGAGGAGATAATCAACACTCAAGCTCTAGTAGAGCATTATAGGCTTTTTTTCTCTCTCTAAGAAGTTTGTTAAATGATTCCCCTCTGGAGTCAAAGACAAGGGCGAGTTCATAACCGCGAGCTGGAGTCCGTTTATCGTCTCGTAAAGCGCACGGCGGCCTGACAGGCCGATCAACAAACTGCCAGCTTTATTTTGGATGCGCTGGCAGTTTTGGTCGTTCGCCTGTCAAGCGTTGAGAGCAGCCGATGCCAAATGAATCACAAGTGTGTTTGAGTTTCAGTGAGAGAGTGTGTGTGTGTGTGTGTGTGTGCGCATCCGTCCGGCCCCCGGGAGCACATTTGTTTGTGTCTGGTGTTTGTTTTGGATTGTGTGTCGTGCCGAGCTCTGTTTCTGTCAGCACACCGACAGGGAGAAGATGCACGGGAAGCAAAATGAAGGGATTTGTTCCTTGTTTCATTAATAAAGAGACGCGGCTCGGGGCTTAAGTGACAGCGACGTCTCATTTCTTCCACAACAAACTCCCAACACACACACACTCTCAGCGCACGCGGCCGTGTTTTTAATTAACTGAGTTAATTCATGTGCAGAACAGGTCAAGACGCAAACAAACTGCTCTATACTGTAGATGTACAGTAATCGATTCTCTGAGGAGCTTCTGTTTACTGTCATTTCTGTCCTTCTGTGTTTTTGTGTGCGTTATTATTGGGATACACAATATAATCATGCAATGAATAAAATATATTTTAATTGATCTGTATCAGTCGATATGGGATATTTAATTACTTTACATATAGATCACCTTTGAACGCTTATTTAAATTCATCTTTAAAAATGCTAATCATTCAAGACTGTTAAATGTCTTTAGCAAATCTCAAAATTAATATCCATTTTTCGTATTGTACATTATAATGTTGCAATACCTAAATTCACTTTTACCATTTACATTTTTTTTGTGCTTTATTTTTTTTAACATTTATTTAGTGTAACAATGTAACTCATTAGTAAAATGCCCGCCTCTGGCCCTGATTGGCTGAACAGCATCTCTTAGCCCCACCCTCACTCACTGTAGTTAATGCCCTCCTCTGGTCGTGATTGGCTAAACAGCGTCTCTTAGCCCCGCCCTCACTCATTGTAGTTAATGCCCTCCTCTGGTCATGATTGGCTGAACAGTGTCTCTTAGCCCCGCCCTCACTCACTGTAGTTAATGCCCTCCTCTGGTCATGATTGGCTGAACAGTGTCTCTTAGCTCCGCCCTCACTCAGTGTAGTTAATGCCCACATCTGGTCGTGATTGGCTGAACAGCGTCTCTTAGCCCCGCCCTCACTCACTGTAGTTAATGCCCTCCTCTGGTCGTGATTGGCTAAACAGCGTCTCTTAGCTCCGCCCTCACTCAGTGTAGTTAATGCCCACCTCTGGTCATGATTGGCTGAACAGTGTCTCTTAGCTCCGCCCTCACTCAGTGTAGTTAATGCCCACATCTGGTCGTGATTGGCTGAACAGCGTCTCTTAGCCCCGCCCTCACTCACTGTAGTTAATGCCCTCCTCTGGTCGTGATTGGCTGAACAGCGTCTCTTAGCTCCGCCCTCACTCAGTGTAGTTAATGCCCACATCTGGTCGTGATTGGCTGAACAGCGTCTCTTAGCCCCGCCCTCACTCACTGTAGTTAATGCCCTCCTCTGGTCGTGATTGGCTAAACAGCGTCTCTTAGCTCCGCCCTCACTCAGTGTAGTTAATGCCCACATCTGGTCATGATTGGCTAAACAGCGTCTCTTAGCTCCGCCCTCACTCAGTGTAGTTAATGCCCACATCTGGTCGTGATTGGCTGAACAGCGTCTCTTAGCCCCGCCCTCACTCACTGTAGTTAATGCCCTCCTCTGGTCGTGATTGGCTGAACAGCGTCTCTTAGCCCCGCCCTCACTCACTGTAGTTAATGCCCACCTCTGGTCATGATTGGCTGAACAGTGTCTCTTAGCTCCGCCCTCACTCAGTGTAGTTAATGCCCACATCTGGTCGTGATTGGCTGAACAGGGTCTCTTAGCCCCGCCCTCACTCACTGTAGTTAACGCCCTCCTCTGGTCGTGATTGGCTGAACAGCGTCTCTTAGCCCCGCCCTCACTCACTGTAGTTAATGCCCTCCTCTGGTCGTGATTGGCTGAACGGCGTCTCTTAGCCCCGCCCTCACTCACTGTAGTTAATGCCCTTCTCTGGTCGTGATTGGCTGAACAGCGTCTCTTAGCCCCGCCCTCACTCACTGTAGTTAATGCTCGCCTCTGGTCCTGATTGGCTGAACAGCGTCTCTTAGCCCCGCCCTCACTCACTGTAGTTAACGCCCGCCTCTGGTCCTGATTGGCTGAGCAGCGTCTCTTAGCCCCGCCCTCACTCACTGTAGTTAATGCCCTCCTCTGGTCCTGATTGGCTGAACGGCGTCTCTTAGCCCCGCCCTCACTCACTGTAGTTAATGCCCTTCTCTGGTCGTGATTGGCTGAACAGCGTCTCTTAGCCCCGCCCTCACTCACTGTAGTTAATGCTCGCCTCTGGTCCTGATTGGCTGAACAGCGTCTCTTAGCCCCGCCCTCACTCACTGTAGTTAATGCCCTCCTCTGGTCGTGATTGGCTGAGCAGCGTCTCTTAGCCCCGCCCTCACTCACTGTAGTTAATGCCCTCCTCTGGTCGTGATTGGCTGAACAGCGTCTCTTAGCCCCGCCCTCACTCACTGTAGTCGTCTCTGAGGCTGGAAGAGTTTGGTTGGTGTTGGTCATGTGACGCTGTTTTCTGCTGAGATTGAGACGGTCGCCATCGCTACTGTTCCTATCACTGTGTGTCAAGAGATTCAGATATGATAATGAGCGCTTGCTTTCCGACCAATCACAGCAGAGCAGCTCTCAGAGAGGCGGGGTTTAGAGAGAGAAGAGCTGAAGCTGCAGTGGAGATTAGGAGAACATTAAAGTGTGTTTGAGCTGATGCAGGAGAGCCTGTGGAGGAGACGCCAGAACAACATTAGGAACCTTTGAAATATCATATTAGGGGCTCTTTAATAACTTGCTATGATGTATTTTGGTTTATGAATGTAGCTGTTCCTGCGCTCTCTGTTATGATATGGATCCGCTTCTCCTGTAAGCGAGTGGGACGTTCCCGGGAATAGATTTGCTGTCACTGGATGGCTGCACTCGGGCGAGATTACGTCCAGGAAAGCTGCATTAATAGAGAGAGAAAGAGAAAAGTGCATGTGCTTTACACCATTTATTGTCTTTGAATAACACACTAGACAAGATCTGACACGTCTGTAATGAAAGCAGCATATGGAGGTGCTACTGTGTGTGTGTGTGTGTGTGTGTGTTCCTAATGATCCGGATAATATGGAAAATATAATCATTTGAATCCCACAAAGGCTCCTTACTGTCTTTACTAGGAGTCGAGTCTGTTCTCCTCACTCTCTGAGCGTTTATCAGTGTTTAGTTATAACTCTGTAAAGCCTGACATATGAAATAATTATCAGTTTTAATTATCAAATGTATATATTTTATGGCTTATAAAGTGAGAATATGAAGGAAAAAAGACATCGCCCAACAGCTTATGTAAATCAATGAGATCTGTACCACAGGACAGCAGATACTGACACAAAGTGCATATGCACATCAATATCTGCCAATAATGTCTTGGTAAGATGATATTTCAATGCTTAGTTTGATGATCAAAGCTCTGTAGTTTTCAAACATATAACGCAACGCAAAACAATAATGATGAGTTGAGTTAACTTTATTGTCCTAAAAGGCGACTCTTTTTGTAGACAGCAGTATACATACATGATTCGTACAGCAACACAATAACACACTTTTATAATAAATCATTGAAGAACTTAATAGCAGCAGGTATAAAGGAATTTTTATATCTATTAGATTTGCACAAGGGGAGCTTAAGTCTCCGACCCGATGGAAAGCTGTAGAAATTCAGTGCACAATGGGTGAGAAAGGACTAGCTGGCCCTTCCTAGTCAATGGTCCTTAGATCAGTTCCAACAATCTTGCTGCACATTTTTACAATACCAGTCAACTTACGCTTGTTCCTGACATTTAAATGACCATACCAGCAAATAATAGAGAAACTTAAGACAGATTCAATAAAACATTCTCATGAAAGAAACCTCCATTTTAAAAGTTCTGCGTTTCCTCAAAAAATATACACGCTGAAGAGCTTTTTCCTCTAATAATTCCTCAAATTTTAGTGTAGTCCCTAAATATTTATACTGTTTGACCACATCTACTTGATGAGCAGGTCTTTCAGGAGTTACGGAAATCAATGGACATCTCTTTTGTTTTAGAAGCGTTAATATTTAAAAAAGAATCCTCACACCATTGAATAAAATGACCAACCACTGGACCGTGATTCCCATCTGCCTCAGTGAGGAGAGACACAATCACAGAGTGGTCTGCCAATTTAACAATGTCTTCCTTCAAAAACAATCATCAGTGGATAAAGGAGACAAAAGAGGGGATAAAACACAACCCTGAGGTGTACCAGTGGACGATACCAATGCATTAGACAACACACCCTTATAACACACACTCTTTGGACTCTGTTGGTTAAAAAATCCACCAGCCAACACACAATGGCTAAATGAAAATGTTTCTCAGCCAGAATATGGGGCTGAACACAATTAAAAGCAGAGGAAAAATCAACAAAGAGCAAACGTACATGATGTTCTGTGCCTTCCAAATGTTTTAAAATCATATTTAATGGGGTACAAGTGGCATCCTCCACTCCTCTACCTGATCTATAGGCAAACTGCATAGGATCAAGGGCTGACTGAGATAAAGCTACTCATTTTTCAAAAGATTTCATAACCAATGAAGTAAGTGCAATGGGCCGATAGTCATTAAGAGAAAGAGGATTTTTTTTTTTCTTTCCGCAATTGCCACTACTATAGACTTTTTCCAAAGACAAGGGACTTTAGAAACGTTCAAGGATTTATTAAAAATAAAAGAATAAATCCCTGAAAGCTGCTCAGCACACATTCTGGACCTGGACGCTTCTTAACCTTGACCTGGCTTCACTAATTTGAAATGTAACATTATCTACAGTCTCTGGATTTCCAAAATGATCATACAGTTCAGAGGTCAAATCATGAGTATCAAAACGTGTGTAAAATGAGTTAAATTTCTCTGCTAGTTCATAATCGAGTTTCCCTTGTAAAGTAATACTTTTTTTCCATAAACAATAATGATTGAGAAACCTTCCTCAAACGCCTGATGATCGTATTTGATTATGTATGGATGATATATATTCACAAGTTGGTTCAGTCCAGTTGAAATATGACTATATAAAAGTTACTCTCACGTTTACT
This sequence comes from Romanogobio albipinnatus, assembly GCA_023566225.1. Lineage (NCBI taxonomy): Eukaryota > Metazoa > Chordata > Actinopteri > Cypriniformes > Gobionidae > Romanogobio > Romanogobio albipinnatus. The sequence goes on from CM042251.1 coordinate 1,201,217, forward strand.
GAAGGCAATACACCCCAGGTGAATCGAGTAAAACGAATAGATATCATCTTAATTCTCCAGTTTATTGATTAAATATGCAAATAAGCTGTTATCTAATTAAATATGCACTCATTTGAATACATTACTAGAACAAAAATGTGAACATTGAATGAAGTCACAGGAGATTGGATATCGCTTTATCACTCCATAATTCAGAAAATACTGTCAACACACAGAAAAAAGGTGAATTTTCACAATTCTTTTAGGAATAAAATGTATAAAATAAGGCAACTTTTATATAAATGAACAAACCCCTCTGTAAAATCCTTCATAATATAGATATGAATAAAACTGTAAACGGCCTTTAAAGAGAAGTGCCTTCATCATTGTCTGACTCCGGTTTGATCATAAAAGGCTGAACAGTTTCTGTCATGTTCAATGTGTGTGTGTGTGTGTGTGTGTGTGAGGTAATCAGAGCTGAGCTCTTCAAGCTCCGCCCTCTTCCTGAAATGGGGCGGGGAGCAGCAGCTCATTTGCATTTAAAGGAACACACACAAAAACTGCTCTTTTTTGCTCACCCTCAAAAAGTGACAAACATGCTATAATAAATGACACACACACATTCTGGGGACATCAGAGACTACAGAAACCACAGCAGAAAGACACATGAAGCACGAGCCGAAGGTGGATGTTTGTACGATTACACTAATCAATCAGGACTGTAGGAGATTGTGTGCGATTGTATGATGCAGTCGCTTTATAGGGTGTTTGTGTTTGAACGCACTGCACTGCTGTTTGTTTCCTTCCTGTTTCCTGTTTCTCCTGTGTCTGTGACTGCCTTCACTGACGCTCCTCTCTCCTTCTCCTGCCCTCCCTCTCTCCTCCTCTCTTTCTCTGCTCCTCTCTGGCTCTCTGCAGTAGAGATTAAAGTCATTAAGGACCTGCCGTGGCCTCCTCCGGTTGGGCAGCTCAACACCAGTCCTCCTCTAATGGAGGCGGTGGAGGCTCCGTCCTCTCCTGGACTCAACGCCACAGCGTCCGCCTGTGACCAGCACCAGCACGGTGGGTCCGACCAAAGCTTTCCTCCTCTAACCCGCTCATCTCCCTCTCATTTCTCTCTCTCTCCATGTCTCTGAGGCTCAGGAGGGATCTTAATGTTTCCAGCTTTGTATCACAATGTGACTTTATTTTTAGGGATGCACCGATGTCGATGCCAATACTGATCATTCTTTGTATTTGAAAGCCGATAACCGATATATTGGCCAATACATTTTTGAGAGCCTGATTACAAAAACAAAAGTGTCCCCAACACACAGTTATGATGTTCTCATTATGATGTTATGTAGCCGATATGACAGACGTTGCACTTTACCATATTTTACTTTCTGAAGTGATTCAATGATATTTAAAGCAGTTCAAACCCATCATGTGATCAGTGCACATCTGAAGGAAATAATTCATTATTTATCAGCTTTAATATATCGGACAACGAACATATATCGGCCGATATCCAATATATCACACATCCCTAATTATTGCTGATTAATTTCACTGAAATGTAACTTAGTGGTACACTGGACCAGCTCTATACCCTCTACAGGGTGCTGGAGGGTTCATGGGAGTTTGCCCAACCAGTCCACATGTGTTTTGTGGATTTGGAGAAGGCATTCGACTGTGTCCCTCGCGGCGTCCTGTGGAGGGTGCTGGGGGAATATGGGGTCCGGGGTCCTTTGCTGAGGGCTGTCCGGTCCCTGTATGACCGAAGCAGGAGTTTGGTCCGCATTGCCGACTTGTTCCCGGTGCATGTTGGACTCCGGCAGGGCTGCCCTTTGTCGCCGGTTCTGTTCATAATTTTTATGGACAGAATTTCTAGGCGCAGCCAAGGGCCGGAGGGTGTCAGGTTTGGGGACCACACGGTTTCGTCTCTGCTCTTTGCGGATGACGTTGTCGTGTTGGCCCCTTCTAACCAGGACCTTCAGCATGCACTGGGACGGTTTGCAGCCGAGTGTGAAGCGGCTGGGATGGGGATCAGCACCTCCAAATCCGAGGCCATGGTCATCAGTCGGAAAAGGGTGGCTTGCCCACTTCAGGTTGGTGGAGAGTTCCTGCCTCAAGTGGAGGAGTTCAAGTATCTAGGGGTCTTGTTCTTGAGTGACGGGAGATTGACAGACGGATCGGTGCAGCTTCTGCAGTAATGCGGTCGATGTACCGGTCTGTCGTGGTGAAGAAAGCTAAGCCGTAAGGCGAAGCTCTCGATTTACCGGTCAATCTATGTTCCTACTCTCACCTATGGTCATGAGCTTTGGGTCATGACCGAAAGGACAAGATCCCGGATACAGGCGGCCGAAATGAGCTTTCTCCGCAGGGTGGCTGGGCGCTCCCTTAGAGATAGGGTGAGAAGCTCAGTCACTCGGGAGGAACTCGGAGTAGAGCCGCTGCTCCTCCACATCGAGAGGGGACAGCTGAGGTGGCTCGGGCATCTGTTCCGGATGCCTCCTGAACGCCTTCCCGGGAAGGTGTTTCGGGCATGTCCAACCGGGAGGAGGCCCCGGGGAAGACCAAGGACACGCTGGAGGGACTATGTCTCCCGGCTGGCCTGGGAACGCCTCGGTGTTTAAAACTCTCACAATTACTTAAACTTTTTTATTTTTAATTCCGAGGCAGAAATGGACCACCAAATAAACCTGATTATTTTAGTTGATTAAAATGACTATTATTGAAATAATACTTAATGTGTTTATTAATCACATGATTCTCATGATCATGGAAAACCTGGAGATATCAGGGAATGTGGATTTCCAAGATTGTAGAAGTCCTAATTTTTGGGTTACTTTTGCTCTAAAAAATGTAATTGGCTTCAAAATACTCTGCAAAATGCTTTAAAAAATACAATCCAGTACTGCCAATAAAATGTGTATGATTCTGAAACGTAATTTTAGAACGAGTAATGAAGGAGCGCCAAGTCACTTCATTAGTTATGTTTCCTTCCCTCTGTTTTTAGGCACATTTTTAAGTATCGCATCAGAAACGAGTGATGTAAACGCCACATTTTGCCAGAAAACACCAGTTTTTATGCTCAATTGAGGTGGTCTTTGACTTCTGCAAAAAGCAGTTCATGCGAATGATGGGAGATGGAAACACATTTGCTGAATATATTATGACATAGCGAACATTAAACCCATGTGACTAATTGGGCACCTAATTCACTTTTTTTTTTTTTTGCAAACTTTTTGCATTGCATTGAAGATTATTGTGTTATGTGGAGTATTGAGTATTATGAGAGATGGACTAAACTAGTGTATTACCTGCATCTGATATAGCATTCATTCTTCAAGTCGAAGTCCATAATATTATATCCATTATAAGATATCAGTTTGAGTGTCCGCTGAGGAAAGCGATAGTTTTCAAAGCTTTCCCATGACAGTGCTAAAACAACGTCCTTGTTCTGACCAGAGACTCACTCATAAAGACAGTGTTTGCCGCCATCTACTAGTGTAATAATGTAACTTTCACTTTCAAGTCCATTTCACAATCACTAACGGACCCTTTCTTAATACCAAATATGGCATATTATTTATATAAAATAACATTTATTGAACAACACTATTCAAACGAACAACAATAGCCATTATAAAAGACAAGAGGAAATAAACACAAGCAAACAATTGAGGCAAACATACTAAAGCAGCTCTAGTACAGGATTCCAGTTAAATATAGCCGAAATATAAAGTTATGAAACTTCACCTTGATCGCAGAACGCCCGCTGATGGTCTGGAGCTCACATCTGATATGCATATTTATGCATAAAAGTGCATATTTGAGGTCTAAATAATTACATTCTTTCCTAAAAACTCTTATTATAGCTGTGAAACTACATTCAGTGGCACATTATATATACAGTAAATGTGTTTAGCTCATAAAAATATGGTGGATTTGCTCGACCGCCATGACGGTCTCCTCGAGCGGAGTGATACAAACGGTGAAGCGGCTCCAGTGATGATCCTGGAGAATGTGCCAGGCAATCCTGTTTATTTTAGTACATTAATTATTATTATTGAGTAATTGCTCAATTACTCTAGATCCAACTTTTTATTCCATTACGATGAATGATCTGAACGCTTTCTCTCTGGACGATGGTTGCTGTAATGTGGCGTTCCCGCTTCTGAACACAGGTCTTTCCAACACATGAAGCACATATGCTCAGAGAGAGTTAATGGGCTGCGGGGAGAGTAAAGCGGCTTTCTGCCCGTCCAAATGTAGCATTCGCTTCCGCTCAAGCAGAAAATCAGCGAAGGCTCGAGTCCAGCGCTCCTGAAAACACCTCATTGGCTTTTATAGAGCTCCGCGTCTGACACTCAACAACAGACGCCCAGTGCTTTAGCACCTCCGTGTAACATAAGCACAACCTTCCCGAGTTTGCATTTCATTGGTTTGACAGGGAAATGTGGAGAAGCGATTGTGCCCTGGAGATTACAGATGTTCAGATCCTCAGGAATACGGTTCGAACTATCCGATGACTTGAACTCATGTTTCCATTTCAGGCGTTTGGAAGGCTTGCGCTCACTTGATCCGTGTGTTGATCCGTGTGCCGCCGTAAAACCAGAAAAATGCTTAAGAGACGTATTGTGTGTCGCTCCAAATCCAGATTCACGTGTCAGACGGCGGAGTGAAGGTATCGGTTTCTCGCAGTGGTGCGTGTGGATTTAAGCACGTCAGGCGGCTGTAAGTTAACCTGGATTGATCCGGCCAGCGGGTTTCCTCCAGAGATTAACCGTAAGATGATCCCGTCTCTCCACTTCCTCACAGGAATAAACAGGTTAAAGGGTCGTTTCACAGAGACGGCGGGAATTCAGTGGTGAGCGCTGCCTTCTGGATGTGTGAAAGCTCAAATTCACCTCCAGAGACGATTAATGATGAATCTCAAATCTAAACACATACAATGCTTCACACTGATGATCTCTGTTAGTGGGTGGGATATATTAGGCAGCAAGTGAACATGTTGTCCTCAGAGTTGATGTGTTAGAAGCAGGAGAAATGGGCAAGCGTGAGGATTTGTGTGAGTTTGACAAGCGCCAGATTGTGACGGCTAGACGACTGGGTCAGAGCATCTCCAGAACTGCAGCTCTTGTGGGGTGTTCCCGGTCTGCAGTGGTCAGTCTCTATCAAAAGTGCTCAAGGAAGGACCAGTGGAGAACCGGCCACAGGGTCATGGGCGGCCGAGGCTCATTGATGCCCGTGGGGAGCGAAGGCTGGCCCGTGTGGTCCGATCAAACAGACGAGCTACTGGAGCTCAAACTGCTCCAGAAGTTAATGCTGGTTCTGATAGAAAGGGCTCAGAACACACAGAGCGTCTCAGTTTGAGGAGTATGGGGCGGCACAGCCGCTGACCAGTCAGGGTGCCCATGCTGACCCCTGTCCACCGCCCAAAGCACCAACAGTGGCCCGTGAGCATCAGAACTGGACCACGGAGCAATGGAAGAAGGTGGCCTGGTCTGATGATCACGTGTTCTTCTACATCACGTGGATGGCCGGGTGCGTGTGCGGGGCTCACCTGCGGAACACATGGCCCCAGGTGCACTATGGGAAGAAGGCGTGGCTTTCCTGCGGAACACATGGCACCAGGTGCACTATGGGAAGAAGGCGTGGCTTACCTGGGGAACACATGACACCAGGTGCACTATGGGAAGAAGGCGTGGCTTACCTAGGGAACACATGACACCAGGTGCACTATGGGAAGAAGGCGTGGCTTACCTGGGGAACACATGGCACCAGGTGCACTATGGGAAGAAGGCGTGGCTTACCTGGGGAACACATGGCCCCAGGTGCACTATGGGAAGAAGGCGTGGCTTACCTGGGGAACACATGGCCCCAGGTGCACTATGGGAAGAAGGCGTGGCTTACCTGGGGAACACATGACCCCAGGTGCACTATGGGAAGAAGGCGTGGCTTACCTGGGGAACACATGGCCCCAGGTGCACTATGGGAAGAAGGCGTGGCTTACCTGGGGAACACATGACACCAGGTGCACTATGGGAAGAAGGCGTGGCTAACCTGGGGAACACATGGCCCCAGGTGCACTATGGGAAGAAGGCGTGGCTTACCTGGGGAACACATGGCCCCAGGTGCACTATGGGAAGAAGGAGTGGCTTACCTGGGGAACACATGACACCAGGTGCACTATGGGAAGAAGGCGTGGCTTACCTGGGGAACACATGACACCAGGTGCACTATGGGAAGAAGGCATGGCTTACCTGGGGAACACATGGCCCCAGGTGCACTATGGGAAGAAGGCGTGGCTTTCCTGGGGAACACATGGCACCAGGTGCACTATGGGAAGAAGGCGTGGCTCACCTGGGGAACACATGGCCCCAGGTGCACTATGGGAAGAAGGCGTGGCTTACCTGGGGAACACATGGCACCAGGTGCACTATGGGAAGAAGGCGTGGCTTACCTGGGGAACACATGGCACCAGGTGCACTATGGGAAGAAGGCGTGGCGGCGGAGGCAGTGATGCTTTGGGCAATGATCTGCTGGGAACCCTTGGGTCCTCCATCATGTGGATGTGACTTTGACACGTCCCACCTACCTAAGCATTGCTGAGCCCATGTCCAGCCTCTCATGGGAACGGTATTCCCTGTGGCTGTGGCTCTTTCAGCAGATAATGCGCCGCCACAAAGCACAAATGCTTCAGGAATGCTTTGAGGAGCACAACAACGAGTCTGAGGCCAAATTCCCCAGATCTCAATCCAATCGAGCATCTGTGGGATGAGCTGAACAAACAAGTCCGATCCATGGAGGCCCCGCCTCGCAACTTACAGGACTTAAAGGATCTGCTGCTAACATCTTGGTGCCGGATACCACAGCACACCTTTAGTGGAGTCCATGCCTCGACGGGTCAGGGGGACCAACACAATGCATGTCTTTAAAAGCACCAGTTGATCTCGCTAATCAACTCTCCAGCGTTTATTCCTTTTGTGTCAGCTGTCTCATCAATCTGACGAGATTTTAATTTTTGCACACCAAATTTGCATATAAATATTGGCAAACTCTTTTGTTTGCACCAAGAAAAGCTGGAGCCTTTTGTTTTCGCCTCTGAATGAATTGTTGCTGCTTTCCGGGCCTTTCTTTCAGGCGTGTGTCTCTGTAGAATATGAAATAATATAATTAAAAGTTATCTAGATTCCATTATGCGAGCGAGACTGTGAGGCACAGGGAGGCTTTTCTCTGCCTTTGTGAAACGCATCGCATGTGCGGCTCTCCCGGGGTTTGACGAAGGGACGAAACAAAAGCCTGGCCCGTGACGTCCAGCTGTTATCAATGCTTGTTATTTTACTGCACACCTCGGGCCGGATTGACTCGTTGAATGAGGTGGCTGGATGTCTTCATTGCGCGGCTTCACCTGTGGGTGTTTTCTCAGTGTGTGTTGAGAATATGAATGCGAGCGGGACTAGTTAATCACAGCAGACGTCAGACCGGAGAGCTTAATTGCAGCCTGTAATACGGCGGTGAATTACGGCCGGCCCGCCCCGCTGAGCGCCTCTCGCTCGATGGAAGTTCCATTAGTGAATTAGTAAATGAGAATTAATCAGCAGCTTTAATTAGGAGATGAGTTCAGAGCCGTTTACTGTCCGAGTGCTTTCAGGACAACACACGCTTTTATCATCACAACCTTCTCAAAATGAGGAAACAGGAAATGATGTCATGAACCATCTGTGAGACCACTACCAATGTGTTTGTTATTCCTTTTTTATGATGTCTATTATTGGTGTTATTCAAATAATTAGTCAAATATATTCATTATTAGACATTTTATTTGAATTTATTATAATTATTATCAATAATATAGCTGTTGATATTCTTACTAATAATAATACTACTAATAATAATAATTAATATTGTTATTAATAATAAATAAATAAATGATTGGCCTACACAGACAACAATGTTTATTATTATTATTATTATTATTATTATTATTATTATTATTATTATAATTAGTAGTAGTAGTAGTAGTATTAAGATAATTACTAAAATATATTAATTATTATTATTCATTTTATTTTAATTTATTATAATTATTGTCAATATTAAAGCTGTTGATGTTCTTAAAATACTACTACTAATAATAATAATTATTATTATTAATATAATAATACAATTTATCATCATCATCATAAAAATCATAATATTAATTGGCCTACACAGACACCAATGTTTATTATTATTATTATTATTTTAAGATGATTAGTAAAATATATTAATTATTTATTAATTATTATTAATAATTTAGCTTTTGATGTTCTTAAAATACTACTACTACTACTACTACTAATAATAATAAAATAAAAAAAGGTCTACAGAGGCACCAATGTTTATCATCATCATTATTATTATTATTATTTAAATAATACTTCATGTGTTTATTAATGACAGGAATTTCATGGAAATGATTAGTCAAACGATGTGAGAACCCTGTTAATATATATATATATAAATAAATCAATTTAACGTGAGCGTACGGTTGTATTTGTGCAGTGATATAATAATCATAATCCTTCAGTATGATGTTGGCTATCTCTCATAAATATGATTTAGATGATCTAATATGACATAACGGAGCATGAAGCTCTGATGATTGACAGCCATTCCTCCAGTCGCCAATCCCAACGCCCAATTAAAGCCATGTTTGATTCTACCTCAGATCCCTTGGCGTCTCCTTATCTCTCTCTGTGTGTGTGTGTGTGTGTGTGTGTGTGTGTGTGTGTGTGTGTGATGACAGACGCCCCGATCCGCCGGATGCTCGGATCTGATAAAGGGATTGAGCTCGTGTCCGTGTGTCTCGTCTCTGCTTCTCTAGTTCAGGTTTATTCTGGAGATTCTGGCTAGAGGTGACAAACTGTGTTGTATTAAATGTGAATAAATCAGATTTAGACCTTATACATTTCTTCTGCTGAGATGAGATGAGTCTGTTTGTCAACTGCACAACTGGCCATAACTTTTGAAAATAATTTAAGAAAATATTCACACACACACACACACACACACACACACACACACACACACACACACACACACACACACACACACACACACACACACACACACACACACACACACACACACACACACACACACACACACACACACACACACACACACACACACACACACACACACACAGAGCTCTTCACCGCAACAGTCAAACCCACATTTATTCACACACCTTCAACATTTCCTCACATTATCACAGTTTATTCGCTATAGTTCAGAAAATGGTCATAAAATATGAGCAGAACTCAGAGTTAAACTGAACAAACTCATCTTGATAATGTCAGATCACTTATGGGATGTAATGATCACAATCAACCAATCAGCTGTTAGATTTAACAACACAATTAGACGATACCAGTTTAGCTCAACCAATGACCAATCGATGCTTCATTTAGTTCAGTCTGTGGGGTCAAAGGTCACATTAGCAATTAAAGACAAAACACTTCAGCAAAACATGCTCAGCTCAAAGTGTGGGGATCATTTTTGGTTTGACTGTATATATTAATTTTTAATTAAAAATAACAACATTAATACAGTTTATCAAAACATATATTTAAAGAATATAAAACATCCTCACACACACATGACTGTAATCCTCAGTCATGCAAAAAAAGTTTACAAATTGTAAAAGATGAATTAAATTTTTTTGATTACATCCATTTTAATACATTTGTTCTAAATCATAAAACACAGAAATCCAGAACAAACTGAACAACTAAAGCATGTCGTAGTGCCCCTGATGGTAAAGTTTGAACAAAGTTACATTTTCTAAATTTTGAATCCTTTTTTATCATTATGATATGCAGAATTTATAAAACTGATTTAATAGGACCCAAAGTAATTAAAATAATACCTTTCTTACCCATTTGATTTATTTTATACTGTTTAAAATTCACTTCATGCCTTAAAGCTGCACTATGTAAGCTTTTTTCAGTAAAATATCCCAACACCTCTAGGCCAGTGTTATATGTTTTGTTCAGTCGAGTACTTTTACTGTAAACTATTTGTAAATGGTGAGATGCTCTTTTACCCGAGGAACCGGGACGTGTGAGGGCGTGGCCTGTCGATGACATCATATCCGGTTTTATTCTGTTACCTCACACTCATGAGCGGAGGAGCGGAAGTGGCGACTGTGGCTTCATAATAAAAGTCCCGCTGCTCGCGAGGCGTGTGTTGTTGGTTTAAGATTTTTTAGATATATTTATACTAGAAACAAGACAAATATACTAAGTAAGAGCATATTTTACAGTGCACACAAGGCAAAAAGAATAAAAAACATCTTTATATCTAGAATGGCTTTATGGTTCTTAGTCTATAAACATATAAATACAAATGCACAAAACTGCAAGTTTATGACAAAAATACTCATTTAATACATGTCTACATTAAAAATGTAATAAAATGAGATATTAACCTTCATTTCTGACGTGTTACCACGGTTACAGTGAGTGTTACCACGGTTACAGTGAGTGTGACCACAGTAAAGCCATGATAATGCTGGTGAAGTGTTGTTTGTAAAGTACTTGAACTGAATCGGCTCAGCGTTTCTCCTGATTTGCAGGTTAGTGTTGTTGTTTAGTCGGCGCTGTTGAACTGGATTTAAACTAAATTAAATCACAGAGAGATCTGCAGCTCATACCGGAGACCTCTGTGCCGAACTCGAACACTTCTCATTGGCTGTTTAGAGGTCATGTGATCGAGACACTCAGCCAGTAAACACATGTTCAGAGTCAGAGCTGGCGTTGTAGCTCTGTTTCGTTCCGCTTTGGGCGCTGTTTCCCTGGCCTAAAGTCTAGTACCGCCACCTTGTGTTGGCATCGTGAAACTGCACGATGTGTAAATGATCCGTGGCGGGCCACATATAATATATTTTAATAGACACGCGGCGGGCCGTTTGAAATTCATCCCCGGGCTGCATTTGGCCTGCGGGCCGGACTTTGGACATAGAAGAACCTTTCAGTGATCAGTTATTGAAATAACCTTTAGTGCGATGCCAGTAAACACGCCGATGATTTATGGCGGAGCATCTCCAACTCTCATTGAAAATGACTTTCAGATGTTTTGTCTGTAAATCACTGAGCTGTCAGTCTCTCCAGAGCTCTTAGTTTTCTTTGACAAGTAGTCTGTGTTCAGTGCATTTGCTGTAAGTGGTTCTGAAGGAGGAAAGGGCAGGTAAGAGCTGAGCGGTCAGGAGCGGAGAGATGGACTGCTGACCCGGAGAACCGCTCCGCCGGCCTCCACGCTTACTCTATTAGACATGAAAAGGTCAGCGAAGTCCTGCTGATGTCACATCAGCTGATTGGACGTGCCGTCGCCAAGGTTACAGTCATGTTCTGTGCTCCATGAGTGTGATTAGAGTTGGTTTTGAGGGTCACGCAGGGGTCAGGGCCGGTCGTTATGATCCTACACGTCGCCCACTGCTTTCTGCCTTTATTCCTGCCGTTTTTCATCGCTCTCGCTAACACACACTCGTCTCGGTTCCTGAAAAGCGTTCAGAGTGTGATCTGACAGCTATGATAGGGTTGAGAGGCGGCAAGTGCCTTTGCATGGCAGGTTTCCATGGTAACAGAGCATTTCTCCACCGGCGTACACTATATGCCAAACAGTAAACAAAAATTATGACATTCCATCTCTGACTCATGCAATATGCAAACACACACACATACTCACACACACACACACACACACACACTCACTCACACTCATTCATACACACACTCACACACACACACACACACACACACACACACACACACACACACACACACACACACACACACACACTCGCTCTCTCTTGCACACACACACTCACACACACTCATTCATACACACACTCTCACACACTCACTCACTCACTCACACACTCACTCACTCACACACACACTCACACACACTCATTCATACACCCTCACACACACACACACACACACACACACTCGCACATACATACTCACTCTCACACACACACACACACACACACACACACTCAAACGACCAGGCTTTTGTACAGTAGTGTAAACTAATGTGATGAACTACACCTAAGACTCAATGACTCCTTACACTTGTTTTACAGAAATATTTACAAGCTTTATGTGAGAACTGCAGCACAAAATGCAAGGTTTCTCCCCTAAACCCCAAGGTTACTCGTTGTCGGTTCTGCTGGTTTAGTAAGGCTGTAGTTTAGTAAGGCTGTAGTTTAGTAAGACTGTAGTTCAGTAAGACTGTAGTTCAGTAAGGCTGTAGTTCAGTAAGACTGTAGTTCAGTAAGGCTGTAGTTCAGTAAGGCTGTAGTTTATTATGTCTGTAGTTCAGTAAGGCTGTAGTTTAGTAAGGCTGTAGTTCAGTAAGGCTGTAGTTCAGTAAGGCTGTAGTTCAGTAAGGCTGTAGTTCAGTAAGGCTGTAGTTGAGTAAGACTGTAGTTCAGTAAGGCTGTAGTTCAGTAAGGCTGTAGTTCAGTAAGGCTGTAGTCGAGTAAGACTGTAGTTCAGTAAGGCTGTAGTTCAGTAAGGCTGTAGTTCAGTAAGGCTGTAGTTTAGTAATACTGTAGTTTAGTAAGATTGTAGCTCAGTAAGACTGTAGTTCAGTAAGACTGTAGCTCAGTAAGACTGTAGTTCAGTAAGGCTGTAGCTCAGTAAGACTGTAGTTCAGTAAGACTGTAGCTCAGTAAGACTGTAGTTCAGTAAGGCTGTAGTTTAGTAAGGCTGTAGTTCAGTAAGACTGTAGCTCAGTAAGACTGTAGTTCAGTAAGGCTGTAGTTCAGTAAGACTGTAGTTCAGTAAGGCTGTAGTTGAGTAAGACTGTAGTTCAGTAAGACTGTAGTTCAGTAAGGCTGTAGTTCAGTAAGGCTGTAGTTCAGTAAGGCTGTAGTTTAGTAATACTGTAGTTTAGTAAGATTGTAGCTCAGTAAGACTGTAGTTCAGTAAGTCTGTAGTTCAGTAAGGCTGTAGTTCAGTAAGGCTGTAGTTTAGTAAGACTGTAGCTCAGTAAGTCTGTAGTTCAGTAAGGCTGTAGTTTAGTAAGTCTGTAGTTCAGTAAGGCTGTAGTTTAGTAAGGCTGTAGTTCAGTAAGTCTGTAGTTCAGTAAGGCTGTAGTTTAGTAAGACTGTAGCTCAGTAAGACTGTAGTTCAGTAAGGCTGTAGTTCAGTAAGGCTGTAGTTCAGTAAGGCTGTAGTTGAGTAAGACTGTAGTTCGGTAAGGCTGTAGTTCAGTAAGGCTGTAGTTTAGTAAGACTGTAGCTCAGTAAGGCTGTAGTTCAGTAAGGCTGTAGTTTAGTAAGACTGTAGTTCAGTAAGGCTGTAGTACAGTAAGACTGTAGTTCAGTAAGTCTGTAGTTTAGTAAGGCTGTAGTTCAGTAAGACTAGTTTAGTAAGACTGTAGTTCAGTAAGGCTGTAGTTCAGTAAGGCTGTAGTTTAGTAAGACTGTAGTTCAGTAAGGCTGTAGTTAAGTAAGGCTGTAGTTCAGTGAGGCTGTAGTTGAGTAAGACTGTAGTTTAGTAAGACTGTAGTTCAGTAAGGCTGTAGTTTAGTAAGGCTGTAGCTCAGTAAGGCTGTAGTTTAGTAAGTCTGTAGTTCAGTAAGTCTGTAGTTCAGTAAGGCTGTAGTTTAGTAAGACTGTAGTTCAGTAAGGCTGTAGTTTAGTAAGGCTGTAGTTTAGTAAGGCTGTAGTTCAGTAAGGCTGTAGTTTAGTAAGACTGTAGCTCAGTAAGACTGTAGCTCAGTAAGACTGTAGTTCAGTAAGGCTGTAGTTCAGTAAGGCTGTAGTTTAGTAAGGCTGTAGTTCAGTAAGGTCTGTAGTTTAGTAAGTCTGTAGTTTAGTAAGACTGTAGTTTTGTAAGACTGTAGTTTAGTAAGGCTGTAGTTCAGTAAGGCTGTAGTTTAGTAAGTCTGTAGTTCAGTAAGGCTGTAGTTTAGTAAGACTGCAGTTTATTAAGGCTGTAGTTCAGTAAGGCTGTAGTTTAGTAAGTCTGTAGTTCAGTAAGGCTGTAGTTTAGTAAGGCTGTAGTTCAGTAAGGCTGTAGTTTAGTAAGACTGTAGTTCAGTAAGGCTGTAGTTAAGTAAGGCTGTAGTTCAGTTAGGCTGTAGTTCAGTGAGGCTGTAGTTCAGTAAGGCTGTAGTTTAGTAAGGCTGTAGCTCAGTAAGGCTGTAGTTTAGTAAGTCTGTAGTTCAGTAAGTCTGTAGTTCAGTAAGGCTGTAGTTTAGTAAGACTGTAGTTCAGTAAGACTGTAGTTCAGTAAGGCTGTAGTTCAGTAAGGCTGTAGTTTAGTAAGGCTGTAGTTCAGTAAGGCTGTAGTTTAGTAAGACTGTAGCTCAGTAAGACTGTAGTTCAGTAAGGCTGTAGTTTAGTAAGGCTGTAGTTCAGTAAGACTGTAGCTCAGTAAGACTGTAGTTCAGTAAAGCTGTAGTTCAGTAAGGCTGTAGTTTAGTAAGACTGTAGTTTAGTAAGGCTGTAGTTCAGTAAGGCTGTAGTTTAGTAAGACTGTAGTTTAGTAAGGCTGTAGTTCAGTAAGTCTGTAGTTCAGTAAGTCTGTAGTTTAGTAAGTCTGTAGTTTAGTAAGACTAGTTTTGTAAGACTATAGTTCAGTAAGGCTGTAGTTAAGTAAGGCTGTAGTTTAGTAAGGCTGTAGTTCAGTAAGGTCTGTAGTTTAGTAAGTCTGTAGTTTAGTAAGACTGTAGTTTTGTAAGACTGTAGTTTAGTAAGGCTGTAGTTCAGTAAGGCTGTAGTTTAGTAAGTCTGTAGTTCAGTAAGGCTGTAGTTTAGTAAGACTGCAGTTTATTAAGGCTGTAGTTCCGTAAAGCTGTAGTTCAGTAAGGCTGTAGTTTAGTAAGGCTGTAGTTCAGTAAGGCTGTAGTTTAGTAAGGCTGTAGTTCAGTAAGGCTGTAGTTTAGTAATACTGTAGTTTAGTAAGGCTGTAGTTCAGTATGACTGTAGTTCAGTAAGACTGTAGTTCAGTAAGACTGTAGTTTAGTAAGGCTGTAGTTCAGTAAGGCTGTAGTTTAGTAAGGCTGTAGTTCAGTATGACTGTAGTTCAGTAAGGCTGTAGTTCAGTAAGACTGTAGTTCAGTAAGGCTGTAGTTCAGTAAGTCTGTAGTTCAGTAAGGCTGTACTTTAGTAAGACTGCAGTTTATTAAGGCTGTAGTTCCGTAAGGCTGTAGTTTAGTAATACTGTAGTTTAGTAAGGCTGTAGTTCAGTATGACTGTAGTTCAGTAAGACTGTAGTTCAGTAAGGCTGTAGTTTAGTAAGACTGTAGTTTAGTAAGGCTGTAGTTCAGTAAGGCTGTAGTTTAGTAAGTCTGTAGTTTAGTAAGACTGTAGTTTTGTAAGACTGTAGTTTAGTAAGGCTGTAGTTCAGTAAGGCTGTAGTTTAGTAAGTCTGTAGTTCAGTAAGGCTGTAGTTGAGTAAGACTGCAGTTTATTAAGGCTGTAGTTCCGTAAGGCTGTAGTTCAGTAAGGCTGTAGTTTAGTAAGGCTGTAGTTCAGTAAGGCTGTAGTTCAGTAAGGCTGTAGTTCAGTAAGGCTGTAGTTCAGTAAGGCTGTAGTTTAGTAATACTGTAGTTTTGTAAGGCTGTAGTTCAGTATGACTGTAGTTCAGTAAGGCTGTAGTTTAGTAAGACTGTAGTTTAGTAAGGCTGTAGTTCAGTAAGACTGTAGTTTAGTAAGACTGTAGTTTAGTAAGGCTGTAGCTCAGTAAGACTGTAGTTCAGTATGACTGTAGTTCAGTAAGACTGTAGTTCAGTAAGGCTGTAGTTTAGTAAGACTGTAGTTTAGTAAGGCTGTAGCTCAGTAAGACTGTAGTTTAGTAAGGCTGTAGTTCAGTAAGGCTGTAGTTCAGTAAGACTGTAGTTTAGTAAGGCTGTAGTTCAGTAAGGCTGTAGTTTAGTAAGTCTGTAGTTGAGTAAGGCTGTAGTTTAGTAAGTCTGTAGTTTAGTAAGACTGTAGTTCAGTAAGGCTGTAGTTTAGTAAGACTGTAGTTCAGTAAGGCTGTAGTTCAGTAAGACTGTAGTTCAGTAAGACTGTAGTTCAGTAAGGCTGTAGTTTAGTAAGACTGTAGTTCAGTAAGACTGTAGTTCAGTAAGGCTGTAGTTCAGTAAGACTGTAGTTTAGTAAGGCTGTAGTTTAGTAAGACTGTAGTTCAGTAAGGCTGTAGTTTAGTAAGACTGTAGTTTAGTAAGGCTGTAGTTCAGTAAGGCTGTAGTTTAGTAAGACTGTAGTTCAGTAAGGCTGTAGTTTAGTAAGACTGTAGCTTAGTAAGGCTGTAGTTCAGTAAGGCTGTAGTTTAGTAAGACTGTAGTTTAGTAAGGCTGTAGTTCAGTAAGGCTGTAGTTTAGTAAGACTGTAGTTCAGTAAGGCTGTAGTTCAGTAAGGCTGTAGTTTAGGAAGACTGTAGTTCATTAAGGCTGTAGTTCAGTAAGGCTGTAGTTTAGTAAGGCTGTAGTTCAGTAAGGCTGTAGTTCAGTAAGGCTGTAGTTTAGTAAGACTGTAGTTCAGTAAGGCTGTAGTTTAGTAAGACTGTAGTTTAGTAAGGCTGTAGTTCAGTATGACTGTAGTTTAGTAAGTCTGTAGTTTAGTAAGGCTGTAGTTCAGTAAGGCTGTAGTTCAGTAAGACTGTAGTTCAGTAAGGCTGTAGTTTAGTAAGACTGTAGTTTAGTAAGGCTGTAGTTCAGTAAGGCTGTAGTTTAGTAAGGCTGTAGTTTAGTAAGGCTGTAGTTCAGTAAGGCTGTAGTTCAGTAAGGCTGTAGTTCAGTAAGGCTGTAGTTCAGTAAGGCTGTAGTTCAGTTAGGCTGTAGTTTAGTAAGACTGTAGTTCAGTAAGGCTGTAGTTTAGTAAGACTGTAGTTTAGTAAGACTGTAGTTCAGTAAGGCTGTAGTTTAGTAAGGCTGTAGTTCAGTAAGGCTGTAGTTTAGTAAGACTGTAGTTTTATTAAGGCTGTAGTTCAGTAAGACTGTAGTTTAGTAAGACTGTAGTTCAGTAAGTCTGTAGTTCAGTAAGGCTGTAGTTTAGTAAGGCTGTAGTTTAGTAAGGCTGTAGTTTAGTAAGGCTGTAGTTTAGTAAGGCTGTAGTTTAGTAATACTGTAGTTTAGTAAGGCTGTATTTCATTACGGCTGTAGTTTAGTAAGTCTGTAGTTTAGTAAGGCTGTAGTTCAGTAAGACTGTAGTTTAGTAAGGCTGTAGTTTAGTAAGACTGTAGTTTAGTAATACTGTAGTTTAGTAAGGCTGTATTTCATTACGGCTGTAGTTTAGTAAGTCTGTAGTTTAGTAAGGCTGTAGTTCAGTAAGACTGTAGTTTAGTAAGGCTGTAGTTCAGTAAGGCTGTAGTTTAGTAAGGCTGTAGTTTAGTAATACTGTAGTTTAGTAAGGCTGTATTTCAGTAAGGCTGTAGTTTAGTAAGGCTGTAGTTTAGTAATACTGTAGTTTAGTAAGGCTGTATTTCATTACGGCTGTAGTTTAGTAAGTCTGTAGTTTAGTAAGGCTGTAGTTCAGTAAGACTGTAGTTTAGTAAGGCTGTAGTTTAGTAAGACTGTAGTTTAGTAATACTGTAGTTTAGTAAGGCTGTATTTCATTAAGGCTGTAGTTTAGTAAGGGTGTAGTTTAGTAATACTGTAGTTTAGTAAGGCTGTAGTTTAGTAAGACTGTAGTTTAGTAAGGCTGTAGTTCAGTAAGACTGTAGTTTAGTAAGACTGTAGTTTAGTAAGGCTGTAGCTCAGTAAGACTGTAGTTCAGTATGACTGTAGTTCAGTAAGACTGTAGTTCAGTAAGGCTGTAGTTTAGTAAGACTGTAGTTTAGTAAGGCTGTAGCTCAGTAAGACTGTAGTTTAGTAAGGCTGTAGTTCAGTAAGGCTGTAGTTCAGTAAGACTGTAGTTTAGTAAGGCTGTAGTTCAGTAAGGCTGTAGTTTAGTAAGTCTGTAGTTGAGTAAGGCTGTAGTTTAGTAAGTCTGTAGTTTAGTAAGACTGTAGTTCAGTAAGGCTGTAGTTTAGTAAGACTGTAGTTCAGTAAGGCTGTAGTTCAGTAAGACTGTAGTTCAGTAAGACTGTAGTTCAGTAAGGCTGTAGTTTAGTAAGACTGTAGTTCAGTAAGACTGTAGTTCAGTGAGGCTGTAGTTCAGTAAGACTGTAGTTTAGTAAGGCTGTAGTTTAGTAAGACTGTAGTTCAGTAAGGCTGTAGTTTAGTAAGACTGTAGTTTAGTAAGGCTGTAGTTCAGTAAGGCTGTAGTTTAGTAAGACTGTAATTCAGTAAGGCTGTAGTTTAGTAAGACTGTAGCTTAGTAAGGCTGTAGTTCAGTAAGGCTGTAGTTTAGTAAGACTGTAGTTTAGTAAGGCTGTAGTTCAGTAAGGCTGTAGTTTAGTAAGACTGTAGTTCAGTAAGACTGTCGTTCAGTAAGGCTGTAGTTTAGGAAGACTGTAGTTCATTAAGGCTGTAGTTCAGTAAGGCTGTAGTTTAGTAAGGCTGTAGTTCAGTAAGGCTGTAGTTCAGTAAGGCTGTAGTTTAGTAAGACTGTAGTTCAGTAAGGCTGTAGTTTAGTAAGACTGTAGTTTAGTAAGGCTGTAGTTCAGTATGACTGTAGTTTAGTAAGTCTGTAGTTTAGTAAGGCTGTAGTTCAGTAAGGCTGTAGTTCAGTAAGACTGTAGTTCAGTAAGGCTGTAGTTTAGTAAGACTGTAGTTTAGTAAGGCTGTAGTTCAGTAAGGCTGTAGTTTAGTAAGGCTGTAGTTTAGTAAGGCTGTAGTTCAGTAAGGCTGTAGTTCAGTAAGGCTGTAGTTCAGTAAGGCTGTAGTTCAGTAAGGCTGTAGTTCAGTTAGGCTGTAGTTTAGTAAGACTGTAGTTCAGTAAGGCTGTAGTTTAGTAAGACTGTAGTTTAGTAAGACTGTAGTTCAGTAAGGCTGTAGTTTAGTAAGGCTGTAGTTCAGTAAGGCTGTAGTTTAGTAAGACTGTAGTTTTATTAAGGCTGTAGTTCAGTAAGACTGTAGTTTAGTAAGACTGTAGTTCAGTAAGTCTGTAGTTCAGTAAGGCTGTAGTTTAGTAAGTCTGTAGTTTAGTAAGGCTGTAGTTTAGTAAGACTGTAGTTCAGTAAGGCTGTAGTTTAGTAATACTGTAGTTCAGTATGACTGTAGTTTAGTAAGGCTGTAGTCTAGTAAGTCTGTAATTTAGTAAGTCTATAGTTCAGTAAGACTGTAGTTCAGTAAGGCTGTAGTTCAGTAAGGCTGTAGTTCAGTAAGGCTGTAGTTCAGTAAGGCTGTAGTTCAGTAAGGCTGTAGTTCAGTAAGGCTGTAGTTCAGTAAGGCTGTAGTTTAGTAAGGATGTAGTTCAGTAAGGCTGTAGTTCAGTAAGTCTGTAGTTTAGTAAGGCTGTAGTTTAGTAAGACTGTAGTTCAGTAAGGCTGTAGTTTAGTAAGGCTGTAGTTTAGTAAGGCTGTAGTTTAGTAAGGCTGTAGTTTAGTAAGGCTGTAGTTTAGTAATACTGTAGTTTAGTAAGGCTGTATTTCATTACGGCTGTAGTTTAGTAAGTCTGTAGTTTAGTAAGGCTGTAGTTCAGTAAGACTGTAGTTTAGTAAGGCTGTAGTTTAGTAAGACTGTAGTTTAGTAATACTGTAGTTTAGTAAGGCTGTATTTCATTACGGCTGTAGTTTAGTAAGTCTGTAGTTTAGTAAGGCTGTAGTTCAGTAAGACTGTAGTTTAGTAAGGCTGTAGTTCAGTAAGGCTGTAGTTTAGTAAGGCTGTAGTTTAGTAATACTGTAGTTTAGTAAGGCTGTATTTCAGTAAGGCTGTAGTTTAGTAAGGCTGTAGTTTAGTAATACTGTAGTTTAGTAAGGCTGTATTTCATTACGGCTGTAGTTTAGTAAGTCTGTAGTTTAGTAAGGCTGTAGTTCAGTAAGACTGTAGTTTAGTAAGGCTGTAGTTTAGTAAGACTGTAGTTTAGTAATACTGTAGTTTAGTAAGGCTGTATTTCATTAAGGCTGTAGTTTAGTAAGGGTGTAGTTTAGTAATACTGTAGTTTAGTAAGGCTGTAGTTTAGTAAGACTGTAGTTTAGTAAGGCTGTAGTTCAGTAAGACTGTAGTTTAGGCTGTTTCCACAACAACACAATAGATAATTTCCCTACCAGTAACGCTTAATCTGTTTCACTGTGAGTCAGAGATCAGTGACCAATCACAGTCATTACACTGACACACTGAGACACACACACACACACACACACACACACACACACACACACACACACACACACACACACACACACACACACACACACACACACACACACACACACACACACACACACACACTCTGTCTCTCACTCACACATACTGAATGAGTATTTGTGTGCATGTCTGAGTGTGCACGTGTGAGTGTGTGTGGTGAATCTGTCACAGATGCTCGTGGCTACAGATGCATTCATCAGAAACATGAGCTCTCTCTCAGTACATCTACATCCTGTGACCTCTGTGACCCCTGTGACCTCTGTGACCGTGCTCAGAGCAGCAGCATCTCATGTGGGGATTGATGTCCTTTACTGGGCCGGATTTTATTTCTTCTTTTGTTAATCAAAATGTGTGTTTATAGACGCATATTAAATTAACTGTTGGGTGCTTATAAGGCATCGGTCATTAAAATACGGGGTTCAGCCGCTGAACACATAAAAATTAATAACATTTTAGGAAATAAATAATTAAAGAGAGAAGTTTATGTGCACATGCATACACACAAACACACACAAGTGTTTATAAAATGGCCAAATATCATGTGCAGTGAAGCGTCAGTGTGTGTTGAGCTCTGTCTGCTTCTGTTCACATGTCTGTGTGTGTGTGTGTGTGTAGATTCCTCTGATTGAGGTCAGGCTGTTGGTCAGGCCTCATTCCCTTCTGTTTGCATGTCTGTGTCTGTGTGTGTGTGTGTGTGTGTGTGTGTGTGTGTGTGTGTGTGTGTGTGTGTGTGTGTCTGATTGCTCGGTTTGTTTCCCGTGGATGTTCGTATCCGATCTCAGACGAGGTGTTTTATGAAGTGTGTGTGTCGCTCAGCTCGTCTCTGTCTCATTACATGGAGGATGAGCTCCAATCCCTCAGGCGCGCACATATACTTCATTCGATTGAGTTACGGCCAAGAGGGAGTTTCTGCTCAATAAAACTCAAAGCTCAATCTATGGATTGCTGGTCTTATAAGGTCATGCTGGGGATTTTCATCAAAAAATATTTCTGGAGAGCTGTGACATGCTAGAGGAGTTACAGGTCGCTTGTGGATTTTGAACATTTTCAACACATGAACCTCCCACCTGATGATTACAAGTACAGAAACTGTAAAAAGAGAAATGGAATATATATATACATACACCGATCAGGCATAACATTATGAATAACACTGATGATCTCTGTTAGTGGGTGGGATATATTAGGCAGCAAGTGAACATGTTGTCCTCAGAGTTGATGTGTTAGAAGCAGGAGAAATGGGCAAGCGTGAGGATTTGAGCGAGTTTGACAAGGGCCAGATTGTGACGGCTAGACGACTGGGTCAGAGCATCTCCAGAACTGCAGCTCTAGTGGGGTGTTCCCGGTCGAACAAATCTTTCCCATGTCGGTTATTTCGGTTTTCACGTGACTCCGCCCCGTCAGTCACATCAAGTGCAGTTTGCAGGCACACGGAGAGATGCAGGAGCAGTTATCTGTGTTTATAGATGCCCAGAATCACTGTAGTATCTGCACAGTTTATACAGGTCAGTTAATTACCGTTCTTATAGCCTACGCGCTGCCACACACACACACACACACACACACACACACACACACACACAGACGGTGCGCGTAAGCCCCTGAAGCCAGATCGCTTTCACTTTCGTCCTCATAAAGTTTGTCAAGTAAATGCGTTTAAATTATTACTGGGAATCGATTTAAATAAACTAATTAATCCCAAAAAAATTCTGTAAATAATCGCGGTTAATCGCAAGTTTTTAATATTTTGATATTGTCATCATTTCAGTTACACTCCAAAGTAAGTTAGGTGTAATTAAGTGTGTGAGTGTGCGTGCGTGTGTGTGTGTGTGTCGTTCCCTGATGATCCACGGCTGTGTGTGTGTTTGTGAGGGTTGTTCACGAGTCTCTTGTTTGTCCTGAGCAGTTAAACTGCCCAATGTTCTTCAGGAAAATCCTCCAGGTCCTGCACATTCTTCAGTTTTCCAGCATCTTTTTCATATTTGAACCCTCTCCAGCAAGAACTGTATGATTTTAAGATCATTGAGGACGACTGAGGGACTCAAACACAACTACTAAAAAAGGTTCACACATTCACTGATGCTCCAGAAGGAAACAGGACGCATTAAGAGCCCTAACCCTAACTTCTACCCACTGCTTTTCGAGCAACAGTTGGATTTGTGTTGTTGGAGTATGATGAATTTAAACTAGTCGTATAGACTAATCAAAACGCTTCTTTATTGCCTTTGTTATGTGTCTTTATATATTGCTGGAAATAAAATAATTTCAATTCAATTCAATTTTTAACCCTATCAGAGAAATGCATTTCAGAAATCCCACGCCGCACTAATGCACTCTATTCTACCATCCTCTGTTACAGTGCAGTTTGACGGCGTGGAGAAGTCCCGCATGTCTCCCACTAAAGACGTGAAGTCCCGTCCGCTCCAGCGCCACTCCAGCGGCTGCCTGGTCAACACTAAGATGAGCTCCCTGGACCCGAGCGTGGGCGAGCGCGTCGACCCCTGCCTGCCTCTGGAGAGCCAGTTGTGAGTCCAGCGGGTCTGGTGTGGATGTGCTTTATGAGTTATGCTCCTCGCCTCACACGCCTCTCGTTCACAGCTGGTATCACGGAGCCATCAGCCGGACCGACGCCGAGTCTCTGCTGAGGCTGTGCAAAGAGGCCAGTTACCTGGTGAGAAACAGCGAGACCAGCAAGAACGACTTCTCGCTCTCGCTCAAGTAAGAGACACACACACACTCACTAACAATGAGCTACAGTCTACACACACACACACACACACTCACTCACTCACACACACACACTCTCTCTCTCTCTCTCTCTCTCTCTCTCTCACACACACACTCTCTCTCTCTCACACACACACACACTCTCTCTCACACACACACTCTCTCTCTCTCTCTCTCACACACACACACTCTCTCTCTCTAACACACACAAGTTGTTTGATCTGTCGTTCTATTATATCATATCCAGATGTGTTTGTTAGCATTAGCAGATGTGCTCCATCAGTTGGTGTGGTGTCATTAGTATCTCGCATCTATTATTCCCCGCATCACTTCCTGTCCGCTCTCAATAAAAGCAGCAGAAAGGGTAAGAATAATAAAGTCACTCTTTCCAAAGAAAGAGAGAGAGAAAGATCTCCTGCATGTGCCGCTCCTCTCAGCGTGAGGCGGCGTGACCTCTGAACCCGTCCCGCTCAGACGCCGGCGGGCGGCTCACAGGGATGCAGACTGACAGGGGCGGCTCTTTGGGCGGATGAAGCTCAGGGGCGCAGCGGGAGCGGGAGCTTCACCTTTGGAGCGGTCGGCTCTCATCAGCTCACGGGGACGCAGGGACTCCTGTGCTCTGGAGGTCAGGGAGACCGCGGGGGGGGTATCTGAGCTGTCAGCGTTGGCTCCATTTTAACTTGAATTTGAAATCTGAATTACAGGAAGAGGAATAAAATTCAACCAATATTTCTTCCAGCTTCATTGAACCCGAAGCATTTCTGTAATACCCAGTGAATCTCATGAGCTGTGTGTGTGTGTGTGTGTGCAGGTTTATTCCTCATCTGTGTGTCATGATTCCTAAACCAGACCTGACAGCATGTAGAAACCTGAGACTTCACACACACTGCGTCCGCAGAGACTCGTACATGCGAGCGATCCGCGTCTGCTGAAATATTAATGCCATATGAAGCGCTCCTGTGCTCGGCATCACTGATGAGGACCTCAGTGTGTGATCAGAAAGTCCTCTAAAGAACAAAGCCACACACATATATATATTTAACAAACGAGGCTTTATTGATGCTGCTTGTATGGAATGACACTTTAAACTGCCCCTGTTATGCTTTTTTAGGTATTATCTTTCATATATATTGTGTAATAAAGCTGCTTGCGAATGTAAAAGCAATGCAGAATCAAAGATAAATGGAGTTTTTGTCCCCTAAAAGAAAAAAGATAGAATCGAAATGAGTCGTCTCACTCCCATTACAGTGTAACTCATTAGCATAATGTCCGCCTCTAGTCGTGATTGGCTGAACAGCATCTCTTAGCCCCGCCCTCATTCACTGTAGTTAACGCCCGCCTCTGGTTGTGATTGGCTGAACAGCGTCTCTTAGCCCCGCCCTCACTCACTGTAGTTAATGCCCGCCTCTGGTCGTGATTGGCTGAACAGCATCTCTTAGTCCCGCCCTCACTCACTGTAGTTAACGCCTGCCTCTGGTCGTGATTGGCTGAACAGCGTCTCTTAGCCCCGCCCTCACTCACTGTAGTTAACGCCTGCCTCTGGTCGTGATTGGCTGAACAGCGTCTCTTAGCCCCGCCCTCACTCACTGTAGTTAATGCCCGCCTCTGGTCGTGATTGGCTGAACAGCATCTCTTAGCCCCGCCCTCACTCACTGTAGTTAATGCCCGCCTCTGGTCGTGATTGGCTGAACAGCATCTCTTAGCCCCGCCCTCACTCACTGTAGTTAACGCCCGCCTCTGGTCCTGATTGGCTGAACGGCGTCTCTTAGCCCCTCCCTCACTCACTGTAGTTAACACCCGCCTCTGGTCGTGATTGGCTGAACAGCATCTCTTAGCCCCGCCCTCACTCACTGTAGTTAATGCCCGCCTCTGGTCGTGATTGGCTGAACAGCATCTCTTAGCCCCGCCCTCACTCACTGTAGTTAACGCCCGCCTCTGGTCGTGATTGGCTGAACAGCATCTCTTAGCCCCGCCCTCACTCACTGTAGTTAATGCCCGCCTCTGGTCGTGATTGGCTGAACAGCATCTCTTAGCCCCGCCCTCACTCACTGTAGTTAATGCCCGCCTCTGGTCGTGATTGGCTGAACAGCATCTCTTAGCCCCGCCCTCACTCACTGTAGTTAACGCCCGCCTCTGGTCCTGATTGGCTGAACGGCGTCTCTTAGCCCCTCCCTCACTCACTGTAGTTAACACCCGCCTCTGGTCGTGATTGGCTGAACGGCGTCTCTTAGCCCCGCCCTCACTCACTGTAGCCCGCCTCTGGTCGTGATTGGCTGAACAGCGTCTCTTAGCCCCGCCCTCACTCACTGTAGTCGTCTCTGAGGCTGGAAGAGTTTGGCTGGTGTTGGTCATGTGACGCTGTTTTCTGCTGAGATTGAGACGGTCGCCATCGCTACTGTTCGTATCACTGTGTGTCAAGAGATTCAGATATGATAATGAGCGCTTGCTTTCTGACCAATCACAGCAGAGCAGCTCTCAGAGAGGCGGGGTTTAGAGAGAGAAGAGCTGAAGCTGCAGTGGAGATTAGGAGAACATTAAAGTGTGTTTGAGCTGATGCAGGAGAGCCTGTGGAGGAGAGTATAGCGTAACGGGCTCTAAAAAATGCAGTGTAGCTGTGCTGAGCGATTGTCTAATCATATTTGTGGCTCAGAGCATAAGTGATATGAATGACTCCAGTCTCTTATAGATCTTAAAAGGCAAAGAGGCTTTAGCGGTGACCTGCTTTATGGACGGAGAAAGACAGAAAATGGCTGAAGGGAGAGAAATAAATCTCCCCTGAATGGAGGGAGAGTAAAAGTTTATGAATTAACGGAGCGCTAATGTGCATCCTGACCAGGACCGCGAGCCGCGTGAGGAAATGGAGAACGGGTCTCTGCTGAAATGCACTCTTTGGGCTTGTAATTTAAACACACATTATAAAACGCAGCTCCCATCTGCAGTTTCTGCTCATCTCATGTACAATAAAATCACCAGCAGGTTATCAGCGTCCACAGAGTTACCCCTCCATCACATCAATCTCCTCAGATTTAATTAACGTCTGAGGCTTTGCTCTGTACGTAATGAAGGCTGTATTTTAAAGAAATGTTCCAGGTGACATGCAAGTAATATGCTAGATACACTATATCGCCAACAGTATTGTGCCGCCCCTCCACATTCAGGTGTTCAGTCCCTTCATGGCCACAGGTGTATAAATCAAGCTCTAGGCCTGCAGACGCTTCTAATATGTATTATCGAAGACGCAATAAGACCATCCGGGACATTTCCTCACTGCTAAATATTCCACGCTCAACTATTAGTGGGATTATAACAAAGTGGAAGCGATTGGGAACAACAGCAACTCAGCCACAGAGCGGGGTCAGCGCATGCTGAGGGTCACAGAACTTTCTGCAGAGTCAAGAGCTCCAGACCTCCAAACTTCTGTGGCCTTCAGATGAGCTCAAGAACAGTGTGTAGAGCTTCATGGAATGGGTTTCCATGGCCGAGCAGCTCATCCAAGCCTCACATCACCAAGTGCAATGCAAAGCGTGGGATGCAGTGGGGTAAAGCGCGCCGCCACTGGACTCTAGAGCAGTGGAGACGTGTTCTCTGAGTGACCAATCACGCTTCTCTGTCTGACAATCCCATGGACGAGTCTGGGTTTGGCTGTTGACAGGAGAACGGGACTCGCCTGACTGCATTGTGCCAAGTGTAAAGTTTGGTGGAGGGGGGATTTAGGTGGTGGGTTTTTTTTTTTCAGGGGTTAGTTCCAGTGAAAGTGAACTCTTACAAGTTCACACTTGTAGTTCGGTTCGTTTGGTCCGGACCAAAAACTAAAACAAAACATATAGTCCTGGTCCGCTTAGCGTTCACACTGGCATCTTTAACAGCGAACCTAAAGTTACCGAACCAAAGGCATAGGGATACGCTCACCACCTGATTGGTCGGCTTTTATGACGTGTATTTCGCGACGGAGCTGCTCACCGAACTTTCAGAACATGCTGTGCTGATTAAACGGATTATCTCACGAAGAGCTCATCAAATGCTCATTCAGAACAGCAGCAGGATTTCCTCCGGTGTGCAGAAACGCAGATCTGCATATATTGATGAGGCTCTTCACCTCCCGCTGCTCCACTCATTGTGGATACACCGATCTCTCCACGTCGTCAAATCAGCTGACCTGTAGCGGCGCATCTTGTGACATCACGTCCTGTTTTTGGTTGGTTCACATGTCTTTGGTCCGTGTTGCGTTCATATATCAGTGGAACCGCACCAGAGCTGGTTTGGAAGCGGACGAGACCCGTCTCTTTAGCGTCTCGCTCCGCTTGTGTGGTGCGCTCCAGGGTGCGTTCACATGTGTTCAGATGAACCGCACTAACCCAGCAATCGCACCAGGGTTCGCTTTAATCCAACCAAACGTGACAAGTGAAAACGCACCCTAAATGCTTCAACCAAGACATTTTGGACAATTTCATGCTCCCAACTTTGTGGGATCAGTTTGGGGACGGCCCCTTCCTGTCCCAGCATGCCTGCGCTCCAGTGCTCAAAGCATCGCTCCATAAAGACATGGATGAGGAGTTTGGTGTGGAGGAACTGGACTGGCCTGCACAGAGTCCTGACCTCAACCCGATAGAACACCTTTGGGATGAATTAGAGCGGAGACTGAGAGCCAGGCCTTCTCGTCCAACATCACAAATGCGCTTCTAGAAGAATCCCCATAAACACACTCCTAAACCTTGAGGAAAGCCTTCCCAGAAGAGCTGAAGCTGTTAGAGCTGCAAAGGGTGGCCGACTCCATATTAAACCCCCAGGATTGAGAATGGGAAGCTCATGTGCGTGTGAAGGGGCGGCACAACACTTTTGGCACTATAGTGTATATATAAATGCTTTTAAACCCTCTGGAATTGAAAGTGCATGTAAACACATATTTGTTTTGTTTCTACAAACTGACTCAAAGTTGGAATGATTTTCTGTGGTTATCGACAGCATGTCAATAGTTCACAGAAGAGCTTTCTAAAGATGGCTTTTGAGCAGCGAAGGACAATTGAAAAGTGTAATCTTACGGTTCATCGAGTCTCTTTATGACTCTTTATGCCGATATATTCTCATACACACACACACTTACTGCACTGTGAATCGTATCATGGACCGCAGTGAACCTTTCAGATCTATAAAACGAAATGAATCCTTGGATTAAAAGGGGAAAGAATGATTAAGTGTGCAGTGATAACGGCACAAAGGCGGCGGTGTCTTCTGCAGAAGAGGCGGTTTATCAGCAGCGCTTGCGGCCGGTGCTCGGCTTTGTTCATGCCGCTGATATAAGAAGCGGAAAATCAAATCCTTGAGAGGAAGAGAATAGGGATGACGTCTCCTCAGGCCTGGATGAGGGATTGATGACAGACACTTGGGCCGGGGCTTTTAGATGCTTTTAGCAGTGTCTTGTCTCAGGGGTCCGCGACGGCTCAAATGTTCTCCTAATGATGATGAAGCGTCGCGATGACAGGCAGCGAATCCGTCTGAGCGCGAGGGGAAGATGGCTGATTTATATTTAATGATCGCAAAGATAAGTGCTCTGATTGAAGGATGTTCTTACACGTCTTGCTTCCTGGTGGACCACCCGGCCGTACCTCTCATTTGCATAACGCTCTCAACTTTATGATGATCTCACCCGTCCCACCAAACCTGCCCTAAACTGACCCGTCCCACCAAACCTGCCCTAAACTGACCCGTCCCACCAAACCTGCCCTAAACTGACCCGTCCCACCAAACCTGCCCTAAACTGACCCGTCCCACCAAACCCGTCCTAAACTTACCCATCCCACCAAACCTGCCCTAAACTGACCCGTCCCACCAAACCTGCCCTAAACTGACCCGTGTCCTAAACTGACCCGTCCCATCAAACCTGCCCTAAACTGACCCGTCCCACCAGACCTGCCCTAAACCAACCCGTCCCACCAAACCTGCCCTAAACTGACCCGTCCCACCAAACCTGCCCTAAACTGACCCGTCCCACCAGACCTGTCCTAAACCAACCAGTCCCACCAAACCTGCCCTAAACTGACCCGTCCCGCCAGGCCTGCCCTAAACCAACCCATCCCACCAAACCTGCCTTAAACTGACCCATCCCACCAAACCTGCCCTAAACCGACCCGTCCCACCAAACCTGCTATAAACCAACCCGTCCCACCAAACCTGCCTTAAACCAACCCGTCCCACCAAACCTGCCCTAAACCGACCCGTCCCACCAGACCTGCCTTAAACTAACCCGTCCCACCAAACCTGACTTAAACCAAACCGACCCGTCCCACCAAACCTGCCCTAAATCGACCCGTCCCACCAAACCTGCCCTAAACCAACCCGTCCCACCAAACCTGCCCTAAACCGACCCGTCCCACCAAACCTGCCCTAAATCGACCCGTCCCACCAAACCTGCCTTAAACCAACCCGTCCCACCAAACCTGCCCTAAACCGACCCGTCCCACCAAACCTGCCTTAAACTGACCTGTCCCACCAAACCTGCCCTAAACCGACCCGTCCCACCAAACCTGCCCTAAATCGACCCGTCCCACCAAACCTGCCTTAAACCAACCCGTCCCACCAAACCTGCCCTAAACCAACCCGTCCCACCAAACCTGCCCTAAACTGACCCGTCCTCTAAACTGACCCTTGGTGTGAACGGACCTTTATTGCATTTGATAAGCTCTGAGTGGTTTCTAGAGTATTTTGGGCAGGTGGTCACTCACTGGTCAAGATCCTCAATATGCCATTCTCTGTATGATTAAGTCTAACACCCAGGATTAGAACGAATGTGCCACCAGAGCAGCATTACATTCCCTCCTCAAAATATCCCAGAGCACGTTTTCCTCAGTGTGTGCCGGCTCCCTCCGTCCTTGGCTTTTAATTTGCTTTGTATTCAGCTGTGAAAGCTGCCAGCCTTTAAAAGCCTCTCCGGCCGCGCTCATTAAAGCTCGCAGGTCTCCAGCCCTACATCTCACTGCGACACGTGACACGCTTGCCAATGAGCCGGCCGCTGTCTGACAACTCATCACATGTTGTTTTCTTCCTCTCTTCCCATTAACCTCTCTCTCTCTCTCTCTCTCTCTCACAGGAGCAGTCAGGGGTTCATGCACATGAAGCTGTCCCGGACCAAAGACAGCAAGTACGTGCTGGGTCAGAACAGCTGCCAGTTCGACAGCGTCCCCGAGATCATCCACTTCTACTCCAGCCGCAAACTGCCCATCAAAGGAGCCGAGCACATGTCGCTGCTGTACCCCGTGGCCATACGGACACTATAGTGGTCATCGTTTACTAAAGTGCTACTGAGATCCCGGAGGACACCAGCTGGACCGTACAGAGCAAACATGCCCTGAGTGGATCTTCAGCCCTGCACACACACTTTAGTCGTCATCTCCTCCGCTGTACAGAAACGTGGATGTTTATCGTACCGCTTCTGGACGTGAACAAACACTGAATCATGCTTTCGAACCTCCTCGTCTAGACTTTCTGTGACCATATCGTTCTCTCAACATTCACAGTCCATCGGGTTTGGTGGAATATCAATCGTTGAGCATCATTTAGTCCCGGTAACAACAAGACTCCATGAGGAGACGAGATGGACGGTGCCATTTAAGTGTACTCGGACAGGGCCGCTATGCAGATAATGTAGTACACTTTAGATTTAGGTGTGTGTGTGTGTGTGTGTGAGTGTTTCTGAAGCATGAAAACGAACGGACCTTTTAATTTAAAGCTTCAAAGAGAGTCACTTTATACTAAAGCAGAGTTGAGGATGAATGAGATATTCCTGTCTACCTCAGAAGATCAATTCCATTCGCCCGTCCGCCGATCGATCCGGTACAGTGATGTCACAGATATCGATTGCTTTGACTCTTCCCTCAGATTCCCACCTTATCTGGCCTTTTGCTTTGAGAATAGCTCTGCGATCCGCTGGTGTTAATGCTGTCGTTGACTCTGTTTGCTTGATGCCTTATCCTGTAAATGCATGGTTTCAAAAAAAGAGAATGTCAAGCTGACCTTCTGCGCTCAATGAATGTTTTGTGGCTGTAATTTATTATGGAGAAAAAAAATAATACTTGTGCTGATGTCCTCGGCCAGTGTGTGTGTGATGCTCTGATACTCTGATTGCCATGGAAACCGCTTAGAGCAGTTCAGCCAATCAGATCACAGATCTGCCCTGACCCTTCCTCTGACCTCTGCCGTCGTCCAGCAGTTTGTCTTTGTTAAACCAAGATCGTGGTACAGATGAAGCGTGTGTGATTGTGTGGAGGGTGATAAGTGAGGAGACAGAGATGCATCAAGTCAGTTTTACTCTCCACTTCAATCATTCTCAAAACTGTACAGCGAGATGTAAACAACAGTCACACAACGTTAACCCGGAAGCACTTAACTGGAAACCCCGCTCCCTTAAAGGTACAGTCTCTGGGTGAATGTCTCTTTCGGTTCTACTTGTGGGTCGCCACAATTGGATTATATTCATCCCCTGTGCTGGGGTTTTCAGTGCCACGACAAAGACTTTTATTTTGTTTTTGTTTCATTATCGTTTCCTCTCTGACACATTTGGTGATCTTTCAGTCCTTCAAGGGACGGATCACCCTCAAAAAACGAGAATTGCCATCTTAAAGGGATCCGCTGGTGTTAAGACTTGTATGGCTTAATATAACATCTCTTAGTGAAATATGTAGTAGAAAACCCATGAAAGATCCACGTTATTTAAAAAATCTGGACAATGGGCGGCGCCATTTTGTTTGCGTTCTAGGTTGATGATGTAGAATGGCTGCACTCGGCAATCAACTGGCACAACACAACTCGAAAAGTGTTTCAGAGTTAAACAAAACCCATTAATTGCATTTAACCCTCTGGGGCTCTTCGGTCATTTCTGACCCAAATTTTTTAAAATAAAAAATGTTAAAAGCCGTAGCTTCATCGGAATGGTCCGAAACTTGGTGACTTTATTGGTACTTGGTATATGAACACCCCAAAAAAATTGGGGACAGGATTTGAAAAGTCTAAGTGGTTGTAAAAAAACAATAGTCACACTCAGGACCTTCGGGTCAAAAATGACCCCCATAGGAAATGAATGGGGAATTGGCAAAAATATGAAAATACAGAGTTTTTTTGTGCATACAATCTACAAATCAGCCAGGATGCAGAAAAAAAGGACTCAACAGTGAAGGGGTGAATCTCTCAAACATCAAGAGTGCAAAACAGACAAAAAAACTCTCACACACACACACACAAAAACACAATTAGCTTTTGGAATGGCACGTGTTAATTTGTGTGTGCGTGTGTTTTTGTGTGTATAAGTGTGTGTGTGTGAGTTTTTTTGTCTGTTTTGCACTCTTGATGTTTGAGAGATTCACCCCTTCGCTGTTGAGTCCTTTTTTCTGCATCCTAGCTGATTTGTAGATTGTATGCACAAAAAAACCAATTTCCCATTCATTTCCTATGGGGGTCATTTTTGACCCGAAGGTCCTGAGTGTGACTTTTTTTGTACGACCAGTTAGACTTTTTAAATCCTGTTCCCAATTTTTTGGGTGTTCATATACCAAGTACCAATAAAGTCACCAAGTTTTGGACCATTCTGATGAAGCTACGATTTTCTTTTTTTTAAATGATAAAACGCAAGATCCACTATAGTGGTATAAATGTGCTATTGCGTGATAAAAATGCTCAATGTGTCCACCGGATGGCACCGATCTCATTTAAAAAAATGCTTTCATGAGGCCTAGGCTTGACTCTAAAATGAAATACAGCTTTAAGAAAAAAAAGAAAAAGAAATTATATATATATATATAAATTTTTTATTATATTCAATGGGTCATAATTATTGCATAAATATTAATTATAAATCATAAAATTATCTCAAAACACCAAAAAAGAAAAGAAAAAATATTATTGAACAAAAATATATTTAATTGATTTCTCAAATCTTTTTTATCTTAATCCCGCCCCCCGGGTCATTTTTGACCCGAAGGTCCTGAGTGTGACCCCTAAATGAAGAACCCCAGAGGGTTAAAACACACATGTAAACACACACACACACACACGCACGCACGCACACACACATCTGACAGACTGCTCTGTCTCAATCGAGATGTGTGATGGGCTGCCCTCGTCAGTCTCCACGACTGTCAGTCTCCGAAATCGCTCCCTATACCCTACATAGGGCACTATTTGAGGGCACAGCCATCTGTAGTGGTGTCCGAAACCATAGTGGACATGTTCGAGTGCACTCATTCAATCCCACAATGCACCGCAATAACGAGTGTACAGCCGATGTACACACAACGTCTGTCCGACTTCACACACTCGTTTTGATCCCCTCCTTCAAGCAAACCTTATTAGTGGACTAAAGTAGCGAATAGTGATTGAGGCAAGTCAACCCTCATGTAACATTACAGCAGATTGAGCGTGGATGTGTGTGTGTGTGTGCACGTGTGTTTTTAAATGCAGTTACAAAGCAATTGATTAGTTTTGTTTAACTCTGAAACATTTTTCGAGTTGTGTTGTGGGAAAAATAGCAGTTGATTGCCGAGTGCAGCGATTCTACATCATCAACCTAGAACGCAAACAAAATGGCGCCGCCCATTGTCCAGATATATAATGGATTTTTAAAATAACGCTTCGTTTTCTACACATTTCAGTAAGAGACATCATTTATGTTATATTAAGCCATACACGTCTTAACACCAGGGGATCAAAACACATCATAATCCACAACTCTATGAGAGTCTCAAGGCTGCATTTATTTGATCAGAAAATACAGTACAATTTTAAAATATTATGTAGATCAGCTGTGAATATATAGTAAAGTGTCATTTATTTCTGTGATCAAAGCTGAATTTATCATCATTACTCCAGTCCTCAGTGTCACATGACCCTTCACTGATCATAAATAATCTGAATAAATAATCATCATTGATGTATGGTTCGTTATGATAGAACAATATTTGAAAATCTGGAATCTGAGGGTGCAAAAATATCTAAATATTGAGAAAATCTAATTTAAAATTGTCCATATTACTACTAATTATACATTTATGATATGAAATTTGACCAAATATCTTCATGGAACAGGATCTTAATATCTTAATGATTTTGGCATGAAAGAAAAATGGATTTATTTTGATTTTTATACATTTAATTAATAGAAAGTTGACATTTGTGATCAATTTAATGCATCCTTCTGAATAAAAACCTCACAGATATTGGACTAAAAGAGACAAAGATGGCATTTCAAGATAGAAAGAGACAAGTTTGAGGTGATATGAAGATGAGTAAATGACAGCAGAAATATCCCTTTAAAATATTACATTGATGCAAATCTGGATTTTACATTCCAACATTTTCAATAACTCTGATGTGCATCCCTTCACCCGACTCTCCGGATTAGGAGCAGAACGCTCCTGATAGCATCTCGTTGTTAATGTGTGTATTTCCCATCCTTCTGTGACTATCTCTAGTTCCCAGGAGTGTGTGTGTGTGTGTGGAGACGGACTCAGAGAGCACAGCTCGTTACACTGACACACTCACAGGGAAGATGAATGTGTGTGTGTGTGTGACACAGAGGATTTGAAGACGAGTGCAGGAGATATTTGGACACCTCGGCCCCACTGATGTCGGTTTAGATGACGTGATTACACACTTGCTGCTTGTCAAATGTTAGTCGATCATGTTCAGAGTTACACAAGAAATCATCAAATCATCAAATCATCAAACCGCTCAACGAATCCCAGAAGTGGTTCTTGTTCTGTGCAGTAAAATCACGTGTGGTTTATGTGTCCAAATATTTCCTGGAGGTTTCCTGAGGCCGCTTTATTTAAAGGGATTGGACACACAGATTCTTCAGTGAGCGAGTGTGTTTATTATTGGCTGGCGGAGATCGGTCATGTTTGGAAGAGAGAGAAATGAGACCATATGAAATAAAACACTGGGAGATTTGGAGAGTGTTGGAAAAGAGCGAAAGAGAAAACAGGACAGACGTGAAGACTGGAGGACGAGAGAGAGATTCATTTACACTTCACTCTGTCCCTGAGGAGACCTGTGTGTGTGTGTGTGTGTGAGAGTGTCTGTGTGTGTGGGTGTGTTTGAGTGAGTGTGTGTCTGTGTGTGTGTGTGTGTGTGTGTGTGTGTGTGAGAGGGTGTGTCTGTGTGTATGTTTGAGTGAGTGTGTTAGTGTGTGTGTGTGTGTGTGTGAGTGTGAGAGTGTCTGTGTGTGAGTGTGTGGGTGTGTGTGTGTGTGAGAGAGTGTGTGTCTGTGTGTGTGTTTGAGTGAGTGTGTGTGTGTGTGTGTGTGTGAGTGTGAGAGTGTCTGTGTTTGTGTGTTTGTTTGAGTGAGTGTGTGGGTGTGTGTGAGAGTGTCTGTGTGTGTGTTTGAGTGAGTGTGTGGGTGTGAGTGTGTGCCTGTGTGTGTGTGAGTGTCTGTGTTTGTTTGAGTGAGTGTGTGGGTGTGTGTGTGTGTGAGAGTGTCTGTGTGTGTGTTTGAGTGAGTGTGTGAGTGTTTTGCGTTGTTTTCCACAGGCTCCTATTTGAGTGTGTGTCTGTGTGAGTGTGTGTTTGAGTGAGTGTGTTTGTTTGAGTGAGTGTGTGTGAGTGAGTGTGTGTGTGTGTCTGTGTGAGAGTGTGTGTGTGTGTGTGTGTGTGTGAGAGTGTCTGTGTGTGTGTTTGAGTGAGTGTGTGGGTGTTTTGCGTTGTTTTCCACAGGCTCCTATTTGAGTGTGTGTGTGTGTGTGTGTGTTTCATACCTGTACAGTTGCTCTCAGATGTAAATACTGAATGTATTGTTTGGGGACGAAGAGGCTTTGAGATTCTGACAAATAAAGTTTATGGGTCGAACTTAACCAATGGCTTCAGTCAATGCTTGAGTCTGAGGACGGAAACACGTGTATGCATTATTTTCCTTATTTATTTTGACAAACATTTGACCTTAAAGGGTCAGTTCACCCTCGTCTCAAACGTTCATCTTCAGACACAGATGAAGATGTTTCTGATGACCCCAGAGCTCTCTGACCCCTCCATAGACAGCCTTTACAACAGGAAGAGCTGATCGCCGTAATGAGAGGGTGAGCGTGACACTTGAGTGACGGAGAGTGAATGCCTTCGGATCTCCGGATGTTATGAACAGGAAGCGCTCACTCTTCCAGTCGATCCTGTACGGGTGGATTCAGTCACGCGGGAGTAACTCCATCAACCAGAGGAGAAGACGCCAGTCAACAAGATCAAATCATTTACAGGACAAGCGGACACATCCAGATGTTGACCCTGTGTGTGTTTGCAGCTGTAGGTTCATGGACCGAGTGTGTGAAGCTCCAGTGAGGAGCAGCGGATGGAGCTTTACATCCCAGAATCCTCAGCGGACTCCAGACATGCACTTACAACAGCTTCACAATCTAATGAATACTCCTTCAGGTGTGTGTGTGTGTGTGTGTGTGTGTGTCTTTCATTCAGACACTAAAATAGCGTAAGGTAACATTATTCAAAACAATGTCAAAAAATATGGCATGTCAAGATGTGTGATGTCATGAAAGACCGTCTCATTAGCAACTCTCCTGAAGATACAGTGTGTGTGTGTGTGTGTGAGTGTGTGTGTGTCTTTATTTCAGCATTTCCAGGGTTTCTGCAGATACTTCTAAGACAAATTACACACACACACACTCCCTCTTTCTCTCTCTCTCTCACACACACACACACTCCCTCTTTCTCTCTCTCTCTCTCTCTCTCTCTCACACACACACACACACACACACACACAGTAGTCAGGATGGACTTCACACATGCTGGGTTAAAAACAACCCAAGCTGGGTTGAAAATGGACAAACCCAGCGATTGGGTTAAATGTTTTGCTTAATCGCAGGGTTTGTCCATTTTCAACCCAGCTTGGGTTGTTTTTAACCCAGCAATTTTTAGAGTGACTGACCTACTTCTGATTTATTCAGTGGATATAATGGACATTATACAGTACATATGGTTTTTATGAATGGATTCTGCAATTTCATCCACGGTTTCTGCATCACAGAAATCATGTGTGTGTGAGAGAGAGAAAGAGAGAGTGTGTGTGTGAGAAAGAGAGAGTATGTGAGAGAGAGTGTGTGTGTGTGTGTAAGAGTGTGTGCATAAGAGAGTGTGTGTGTGAGAGTGTGTGTGTGTGTGTGTGTGAGAGAGTGTGTGTGTGTGTGTGTGTGTGTGTGTGTGTCCAGCTGTGTTTAGAGACTGTACAAAAGGTGAGATGAACAGTGTTTGTCTCTCTCAGCTGCTGCTCTACAAACCGCAGCCTCTGTCCGGCGACTGAGACGAGCAGCTTCTGCAGAACAGCCTCTCGCACAGGACGGATCCGCTCAAGAGCACCAGTCCTGCTCACTCTCAGTCGCCTCGATGAGGAGGATCGACTCAAATGTACCAGCACTGATGGGCCGGATTTTACAAGACATGAAGAGTGGAACCAGAAAATACACGATCAGGCATAACATTATGACCTAATATTGTGTTGGTCCCCCTGACCCGTCGAGGCATGGACTCCACTAGACCCCTGAAGGTGTGCTGTGGTATCTGTGCCGCCCCATACTCCTCAAACTGAGATGCTCTGTGTGTTCTGAGCCCTTTCTATCAGAACCAGCATTAACTTCTGGAGCAGTTTGAGCTCCAGTAGCTCGTCTGTTTGATCGGACCACACGGGCCAGCCTTCGCTCCCCACGGGCATCAATGAGCCTCGGCCGCCCATGACCCTGTGGCCGGTTCTCCACTGGTCCTTCACTTTTGATAGAGACTGACCACTGCAGACCGGGAACACCCCACAAGAGCTGCAGTTCTGGAGATGCTCTGACCCAGTCGTCTAGCCGTCACAATCTGGCCCTCGTCAAACTCGCTCAAATCCTCACGCTTGCCCATTTCTCCTGCTTCTAACACATCAACTCTGAGGACAACATGTTCACTTGCTGCCTAATATATCCCACCCACTAACAGAGATCATCAGTGTTATTCACCGGTCATAATGTTATGCCTCATCGGTGTATATAAACACACTAATTTTCTTTCTTCATACTACAATATTATATTATTGATAAAACATTATGCACACTATAATAACACAAATATTAATAATAAATAATTATTCAATTTTGTTGATTTAAACATGTTCCTGAGTCAGATGTGGCGAAATTAAATGTATGTTAATTCTCATTATCCAAAATCAACATTGATATGAAGTTCAAATTTATGTAAGCACTGAGATGTTTAACTCTAAATTCCCTTAAATTGTCTTACATCACCACCTAGTGGTCATACACTGACCTTACCATACAAACACAACAACTCAAATCTATCGTTTTTTGTTTATTAAGGTGAAAAGTAATAAAAAAGCGCTTTGTGTAAGGCCATGTTTGATTGACAGCCTGAACCGTCATACTTTAGAGTCCTCCAGCGAAGATGATCTCCAGCGCGGCCTGCAGGTCTCCGTTTGTGGCCGTGAGCGCGCGCAGGGCAAGAGCCTCGTCCTGGATGCCCATGTCCCTCAGCTGCTGCATCTGCGTCTGCCAGCGGCCCTGCGACACACACACACACACCTTAACACACAGCAGCAGCAGCAGGACCAGAGAAACACTCCGCCCTTCTCTCGTGTCATCTCACAGGGTCAAAGCCCTGCTCTCTGGAGCAGAACTCTTCCATCATACTCAGTGTATAAGTCACCTGGAGCGAGCTCACGCCAGAGGCCTGTAGGGCTTGCTGCAGAGCCTGAGTGAGCAGACTGCTGCTGACCGGAGCGCCGGACGGCCCACCAGAGGACATCTCCTGCAGCAGAAGCAGAGCATTCACAGGGTCAGATCCTCTGAGGCCTGACGTGTGTGATGTGTGATGTGACAGTGTGTGTTTCTGACCGCAGTGCTCAGTGTGGGCGGGCCCTCTGGGGTGCTGGCCAAAGCCAGGGCGGACGCGAGCTCACTCTGGGTGATGGGACGCGGCCCTGTGGCTCCGCTGTGACCCAGGGTGGACGGTCTGGACGCTGCAAACGGCCTCTGGTGTCTCGCTCTGTTTCCATGCTTTAAAGTGCATTACATGCATAGAGTTATTACTGTAATAACACAATACACATCAACAATACTATCATAATAATACATATTAAATACTAAAATACTACTACTAATAATTCTCCTTACCATAATATAAATAATAATATTTAAAAAATCCCCCTTTCTAAAATAATCCTAAAATTCTTTAATGATTTAAATTATCGGTACTTAATTACTAATAATAATAGTAATCCTTACTATAATATTACTAGTAATATTTAAAATGATCCTTACTATACTATAATAATATTATTATAAATTCTCCTTACTATGATACAAATTAAATAAATAAAATTGTCCTTTCTATATAATATTACTAACAATACATTACTACTAATAAAAATATACTTACTCTAAAATTACTGTAATAGAAATTCCCCTAACTAAAAAATTACAATAATAATATTAATAATAAAATAAAATTCTCCTAAAAATATTACTATAATAATTATTATTATCTTTACTATAATATTAATATATTTAAAATTAACAATAAAAACATGACTCATGACTATAATAATAATAAT
This sequence comes from Romanogobio albipinnatus, assembly GCA_023566225.1. Lineage (NCBI taxonomy): Eukaryota > Metazoa > Chordata > Actinopteri > Cypriniformes > Gobionidae > Romanogobio > Romanogobio albipinnatus. The sequence continues at coordinate 1,240,749 of CM042251.1, forward strand.
AATAATAATAATATACATTCTTCTTACTGTAATATTACTATAATATTTAAAATGATCCTTACTATAAGAACTAATTCCCCAACTAAAATATACTATAATAATATTAATAATACAAATAAAATTATCCTTAAAACATGACTATAATAATAATAATAATAATATACTGTAAATTCTCCTTACTAGAATATTATTTTAAATTATCCATACTACATTACTAAAAATAAATTACTACTTATAAAAATATACTTACTTTAATATTACTATAAGAATATTATTAATAATAATAATATAAATTCTCCTTACTGTAATATTTAAAATTAACAATAAAAAAAATGACTCATGACTATAATAATGATAATAATAAGAAATAACTAATTCTCCTTACTAAAATATTACTAAAATGATAATAATAATAATAGTGGAGGGGGAAACGTACAGGCTGGAAATCCTCATCATCATCTGACATGCCCTCGAACAGAAAGCCTCCTGCCAAACACACACACACACACACACACACACACACACACACACACACACACACACACACACACACACACACACACACACACACACCACGTGAGACACGAGCAGATGAATCAGACGCTGTGTTTTATTCATAATCTGATGTTCACCTGGCATTTCACTGTAGGAACTGGCCGACACGTTGCGGGACGAGCTGGGCTGGCTGGACATGCTGCTGGTCACCGAGTGCAGGACCAGGATGATCGCGTTGACCAATGCCGGGTGAGATCGGATCAACCTGAGAGCCAGTGCAAACACAGGGAGGTGAGGTCATGTTCACGGACGCGTGTGATTCCTGCAGTCGGGAGGAGACTCACGTGTCCAGCAGGGCTGGGTCTGTGAACTGGACGAACAGATCTTTATCCTGGAGCACACCTGCGAAACCAACGAGCTGATGAGAGTCTGATTCTCCTCACATGAGACGCAATGCGTTTCAAAGCCAACCAACCTAACGCCACAGGGTCAGAACTGAGTCCGGGGGAGGCGGCGATGATCTGGTCCAGTGACTCTTTATTAGCCAGCATCTTATACACCTGCAAACACAAGGGAGCGTGGTTATAATGTTTTACTTCACTGGAACACTTTAAACACACACTTACATGAACAAAAACAATGTAGACATGATTAGAAAAGGCTGATTGACCGCCTTGGGAAATGAACAGAAAATATGAAAATATGGCACAATCTACAAATCCTTGATCATGTCTAAATACATCCAAATGAAAAAAGTAAGTAATTATGACTGTAGTACTAAATATGATAAATTCTCCCACAAAACAGGACAAATCTGTCCATTGTATTTGAAATACCTTTGCTTGATTAAACACTCTATTATTAAAATAATATTTATATTATTGTATATAGAAAATTTAAATGCTGTCTTGCACCACGAGATACCCTCAAAATAATACATATATAAGGGATAATCCACGGCTAGTGGAGGCAAAGAACCTGGTTGTGTCCAGAGAGTGCCTTAAAATCCATTAGTGCACAGCTGGCCGTGGATTATCCCGCTTATACCATGGTCATTTACCAACATCGCCAACTTAGCTGTTATTGATGTTAGCAGTGCAATATTTGACCGGATGGGTAAAGCTGGCGGTTATCTTCATCAGTTACAGCTCGTGAGATCTAGCATTCTGCCCGCTTTCAATAAAGTAGTGCACAAGATTATATTTATTTGAATGAATTATCAAGAGAGAGAGAGAGAGAGAGAGAGAGAGAGAGACAGAGAGAGAGAGTTGTACCTGTGTCTGTTCAGCGTCTGAGAGATATAATGTGTGGTGGTGAAGCTGTTTTATGACTAAAAGTCGTGGGGCGGCGTTGACAAGTTTCTGAATGTGTGTGTGTGTGTGTGTGTGTGTGCGCGCAGTGCTTTAATGTAGACAGCACATTAATATAGAGCGGTGATCAGTGGGGTTAAAAAAATAGGAGTAAAAACTATCATAATTATACGAGTGAAGAGAAAGCATATAAAACAACAATCTCCCTACCTACAACCAATCAGAGCAACGGAGCGATGCATAACATTAGTTGTCAAATGTCAACAGAACTCAACTGCACTGTGTTGCCATGTCCGCGGGTTGAAGCGACCCCTAATTATGTGATATACAGACCCAGGAATGTGAATTTAAGCAGCAGCCCAGCCAAAATAACACATATTTTACCCCACAAATGACATTTTTTTCCCGAGAAAAAATGGGTGTGGTCCAGTGGGTTAAACCATGGAACTGATATGCAGAAGGTTGCTGGTTCGATCCCAGCGCTCACCACCAGTGTGTCCTTGAGCAAGGCACTTTACTCCATGTTGCTCCAGGGGGATTGTCCCTGTAATACGGGCACTGTAAGTCGCTTTGGGTAAAAGCGTCTGCCAAATGCACAAATGTAAAATGTAAAAGTATGATAATTTGAATACACTACAGGGGTACAAAGCTTAATGCTAAATCACTGAAGTTACGCTTTAAGAGTCAATTAGCACTTTAATTCAGTTCGTGAAAATAAAAAGGCAGCCGCTATTTACACTATGTGAAGAAAAATTCAAAAGTGTAAAAGTGAAAATGACATTTTCTTAGCAATAGATTATATTTATGCAATGTAGAAGTAGCGGTGCTTTGCAATATGTGTAAAAGTAATTCGATACTATTTATACTTTATTTTGACAGATACACACTATTTGCACCTCAGTGTTGTTGTACATGAACAGGACGCAATAATAACAGTGTAAATTATTATATTTATTAAAATTATTAAATGGATGCGCCTTAATGTGACAATAAACGGCCTCCCTACACCACCCAATAAATGCTTTATTATTATTGAACATTTTTTTCATTTTTATTGAAAGTAAATGCCCCGTGGATTCGAACCCGGGGTCGATCGCGTCTAAACCTTGTTCCACGAGCCTTGCCCTTTACTGACTGCACCACTGAAGACGCTGAACTGTGTGTGTTTTTAATCTTGTTTGGCCCAACCAGGCTTTGTTAGGAGGAGCTAGAGTGAATAATACTCGCCAACAAGGCACACGATTTGCACTTGGTGTGAATAGTAGGGATGCTCCGATCAGGATTTTTGCTGCTGATACCGAGTACTGATTTCTTGTCATGGTGATCAGCCGATCCCGATTCCAATGCTTCACTGATTTGTAAGCTCTCTGATCATTGTTAACCTTTTTTTCAGATAACAAAAACTATAGATGTTGCCTTTATTATATTTTTGTTACATTTTATGGTAATTATGTAATGTATTGTTTTAACAGGGTACTTAATAATCACAAATATTATTCATTATACAGTGAACATTTTAATATGCCTTTTAAATGGGGTTTCTGCATAACACTATGCACATCAGGACAATTAACAGCGCTGTATTTTCTACGTTTTTCTATTTGGATAAAAAAAAAAAATACCCTAAATTGTGGATGATTAAGCTATATATCATACACTGAAGTAAATTTCTGGAGTGTTTACGATTAAAAACAACAAGAACCGTACAGAACCGAAAACCGTGACCTAGTGTTGTAGTACTTGAGACCGGTCTTAAGACCATTTTTTGATGGTCTTGGTCTTGTCTCGGTCTCGACTGCATTTCTCCTCGGTCTTGTCTTGGTCTCGGACTTAAAGGACTCGGGATTTTATCTCAAGACCAGTCAAGACCACAACAAATTTCCGGTGCATTGTCTGATTTAATATCATTAATGTGATTTGATGTAAAACTTACAGCTTACTTCTTTGTAATGTGATTTATTTTGTTACTATGCTGCCGGGTTCAAAATCAATGCAGAATTGTCTCAGAAATGTGCAAAAATTTATATAAATGCCCACAAAATTCTGAGATTGTTTTTTTATATAACATAGAATAGAATTAAGCAATATCGCAATAGCAAGAGAGCTGTTTTCATGAATATATTAGCGTGATTGCAAATGATATTGATTTATACAAACATTCTATAAACAAGAAGTTAATATTAAATTACATTTTAAACTGTGTCTTTGCTAATTCGGCAGCGTTTGGTTATTAAAAGAATCGGTTGCTTTGAACAAATCGGTTGAATAAAGGATTCTGTGACGGTTAAATAATGTTAATGTTTTAATGTTAAATTAATCTGAACATTATTTATGCAGGTGTAATCGTATCAATTCAGATGCAACTTCTGTGCCATGAATTTTATTGGTAGTGATTTGATTGGTAACAGCGCTATAGTGTCTTACTATTCTAATTGTATTTAATTACCGTATTCAATATAAGTCATTTCTCAGACACTAGATATGGATCTTTTAGATGAATTTAAGGAGTGCTGGTCTGGTCTTGGTCTTGACTCGGTCTCGCCCTGTCTTGGTCTTGTCTTGGTCTCAACACCACAAAGTCTTGGTCTTGTCTTGGTCTCGGCACACGCTGGTCTTGGTCTCGACTTGGTCTCGGTTTAGGTGGTCTTGACTACAACACTACCGTGACCCTAAAACCGTGATAAGAACCGAACCGTGGGTTTTGTGAACCGTGCCAATGCCTATATCTTACTAGTTATTTTAAAGCCCTTAATATAAAGCATGTGTCATGTTTAGGACAAATTGTATCATGCACTTTTCCTGCATCAGCTCAAGCGTACGCCATTACATTTTACGTATTAAACTACTGTATATCGATACTTCCGAACGGCGTTCGCCCGACTGACCCGTGTTCAACTGCTGTTCACATGGAGCCCTTCTCCAGTTCGGCCTTCAAAGCTCTCGTTTGGATATTTGCTACTACCGACCCCACGTGTCATGTACGCCCTCACGCGATGACATCATAAAATTGCGATCGGTTCGTTAGTGAGTACCGATCGAGTCATAAAATTATGATTATCGGCCGATACCGATCGATCGGAGCATCCCTAGTGAATAGACACTCTGAAATAATAAAAATGGGTCCCACACATGTATGATTTTTTCCCCTTTTTTCATGAAGTGTGCCTTTAAGTCCCATTCTGTATGGAGTGAGTACCGCTTCTCTGTAGGATCCGTTGGAGAGCAGGCCGGCCTGAAGCATCCGGAACTCTCTGGCGGCCGCCGACCTGTTCACCGGCTCTGTGTGAGGACGACAAACCTGATCAACATGGCTTTCACAGGGCAATCTCTCAGTAGAGCTCAGCTCCAGACGTACCAGGCTTGACCTCCGGCTCCGGCCACGTCTTCTTAATGATGTGCAGGGTTGATCCACACTTGATCCCATAGGAGTCTAGCGTGAGCTCGTCCTTCAGCACACAGCCACAGTGCACAAAGTCTGCAAAAGAAAGCACAGCAGACAGGTTCACTGTTTCTACTGTAGTCAATAATGTCACTGAGGACCGAACCAACACTGACCGATGAGCTCAGGGTCCGGCAGCGTGTCTGAAAACTGTGCTGAGATCAGCTGCTTGAGGCTGGACACCTGGTATCCTCCCGGATGGACGTCTCCAGGCTCGCTGTCCGGAAACTGGAACATGGCCTTGGGTTTGTCACTGAGCTTCAGCGAGAGATGCCACGCCGGTCCCTCCATATCCTTCACCAGAGACACAAACACATCACGCTCAAATCCTCACGCTTGCCCATTTCTCCTGCTTCTAACACATCAACTCTGAGGACAACATGTTCACTTACTGCCTAATATAACAGGAGATCATCAGTGGTACTCACTTCACCGGTCATAATGTTATGCTTGATCAGTGTGAGTTCTTCTAGTAATAATATCTCCACTTCAGCTGCTTTACACACACACACACACACACACACACACACACAAAACATTAGTGGTATTAATATCTATATTCTGGAGATATTCTGTATCATTCCCCTGATTTATACAGCATTGTATTACTAAAAATACGGAATCAAATCTAAAATATAACAAACAGGACTTTATCCAAGCTTCAGATTTATATTCTGGAAATGTATGCAGACTAGTTCATATTTAATTAGATATTAATAACACCCTACATATGTAAACATAACTTGTAACACAAGTGGCTAATCACCAGGGTAAGTATGCTAACTGTCAGGAATGTAGTGATATATCGCTGTATAACGCTCAGATATGATGATGACAGCAGAACAATATCGAGCATTTATTGATCTCAGACACGACACCGTCTCGGTGATGTTTAATACGCCACGACAGGACTCATATCTCACCGGTTTAATCGCGAAAGCTTCAGTGAGGCAGCGCTTTGTCAACAACAGCTGCTGGCCGGATGTGATGTCGCAGTTTCCCTACAAAATAAAGGTCCTACAAATTTGTCTTATGTAGGAGCATATATTACATTGTCTTGAATTATGTGTATAAATATAAACGTGCTGTCGTAATTTATAACGCATATGTAATCCAATAATTCGGTTACACACGCCGATTGTTAAATATAAATATACTTTTTATTGAGTAAAGATTATAAACATACTTTTGGTGAATTTTAATCAACTGAATATTATAATAAATATGTAAATAATTAAAAAGTATATATAAAGCTGTTTATTTATTTATCTCAATCTTTGTATGGTATTTGATTCTCTGTAATGACAGGCGAGCGCGCCCCCGTGCGGTACTGAGAGGTAATGCAAGCCAGTCATTTTTGTTGTATTATTATTATTATTATATATATTTTTTAATGTAAATACTCCGTAAAACCAGCGGTGTAGTAGAGACGTTTTATTAATAATATGTGCTAAAAGTTGTATTAAAAAAATTACCTTAAACCATGTAAATTAATGCAATGGTAGAGTCTCTGGAAACATTTAAACTTTGTTATGGTCAGATGTGACACCACAAGGGAACCGTAAAGTAAGTTAAAACCTGTTCAATTATGTAAAGATAAAAGATGCAAGATAGGCTATAATAAAACAAACAAATAAAATAAAACAAATAAGCAATTAGGAAAATATGCCACTTATATTACTTACACATATATTAAATAATCCTTTTAGGCAACACTTTATTTTACAGTGTCCTTGCAGTTACTATAGTAATAACAGTAAATTATGCATTACATGCAACCAACCATAAACCAAATTCATAATCCTATAAGTACATGCAGTTAATATTACTTTAAATATAACAAAGACACCTTAAAATAAAGTGTAAAAAGATTTTAATATTGAACACGGATGATCTCTGTTAGTGGGTGGGGTATATTAGGCAGCAAGTGAACATGTTCTCCTCAGAGTTGATGTGTTAGAAGCACTATGGGAAGAAAAAGGGCCAACACAATATATTAGTGGTCATAATGTTATGCCTGGTTGGTGTAAATCAGATAGCGTGTACAAATGGAGGTTGTTTTGCTTGCTTTCTTATTTACTGAGGATTAAGTTAAGGTACATTTAAAAAAAGTGTGGTGAGAGTATCCAAAAGTAATCACTGGGGGGTTTCCCAGCAGGAAAGGGTTAAAACCCCTGGCGGTGACGTCACCAGACTGGAGCGAGCGCAAGAATGATGTAGGAGTGGCTCCACTTCCCGACCATCTCAAAGAACCGCTACTCCACAGACTCACCTTCACCAACACGCCACGCGCTCTCAGGTGTGACCCGCACACACACACACACACGCGCGCGCAGTGTGTGTCGCGTCGTCCCGTGGTTCACACACACACACAGCTGGAGCGGCGCTTCGTCTGTCCGGGTGTAACTTCTCCCCGCTGGGATGGTAAGTTCATTAAACATGTCTCTCATGCGCACCGGAGGAGGAACACCAGGGTCACAGTGACGCGATCGGGATACTTTTATGAATGCCATATTTCATAACTCACTGCTTGCGTTATTGGATCCAGACCTTCCGTTGTTTGTCCTCTCAAAGCCCGAGGTGGTGTAGTTTAGAGCGGTCAGGTCTTTGTCCTGGAGCTCCACCACACCCTGAACTGGACAGAGCTTCACCTTCTGTAACACACACACACACACACCTCATGTCTGGACGGGTCAGGACTAACTCTCACACTTCTGAGATCACCTCGTGAATCTGTACAAATGAAACATTGTGAGCTCCACCAGCACTGACATGAGCTCCATTCATAACCATCTTCAGTTAAAGGGACCGTTCACCACCAAAAAAAGTGGGCGGAGCTTCCGCTTCTTCCGCTCGTGTTTGTGTGTAACTTTTATGATGGATGGATGTACTTTTATGATGGATGGATGCACTTTTATGATGGATTGATGCATTTTTATGATGGATAGATGCACTTTTATGATGGATAGATGCACTTTTATGATGGATGGATGCACTTTTATGATGGATAGATGCACTTTTATGATGGATGGATGGATGCACTTTTATGATGGATGGATGCACTTTTGTGATGGATTGATGCATTTTTATGATGGATAGATGCACTTTTATGATGGATAGATGCACTTTTATGATGGATGGATGCATTTTTATGATGGATGGATGCACTTTTATGATGGATAGATGCATTTTTATGATGGATGGATGCACTTTTATGATGGATAGATGCACTTTTATGATGGATAGATGCACTTTTATGATGGATAGATGCACTTTTATGATGGATGGATACATTTTATGATGGATAGATGCATTTTTATGATGGATGGATACATTTTATGATGGATAGATGCACTTTTATGATGGGTAGATACATTTTATGATGGATAGATGCATTTTTATGATGGTTGGATACATTTTATGATGGATAGATGCACTTTTATGATGGATAGATGCACTTTTATGATGGATGGATACATTTTATGATGGATAGATGCACTTTTATGATGGATAGATGCACTTTTATGATGGATAGATGCACTTTTATGATGGATAGATACATTTTATGATGGATAGATGCATTTTTATGATGGATGGATACATTTTATGATGGATAGATGCACTTTTATGATGGATAGATGCACTTTTATGATGGATGGATACATTTTATGATGGATAGATGCACTTTTATGATGGATAGATGCACTTTTATGATGGATGGATGCATTTTTATGATGGATAGATGCACTTTTATGATGGATAGATGCACTTTTAAAACATGGGATAATTTAAATTTTTGGGTGAACTATCCCTTTAACCCTCTCAGGTTTGATCTTGTGTTTCTAGCGAGCTGCACTTTGCAGTGATCACTAACCGTGAGCTTGTTGTCATGAGGGGAGGGATTGTTGGAGAGCAGGGATGATCAGTGCTCTTGATCGTGAGGCCAAACATCTGAACATCTGAGCAGGAGTTAATATTCAGCATTAAAGACTCACGGCCCGGGAGAGAAAGGTG
>CM042251.1:1255006-1262506 GCA_023566225.1 Romanogobio albipinnatus
CTGCTGTGATTGACAGCTGTGAGGCTTCAGTGTAAACGCCCACTGCTGTGATTGACAGCTGTGAGACTTCAGTGTAAACGCCCACTGCTGTGATTGACAGCTGTGAGACTTCAGTGTAAACGCCCACTGCTGTGATTGACAGCTGTGAGGCTTCAGTATAAACGCCCACTGCTGTGATTGACAGCTGTGAGGCTTCAGTATAAACGCCCACTGCTGTGATTGACAGCTGTGAGGCTTCAGTGTAAACGCCCACTGCTGTGATTGGCCGCTGTGAGGCTTCAGTGTAAACGCCCACTGCTGTGATTGGCAGCTGTGAGACTTCAGTGTAAACGCCCACTGCTGTGATTGACAGCTGTGAGGCTTCAGTGTAAACGCCCACTGCTGTGATTGACAGCTGTGAGGCTTCAGTATAAACGCCCACTGCTGTGATTGACAGCTGTGAGGCTTCAGTGTAAACGCCCACTGCTGTGATTGACAGCTGTGAGGCTTCAGTGTAAACGCCCACTGCTGTGATTGACAGCTGTGAGGCTTCAGTGTAAACGCCCACTGCTGTGATTGACAGCTGTGAGGCTTCAGTGTAAACGCCCACTGCTGTGATTGACAGCTGTGAGACTTCGGTGTAAACGCCCACTGCTGTGATTGACAGCTGTGAGACTTCGGTGTAAACGCCCACTGCTGTGATTGACAGCTGTGAGACTTCGGTGTAAACGCCCACTGCTGTGATTGACAGCTGTGAGGCTTCAGTGTAAACGCCCACTGCTGTGATTGACAGCTGTGAGACTTCGGTGTAAACGCCCACTGCTGTGATTGGCCGCTGTGAGACTTCGGTGTAAACGCCCACTGCTGTGATTGACAGCTGTGAGACTTCGGTGTAAACGCCCACTGCTGTGATTGGCCGCTGTGAGACTTCGGTGTAAACGCCCACTGCTGTGATTGACAGCTGTGAGACTTCGGTGTAAACGCCCACTGCTGTGATTGACAGCTGTGAGACTTCGGTGTAAACGCCCACTGCTGTGATTGACAGCTGTGAGGCTTCGGTGTAAACGCCCACTGCTGTGATTGACAGCTGTGAGGCTTCGGTGTAAACGCCCACTGCTGTGATTGACAGCTGTGAGGCTTCGGTGTAAACGCCCACTGCTGTGATTGACAGCTGTGAGGCTTCAGTGTAAACGCCCACTGCTGTGATTGACAGCTGTGAGGCTTCAGTATAAACGCCCACTGCTGTGATTGACAGCTGTGAGGCTTCAGTGTAAACGCCCACTGCTGTGATTGACAGCTGTGAGGCTTCAGTGTAAACGCCCACTGCTGTGATTGACAGCTGTGAGACTTCAGTGTAAACGCCCACTGCTGTGATTGGCCGCTGTGAGACTTCGGTGTAAACGCCCACTGCTGTGATTGACAGCTGTGAGACTTCGGTGTAAACGCCCACTGCTGTGATTGACAGCTGTGAGGCTTCAGTATAAACGCCCACTGCTGTGATTGACAGCTGTGAGACTTCGGTGTAAACGCCCACTGCTGTGATTGACAGCTGTGAGGCTTCAGTGTAAACGCCCACTGCTGTGATTGACAGCTGTGAGACTTCAGTGTAAACGCCCACTGCTGTGATTGGCCGCTGTGAGACTTCGGTGTAAACGCCCACTGCTGTGATTGGCCGCTGTGAGACTTCGGTGTAAACGCCCACTGCTGTGATTGACAGCTGTGAGACTTCGGTGTAAACGCCCACTGCTGTGATTGACAGCTGTGAGACTTCGGTGTAAACGCCCACTGCTGTGATTGACAGCTGTGAGACTTCGGTGTAAACGCCCACTGCTGTGATTGACAGCTGTGAGACTTCGGTGTAAACGCCCACTGCTGTGATTGACAGCTGTGAGACTTCGGTGTAAACGCCCACTGCTGTGATTGACAGCTGTGAGGCTTCAGTATAAACGCCCACTGCTGTGATTGACAGCTGTGAGACTTCGGTGTAAACGCCCACTGCTGTGATTGACAGCTGTGAGGCTTCAGTGTAAACGCCCACTGCTGTGATTGACAGCTGTGAGACTTCAGTGTAAACGCCCACTGCTGTGATTGGCCGCTGTGAGACTTCGGTGTAAACGCCCACTGCTGTGATTGGCCGCTGTGAGACTTCGGTGTAAACGCCCACTGCTGTGATTGACAGCTGTGAGACTTCGGTGTAAACGCCCACTGCTGTGATTGACAGCTGTGAGACTTCGGTGTAAACGCCCACTGCTGTGATTGACAGCTGTGAGACTTCGGTGTAAACGCCCACTGCTGTGATTGACAGCTGTGAGACTTCGGTGTAAACGCCCACTGCTGTGATTGACAGCTGTGAGACTTCGGTGTAAACGCCCACTGCTGTGATTGGCCGCTGTGAGACTTCGGTGTAAACGCCCACTGCTGTGATTGACCGCTGTGAGACTTCGGTGTAAACGCCCACTGCTGTGATTGACAGCTGTGAGACTTCGGTGTAAACGCCCACTGCTGTGATTGACAGCTGTGAGACTTCGGTGTAAACGCCCACTGCTGTGATTGACAGCTGTGAGACTTCGGTGTAAACGCCCACTGCTGTGATTGACAGCTGTGAGACTTCAGTGTAAACGCCCACTGCTGTGATTGACCGCTGTGAGACTTCAGTGTAAACGCCCACTGCTGTGATTGACAGCTGTGAGACTTCGGTGTAAACGCCCACTGCTGTGATTGACAGCTGTGAGACTTCGGTTTAAACGCCCACTGCTGTGATTGACCGCTGTGAGACTTCGGTGTAAACGCCCACTGCTGTGATTGACAGCTGTTAGACTTCGGTGTAAACGCCCACTGCTGTGATTGACCGCTGTGAGACTTCGGTGTAAACGCCCACTGCTGTGATTGACCGCTGTGAGACTTCAGTGTAAACGCCCACTGCTGTGATTGACCGCTGTGAGACTTCAGTGTAAACGCCCACTGCTGTGATTGGCCGCTGTGAGACTTCAGTGTAAACGCCCACTGCTGTGATTGACCGCTGTGAGACTTCAGTGTAAACGCCCACTGCTGTGATTGGCCGCTGTGAGACTTCAGTGTAAACGCCCACTGCTGTGATTGACCGCTGTGAGACTTCAGTGTAAACGCCCACTGCTGTGATTGGCTGCTGTGAGACTTCAGTGTAAACGCCCACTGCTGTGATTGGCCGCTGTGAGACTTCAGTGTAAACGCCCACTGCTGTGATTGGCTGCTGTGAGACTTCAGTGTAAACGCCCACTGCTGTGATTGGCCGCTGTGAGACTTCAGTGTAAACGCCCACTGAATTTAGGTGATTTACACGACATGCAAATGGAAAAAGATGCAACATAATATATAGGGCTGTAATCTCCCAGTCGATTAGTCGATTATTAGTCGATACGTTCTGGCTCGACCAAATTCTGATTGGTCGATTTTTTTTGCTGTGTTCATTTGGTCAGGTGGAAAGCACTGATTGCTAATGGGGGTGTTTTCAGAGCAGCGTCACAGTCTGTCTTCAGAACACCCCCTTGTCTTCTCTTCTTTTGGATTAGCCCAACCCACTGGAGAAGAGACAGACTGAAGGAAGGTTAGGCTACTTTGCTGTGTTATTTATTTAATTGTGAGAGCGTTTTCCTAGTCAGTCTCTTCTCCCATGTCAACAAAGACATCGGCAGTGTGGCAGCATTTTTTTAAAATAGAAAATGGGAAAAAAGTCGAATGCAGATTTTGCAAGCCACAGTTTGTACATCACAGCTCGACGACAAACATGTCATCTCAGCTGAAGACGGTCAGCTAACTCGTCTGCGTTAGGTCGCCCGTCCCTTTTATTATTGTGCAAACTGCACATTTATTTCTAGTATTATTTATTGGATTTGGGCACTTTATTATTGTATGTTTTATTTGGAGCCGAATGCGCGATGCGCTGCGCACACTGTTAGTGTTGAGCCTGTGCTTTATTTTTCAGTTATGCACTTTATTTAGTTTCTGCTCTTGATCTGGCTTGTGTAATAAATATTCCTTTTTTATTAAAGTGGACGTGCCTTTTGTGTTTAAGAGTAAAAGCTTTACGTTAATAGTCTATTCGTGTCTCAGCCGTGAAGCTGAGCTGATCTTTACTGATCAAGTTTATTTTGTCCTTTTTTACTCCAAAAAATCATCGTGAGAGCAGAACAAACTAAGCATAAGAAGTGCGCTTTAACGTCTCATTCACAAACTCTCTCTCTCCGTTGCATTACCATTAACATACACAGCAAATTACACAGAAACACTCATAAAATAACAGTAAACAAACATACACACAGAGCTTATGACTTTTCGGGGGTGCAGTTAATAACTGGTCGCCATGTGTTCATTACCCATGGTTCATTTTTCACTGAAGTTGTCCTTTAATAACTGGTAAACTTTGTATCTGCAAAACAACTGATAAACTGAGTGCGAGCTCTCCCTTTCTCTACCCGGAGACTATATTACCCATCAAAATAGGAGTCCTCCTTAGTAGGACAGATAATGCAGACCTTAAACATATCTAAAATTAAATTAATTTACATATAACCAGTTTAATATGGAGAGGCACTGACATGTAGACCTTCGTGTTTTTGACCTACAGTGTTACATGACGTGAGAACAGTTCGTTATTTCGGTTTGTACATTAGCAGGGACTTTAATCGTAACTTAACGAGAATATGACAAACAGAAAATGCTCTCAGGATCCCTGGAATCAGCGCTACAGTCCCTCAGGCACGACATTTGAGTATATTTGTAGCATACACACCATCAAACCGATGAGGGCTTCGGACTTTCCAATGTTTCTCTATGGCGCTGACACCTAAAGATGTCCGAGTTCCGGTCTCAGCGCGACTGATACTCAACTGCGATAGGTCAATTGTCTGAATTATGTTGAATATTCCTCAAAAGTTCTTGTGATGATATCACTAGTTGACAACACAGTACTACATTTTGGGAAATCATAGGCTGTGATATTGCGCAGGTGCACATATCTATCTATATCTATCCATCCATCCATGCATCCATCAGTCTATCTGTCTATCTGTCTGTCTGTCTGTCTGTCGGTCTATCCATCTAACCATCTGTCTGTCTGTCTGTCTGTCTGTCTATCCATCTATCCATCTGTCTGTCTGTCTGTCTGTCTGACTGTCGGTCGGTCTGTCTGTCTGTCTGTCTGTCTATCCATCTATCCATCTGTCTGTCTGTCTGTCTGTCTATCCATCTATCCATCTGTCTGTCTGTCTGTCTGTCTGACTGTCGGTCGGTCTGTCTGTCTGTCTGTCTGTCTATCCATCTATCCATCTATCCATCTGTCTGTCTGTCTGTCTGTCTGTCTGTCTGTCTGACTGTCGGTCGGTCTGTCTGTCTGTCTGTCTATCCATCTATCCATCTGTCTGTCTGTCTGTCTGTCTGTCTGTCTGTCTGTCTGTCTGTCTGTCTGTCTGTCTGTCAGTCTATCCATCTATCCATCTGTCTGTCTGTCTGTCTGTCGGTCTGTCGGTCTATCCATCTGTCTATCTGTCTGTCTGTCTGTCTGTCGGTCTGTCGGTCTATCCATCTGTCTATCTGTCTGTCTGTCTGTCTGTCTGACTGTCGGTCGGTCTGTCTGTCTGTCTGTCTATCCATCTATCCATCTATCCATCTGTCTGTCTGTCTGTCTGTCTGTCTGACTGACTGTCGGTCGGTCTGTCTGTCTGTCTGTCTGTCTGTCTGTCTATCCATCTATCCATCTATCCATCTGTCTGTCTGTCTGTCTGTCTGTCTGTCTGTCTGTCTGTCTGTCTGTCTGTCTGTCAGTCTATCCATCTATCCATCTGTCTGTCTGTCTGTCTGTCTGTCGGTCTATCCATCTGTCTGTCTGTCTGTCTGTCTGTCTGTCGGTCTATCCATCTGTCTGTCTGTCTGTCTGTCTGTCTGTCTGTCTGTCTGTCTGTCAGTCTATCCATCTATCCATCTGTCTGTCTGTCTATCTGTCGGTCTGTCGGTCTATCCGTCTGTCTGTCTGTCTGTCTGTCGGTCTGTCGGTCTATCCATCTATCCATCTGTCTGTCTGTCTGTCTGTCGGTCTATCCATCTGTCTATCTGTCTGTCTGTCTGTCTGTCTGTCTGTGTCTGTCTGTCTGTCTGTCTGTCTGTCTGTCTGTCGGTCTGTCGGTCTATCCATCTATCCATCTGTCTATCTGTCTGTCTGTCTATCTGTCTGTCTGTCTGTCGGTCTGTCGGTCTATCCATCTGTCTATCTGTCTGTCTGTCTGTCTGTCTGTCTGTGTCTGTCTGTCTGTCTGTCTGTCTGTCTGTCTGTCTGTCGGTCTGTCGGTCTATCCATCTATCCATCTGTCTATCTGTCTGTCTGTCTATCTGTCTGTCTGTCTGTCGGTCTGTCGGTCTATCCATCTGTCTATCTGTCTGTCTGTCTATCTGTCGGTCTATCCATCTGTCTATCTGTCTGTCTGTCTGTCGGTCTGTCGGTCTATCCATCTATCCATCTGTCTATCTGTCTGTCTGTCTGTCTGTCTGTCTGTCTGTCGGTCTGTCGGTCTGTCGGTCTGTCGGTCTATCCATCTATCCATCTGTCTATCTGTCTGTCTGTCTATCTGTCTGTCTGTCTGTCGGTCTGTCGGTCTATCCATCTATCCATCTGTCTATCTGTCTGTCTGTCTATCTGTCTGTCTGTCTATCTGTCTGTCGGTCTATCCATCTATCCATCTGTCTATCTGTCTGTCTGTCTGTCTGTCTGTCTGTCTGGTCTCGTCCGTCCGTCCGCAACATCCGTCTGTCTGTTGTGAAATCAAGTTTGTGAAGCTAGAAGTGTTTGCATCATGTACTTTAATGATGTTTGGGTCTAAATCAGTATTGGAGTGTGTTCTCAGTTTGTCCATAACTCATGAAATTTTGACCCTGTTCAAGAAGGCCCATTCGGAGCAGCCAGATGTGACATCGGTGTATTTATATCTGTGGTTTAACAGCTGGTGATGCTCACTAGAGATTTCTGAAAGTTTTTCCTGATCTCTCTCACACACACACACACACACACACGTTCACTCTTCCTCTCTGTCAGTCACTCAGCTCCAGGTTAATCAGTGTCTCTCTGTTTTCCCCCGCAGTGCCGTGATTGAAGGATCTGTCCCGCTGCTACACACACAGACTCACACACTCTCGGTCGGATCACACACACTCGACTCGCCGCCGCCATGTTGGCCCTCCTGCTGTGCGCTCTGCTGGCTGTGCGCTCTCACGGTGGGTGACACTTCTCTTCACTACACACTGATTAGCCAAAGAGCACAACCTGGAAACTGGAAACACACAAACGGTTACACCGAGAGCCGGCTCAGGCCCGGGATGATGCCGCCACTACAAACAAACAAACACAGAATCATGGGACATTACACTACCATTCAAAATTTTGGGGTCAGTAAGATTTGACAAATAATGAATAAATAAACATTCATGGACAAGAGCAGGAAACACACACACACACACCTGGAAACAGCAATGAAGGGAGCGCAATAAACTACAAAA
>CM042251.1:1265006-1275006 GCA_023566225.1 Romanogobio albipinnatus
ACTGACTCGTTGTAGTCCCCACCAGCCGTCCTTAAAGAGAGATTTCTGTAGAAGAGAAGATCTCCCTTTGCTTTGAGCGCTGAGCGTCCTAACTTCGCAGATGTTGTTCATGCTCAAACAGCGACCAGAGGTGGACAGTAACAGTACATTTGCTTGAGTGCTGTACTTAAGTACACTTTACTTGTATCTGTACTTCACTTGAGTATTATTTTTTCAGGAAACTTTGACTTTTACTCCACTACATTTCCATCAAAGTCGTTTCTGTAGCAGCTTTGAAAGTCAGTGGATGATTTTTTTTCTTCTTTGTTGTTGTTTTTTGCAGACAGCCAATCAGTAATCACTCTTGTGGAGGGTCATGTGACGTTTCCCAACATTTTTTGAACACTGATCAGTTTATAGCAAAATGGAAGAAGACGGTTCCTCTGCCCAGTGTGTGCACACATGGCCATACTTAAAAAGTATTAAAAAGATTAAAGATTAGTTTAGTTGGCGTACACATAAAACATAAAATGTTCAAAAACGTCTTGGAGAAAGAGAAGAGTAAACAGGAGAATATCGGATGTGTATCAGTGTATTGGATCTGTGCATTTGGCTTTAAAGTGACAGCAGTTTTGTAAAGAGCTTTGTAACTTTTATACAAGTATTTAAATTAGTTTAAGGTATGCTAGCATGTCGGATGGAGCATCCCTGAAATTATGAACATAAAAACATAAAAAATGAAATTTACTTTTGATACTTAAGTACTTTTAAAACCTCTTAACTGTCACCGTCCCGCTGGCGCTCTTTTTTTGATCACCTTTTTTTTGTATCATATGTTTTAGTAATTATCATAAATTAGGTATCATTCGAAAGCTTACGAACTCAAAATTCATCCTGTGAAAACCGTTTTGAAATTGGACGTTGTGTTACCATGGAAATGGTACTTTAAATTCTTCTAGTGGGCTCCTCCCCCTAGTGGGCGGTGTCATGTTTTATATTACAATATTAATTTTAACTACTTTATAATCAAAATCTTTTCTAATCTTGACAAAACACATATCATCGGAAAGGTCTGAGTCTCAAGGGTTCATATTTGGTGACTGTTTTGCGATGGAAGTGGCATTTAGACAGAAAATTACAGGAAAATGCATGAATGACTCCTGGTGGCTGTGTTTGATACAGCGCCTAAACAACATCTCATGGGGACTTTAATTTTTGTGATATCAACTTCAAATTTGGAACACAACTTGGTTAGACATATGGCTTTGATTTTATAGTAATTTTAGATTAAAACATTTTTGTAAAATATATATTTTGTATAAAAAAAAATATTTAGTACAGTATTTTTTATTTACAGTAAATTTAAACTTCCAGAACTTTTTCATACTTTCATATTTTAAATTGCTTTCACTTTAGAAATAATCTGCCTTAAAACAAGACCACACTTAGGTCTATATTCCAAAGCTTTCTTGAATTACAGCACTTTAAGTTTGGATAGTGTATTCTCAAAAAGGGGGGTGACAGTTAAGGGGTTAAATATAAATACTTCTGTACTTTTACTTAAGTAAAAATCTGTTTTTAGAACTTTCTCTTGTAACGGGGTAATATTTGACTAGCAGTAGTTTTACTATTACTCAAGTAATAGATAAACATAATGAACATCTACACACTCACTAAAGTTAAACCAGTCAAATCATAATCAACCACCCCTTTAAAATGATTCCCTGTAGACCTGCAAACCTGGAAAGAAAAGAGAGAGGAAGACAGAAAGAGAGAGGAAGACAGAAAGAGAGAGGAAGACAGAAAGAGAGAGGAAGACAGAGGGAAACCCCTTTTTCTGACTCAGATGTTCACGTGCGTCCGGGTGTGGCGTCTGGAGCTCAAGCCGCAGTGATGGCTCTGTTTCCTAGCTCTCCCTTTAACCCTCCGCGTCCACTCTGTGCGGGAACGATGAGCTTTATTCCTCAGAGGATCCACAAAGTACATATGGAGTATCTAAAATACAATCCCAAGAAGTTTCTTAACTTTTACCTCTCAACAGAAGAGCGTAACTCAATACACGAGACATGAATTGGGTCCGAGGATGTATGAGCTCATATGCTTTCCTATTATCATTCCCACAGTTTCTCCATTTGTCTGCGTTTCCTCCACATGCACTCGTCACAGCAGCCGGACGCGGTCGCCTGAAGCAGGGCGGCTCAAACTGGGCCGCAAACGTTAGGGAAAAACTTTAATATATAAGATAAAAATAAGACTTTTATTTGAAATTTGATTTCCAGAGAAAAAAAAATCTAGATTTTCCAGGAAAATGTGTTTAATGCAAGTAGAGTATGGAGCACTCTAAAAAATGCTGGGTTAAAAACAACCCAAGTTGGGTTGAAAATGGAGTAGCAATTGGGTCGTTTTAGCTCAGCGGTTGGGTTCAATGTTTGCTTAACCCTCTGGTGCTCTTCGGTCATTTCTGACTGGAAAATTTTGAAATGTTTAAAATCACAGCTTCATCAGAATGATATGAAACTTGCTGACTTTTCTAGCATTAGGGATGTAAACACTCATTGGAAATGAATGGGAAATCGGCAAAAACACAAAAACTCTCTGAATATTTGTGTGTACAATCTACAAATCGGCCACAATGCTGAAAAAATGTACACAGCAGTGAAGGGGTGACACATTAAAAGTGTGATGCTGACACACACACACACACACACACACACACACCTATGAAAAACTGAACCTATGAACCACATTTGGACTTTTTAAAAATCACAGCTTCATCAGAATGATAAAACGCACTGCACTCGCAATCAAATCACAGCCAATCAGAAGAGCGTGTGGGCGGAGTCTCTCTGCAAATGCACTGCACTCGCAATCAAATCACAGCCAATCAGAAGAGCGTGTGGGCGGAGTCTCTCTGCAAACGCACTGCACTCACAACCAAATCACAGCCAATCAGAAGAGCATGTGGGCGGAGTCTCTCTGCAAACGCACTGCACTCGCAACCAAATCACAGCCAATCAGAAGAGCGTGTGGGCGGAGTCTCTCTGCAAACGCACTGCACTCGCAATCAAATCACAGCCAATCAGAAGAGCGTGTGGGCGGAGTCTCTCTGCAAACGCACTGCACTCGCAATCAAATCACAGCCAATCAGAAGAGCGTGTGGGCGGAGTCTCTCTGCAAACGCACTGCACTCGCAACCAAATCACAGCCAATCAGAAGAGCATGTGGGCGGAGTCTCTCTGCAAACGCACTGCACTCGCAACCAAATCACAGCCAATCAGAAGAGCGTGTGGGCGGAGTCTCTCTGCAAACGCACTGCACTCGCAATCAAATCACAGCCAATCAGAAGAGCGTGTGGGCGGAGTCTCTGCAAACGCACTGCACTCGCAACCAAATCACAGCCAATCAGAAGAGCGTGTGGGCGGAGTCTCTCTGCAAACGCACTGCACTCGCAATCAAATCACAGCCAATCAGAAGAGCGTGTGGGCGGAGTCTCTGCAAACGCATTGCACTCGCAATCAAATCACAGCCAATCAGAAGAGCGTGTGGGCGGAGTCTCTCTGCAAACGCACTGCACTCGCAACCAAATCACAGCCAATCAGAAGAGCGTGTGGGCGGAGTCTTTCTGCAAACGCACTGCACTCGCAATCAAATCACAGCCAATCAGAAGAGCGTGTGGGCGGAGTCTCTCTGCAAACGCACTGCACTCGCAACCAAATCACAGCCAATCAGAAGAGCGTGTGGGCGGAGTCTCTCTGCAAACGCACTGCACTCGCAATCAAATCACAGCCAATCAGAAGAGCGTGTGGGCGGAGTCTCTGCAAACGCACTGCACTCGCAACCAAATCACAGCCAATCAGAAGAGCGTGTGGGCGGAGTCTCTCTGCAAACGCACTGCACTCGCAATCAAATCACAGCCAATCAGAAGAGCGTGTGGGCGGAGTCTCTCTGCAAACGCACTGCACTCGCAACCAAATCACAGCCAATCAGAAGAGCGTGTGGGCGGAGTCTCTGCAAACGCACTGCACTCGCAATCAAATCACAGCCAATCAGAAGAGCGTGTGGGCGGAGTCTTTCTGCAAACGCACTGCACTCGCAATCAAATCACAGCCAATCAGAAGAGCGTGTGGGCGGAGTCTCTCTGCAAACGCACTGCACTCGCAATCAAATCACAGCCAATCAGAAGAGCGTGTGGGCGGAGTCTCTGCAAACGCACTGCACTCGCAATCAAATCACAGCCAATCAGAAGAGCAGGTGGGCGGAGTCTCTCTGCAAACGCACTGCACTCGCAATCAAATCACAGCCAATCAGAAGAGCATGTGGGCGGAGTCTCTCTGCAAACGCACTGCACTCCCAATCAAATCACAGCCAATCAGAAGAGCGTGTGGGCGGAGTCTCTCTGCAAACGCACTGCACTCGCAATCAAATCACAGCCAATCAGAAGAGCATGTGGGCGGAGTCTCTCTGCAAACGCACTGCACTCCCAATCAAATCACAGCCAATCAGAAGAGCATGTGGGCGGAGTCTCTCTGCAAACGCACTGCACTCCCAATCAAATCACAGCCAATCAGAAGAGTGTGTGGGCGGAGTCTCTCTGCAAACGCACTGCACTCCCAATCAAATCACAGCCAATCAGAAGAGCGTGTGGGCGGAGTCTCTGCAAACGCACTGCACTCGCAATCAAATCACAGCCAATCAGAAGAGCGTGTGGGCGGAGTCTCTGCAAAGCAAAGTAGAAAAGCAGAAGTTTGTCGAGCCTCTGTCCATCGGATTACAGCACTGAAGTGTGTCCAGCAAGTCCACACATGTCCCGATGTGTTCTGATGCAGTGTGAAAATAACCCTCATTTCTTTCTTTCCCTGATGCAGTTTCTCAAGGTCTGCTAACTTCAGACGTCATTGCTTTTATTTTGTCCCTTCCTCAGGATTGATTGCATCGGAAGGGACATTCGGGGCTCATCGCAGTGGTGATGGAGTTAGTGCATCCTTTTTAAAACTCGAAGTGTTGTGCCATCGGTGTTCGGGGTAAACGCCTCTCTCTCAGGAGCACATAGAACGAGATGCTTATTAAAACACAGCGCATTACCACAGCGGATCATATCAGCAGATCTCACATATCGTCCTCTGGGAATCAAGACCAGAGAGGGAAGACTGTCTCTCTCTCTTTCTCTCTTTCTCTCTTTGTCTTGCTTTCTTTATTTCTTCTCATAACACCTTGCAAAGAAATTCAAACTAGGTTAACAGTTATCTGAAAAGAATGTATAACTAAAATGCCAACCAAATGCGTGAGAGTAAATGTTTTGTTATTTAAACTTAATATTTAACCACAATTGTAGTACAATGACAACATTAAAACATATATAATATAATATAATAGCCACATTAAGTTGCCCAAGAACACTCACGAACGCAAATTAACAAACAGAACACTCTTTTAATCCAAATTACTCAGAGGAATACAGAGAAACGGGTCACAACACTCTCCAAACACGGCGTTAAGAGAACGCAGGAAACATGGATACTGAACCAACACTAAACCAAATGATGACTAATAGGCTAATTAAATGACAACAGGCGAAGTAAATGAAACTAACACAGAATAGAAATGATGTCAAGACGGGAACAAACACGCGTACTCCTGACAATAATATAATGAATACAATGTAATGTAATATAAAAGCATGCGTGGTTGGTTGTGTTGTTGGCAGGTT
Source organism: Romanogobio albipinnatus (assembly GCA_023566225.1). Lineage (NCBI taxonomy): Eukaryota > Metazoa > Chordata > Actinopteri > Cypriniformes > Gobionidae > Romanogobio > Romanogobio albipinnatus. Next base: position 1,270,693 of record CM042251.1, read on the forward strand.
CAGGCCTGCGGTTGGATGTTGTTTTCTCGAAGGCTGTCGTCTTTATAAGGACACAGTGTTCGTCTGAATGAACACAGAGATGCTCACACAACTTTCACATCTTAAGGCGAGATCAGCGGCCCTTTACCCAGATTAGCTCCACACCTGAAATGAAGATGATCATTAACAGATTATAATGATGTATAATTTAGCATTCACACCGGACGCGAATAATTTGCGCTATTCGCACGAAGTTGGACGCTTGAACATTTTTATGTTTACTCGCTTCATTCACTTCACAACAGACGTGAGTTCGCCTCATGGGCGGGGCTTCTGCCAGCGGCTCGTCTTGTTGAGAAATGGCTGACATGGGCTGTGTTTACACGTCTTTTTTGTTAAAATCTACTGTTAATGTGTGACAAAAGGTAGTTTTAAGACTTTTCAGCCGATAATGAAGTTGTTTAAAGCTCAAATCTGTGGTTTCTAAAGAGAGCTCCTCTCTGATCATGTGATCTGGTGTGTGTGGAGTTGAACATGTGATCTGGTGTGTGTGGAGTTGAACATGTGATCTGGTGTGTGTGGAGCTGAACATGTGATCTGGTGTGTTTGGAGTTGAACATGTGATCTGGTGTGTGTGGAGTTGGACATGTGATCTGGTGTGTGTGGAGTTGAACATGTGATCTGGTGTGTGTGGAGTTGAGCATGTGATCTGGTGTGTGTGGAGTTGAACATGTGATCTGGTGTGTGTGGAGTTGAACATGTGATCTGGTGTGTGTGGAGTTGAACATGTGATCTGGTGTGTGTGTGGAGCTGAACATGTGATCTGGTGTGTGTGTGGAGCTGAACATGTGATCTGGTGTGTGTGTGTAGCTGAACATGTGATCTGGTGTGTGTGTGGAGCTGAACATGTGATCTGGTGTGTGTGTGGAGCTGAACATGTGATCTGGTGTGTGTGGAGCTGAACATGTGATCTGGTGTGTGTGGAGTTGAACATGTGATCTGGTGTGTGTGGAGTTGAACATGTGATCTGGTGTGTGTGGAGCTGAACATGTGATCTGGTGTGTGTGGAGTTGAACATGTGATCTGGTGTGTGTGGAGTTGAACATGTGATCTGGTGTGTGTGGAGTTGAACATGTGATCTGGTGTGTGTGGAGTTGAACATGTGATCTGGTGTGTGTGGAGTTGAACATGTGATCTGGTGTGTGTGGAGCTGAACATGTGATCTGGTGTGTGTGGAGTTGAACATGTGATCTGGTGTGTGTGGAGTTGAACATGTGATCTGGTGTGTGTGGAGCTGAACATGTGATCTGGTGTGTGTGGAGCTGAACATGTGATCTGGTGTGTGTGGAGCTGAACATGTGATCTGGTGTGTGTGGAGTTGAACATGTGATCTGGTGTGTGTGCAGTTGAACATGTGATCTGGTGTGTGTGGAGCTGAACATGTGATCTGGTGTGTGTGGAGCTGAACATGTGATCTGGTGTGTGTGGAGCTGAACATGTGATCTGGTGTGTGTGGAGCTGAACATGTGATCTGGTGTGTGTGGAGTTGAACATGTGATCTGGTGTGTGTGGAGCTGAACATGTGATCTGGTGTGTGTGGAGTTGAACATGTGATCTGGTGTGTGTGCAGTTGAACATGTGATCTGGTGTGTGTGGAGCTGAACATGTGATCTGGTGTGTGTGGAGTTGAACATGTGATCTGGTGTGTGTGGAGTTGAACATGTGATCTGGTGTGTGTGGAGTTGAACATGTGATCTGGTGTGTGTGGAGCTGAACATGTGATCTGGTGTGTGTGGAGCTGAACATGTGATCTGGTGTGTGTGGAGCTGAACATGTGATCTGGTGTGTGTGGAGCTGAACATGTGATCTGGTGTGTGTGGAGTTGAACATGTGATCTGGTGTGTGTGCAGTTGAACATGTGATCTGGTGTGTGTGGAGCTGAACATGTGATCTGGTGTGTGTGGAGTTGAACATGTGATCTGGTGTGTGTGGAGTTGTGAGCTCCAGTGGATCAGGTGCTCAGCGCTCATTAACCCCGGCAAGATACATTGTGCATGCGTCGAAACCGTGCGACACACACACTCCGAACCGAGACAAGCGAACCGAACGGTTCGTTTTTTTTTTCATGTACCGTGCCATATATATATATGTAGGCTCATTGATGCCCGTGGGGAGCGAAGGCTGGCCCGTGTGGGCCGATCAAACAGACGAGCTACTGGAGCTCAAACTGCTCCAGAAGTTAATGCTGGTTCTGATAGAAAGAGCTCAGAATACACAGAGCATCTCAGTTTGAGGAGTATGGGGCGGCACAGCCGCTGACCAGTCAGGGTGCCCATGCTGACCCCTGTCCACCGCCCAAAGCACCAACAGTGGCACGAGCATCAGAACTGGACCACGGAGCAATGGAAGAAGGTGGCCTGGTCTGATGATCACGTGTTCTTCTACATCACGTGGATGGCCGGGTGCGTGTGCGGGGCTTACCTGCGGAACACATGGCACCAGGTGCACTATGGGAAGAAGGCGTGGCATACCTGGGGAACACATGGCACCAGGTGCACTATGGGAAGAAGGCGTGGCATACCTGGGGAACACATGGCACCAGGTGCACTATGGGAAGAAGGCGTGGCATACCTGGGGAACACATGGCACCAGGTGCACTATGGGAAGAAGGCGTGGCTTACCTGGGGAACACATGGCACCAGGTGCACTATGGGAAGAAGGCGTGGCATACCTGGGGAACACATGGCACCAGGTGCACTATGGGAAGAAGGCGTGGCTCACCTGGGGAACACATGGCACCAGGTGCACTATGGGAAGAAGGCGTGGCTTCCCTGGGGAACACATGGCACCAGGTGCACTATGGGAAGAAGGCGTGGCTCACCTGGGGAACACATGGCACCAGGTGCACTATGGGAAGAAGGCGTGGCTCACCTGGGGAACACATGGCACCAGGTGCACTACGGGAAGAAGGCGTGGCTCACCTGGGGAACACATGGCACCAGGTGCACTATGGGAAGAAGGCGTGGCTTACCTGGGGAACACATGACACCAGGTGCACTATGGGAAGAAGGCGTGGCTTACCTGGGGAACACATGGCACCAGGTGCACTATGGGAAGAAGGCGTGGCTCACCTGGGGAACACATGGCACCAGGTGCACTATGGGAAGAAGGCGTGGCTCACCTGGGGAACACATGGCACCAGGTGCACTATGGGAAGAAGGCGTGGCTCACCTGGGGAACACATGGCACAGGTGCACTATGGGAAGAAGGCGTGGCGGTGGAGGCAGTGATGCTTTGGGCAATGTTCTGCTGGGAAACCTTGGGTCCTCCATCATGTGGATGTGACTTTGACACGTCCCACCTACCTAAGCATTGCTGACCCATGTCCAGCCTCTCATGGGGACGGTATTCCCTGTGGCTGTGGCTCTTTCAGCAGATAATGCGCCGCCACAAAGCACAAATGCTTCAGGAATGCTTTGAGGAGCACAACAACGAGTTTGAGGCCAAATTCCCCAGATCTCAATCCAATCGAGCATCTGTGGGATGAGCTGAACAAACAAGTCCGATCCATGGAGGCCCCGCCTCGCAACTTACAGGACTTAAAGGATCTGCTGCTAACATCTTGGTGCCAGATACCACAGCACACCTTTAGTGGAGTCCATGCCTCGACGGGTCCGACACAATATAATATTTATTACTATAATAATAATAATTGTATTCTTTGTTGTGCTGTGCTTTCTAAACTTTAAGAAATTCATCGATAGATGTTCAACCTTATTGATGCCGATATATTTTGCATATTGAATGGAGATTGGTGCGATTATTTTTTTTCGTTTTTCCTAGCATTTATCCAGAATTAGAACCCGAAACTTGCCGACTATATTTCCCCAGCCCGGCCGGCATTGATGTTTCTCTCAGTAATTGCAGATCCAGTCGTCTTCTGCTTCATGCTCCCATTCTCGGTTGATCTGTTTCTCCACTTCAGTGCATTCTGTATAACTGTCAGCTTTTCTATCTCCATCTCTTTATACACACACACACACACACACACACACACACACACACTCATATTTTCTGCTGTCCGGATCTCTATCAGAGCTTCATCTGCGTCAGCACTGAAGGACGAGCGAGAGAGAGAGAGAGCAGGATATTTATGAAATGATATTTACACAGTGAATGTCATTATGTTTTGACAATATCATCCTATCGGACCAATAAAGCCCTTTGAGCAGAACTTAATCTCATAGGAAGAGGGGAGAAAGGGAAGTCTGGAGGGAGGGAGAGCGGGATACGGAAAGAGTGCAGAGGTGTTATTATGTTTCGACAATACACTGA
>CM042251.1:1280006-1282506 GCA_023566225.1 Romanogobio albipinnatus
AATTATCCACAGTCTTTCAGCTTATTTACACTCACCTAAAGGATTATTAGGAGCACCACTAATACTGTGTTTGACCCCCTTTGGCCTTCAGAACTGCCTTAATTCTACGTGGCATTGACTCAACAAGGAGCTGAAAGCATTCTTTAGAAATGTTGGCCCATATTGATAGGATAGCATCTTGCAGTTGATGGAGATTTGTGGGATGCACATCCAGGGCACGAAGCTCCCGTTCCACCACATCCCAAAGATGCTCTATTGGGTTGAGATCTGGGGACTGTGGGACGGCCATTTTAGTCCAGTGAACTCATTGTCATGTTCAAGAAACCAGTTTGAAATGATTGGAGCTTTGTGCCATGGGGCATTATCCTGCTGGAAGTAGCCATCAGAGGATGGGCACATGCTGGTCATAAAGGGATGGACATGGTCAGAAACAATGCTCAGGTAGGCCGTGGCATTTAAACCATGCCCAATTGGCACTAAGGGGCCTAAAGTGTGCCAAGAAAACATCCCCCACACCATTACACCACCACCACCAGCCTGCACAGTGGTAACAAGGCATGATGGATCCATGTTCTCATTCTGTTTACGCCAAATTCTGACTCTACCATCTGAATGTCTCAACAGAAATCCAGACTCATCAGACCAGGCAACATTTTTCCAGTCTTCAACTGTCCAATTTTGGTGAGCTGGTGCAAATTGTAGCCTCTTTTTCCTATTTGTAGTGGAGATGAGTGGTACCCGGTGGGGTCTTCTGCTGTTGTAGCCCATCCGCCTCAAGGTTGTGTGTGTTGTGGCTTCACAAATGCTTTGCTGCATACCTCGGTTGTAACGAGTGGTTATTTCAGTCAAAGTTGCTCTTCTATCAGCTTGAATCAGTCGGCCCATTCTCCTCTGACCTCTAGCATCAACAAGGCATTTTGGCCCACAGGACTGCCCCATACTGGATGTGTTTCCCTTTTCACACCATTCTTTGTAAACCCTAGAAATGGTTGTGCGTGAAAATCCCAGTAACTGAGCAGATTGTGAAATACTCAGACCGGCCCGTCTGGCACCAACAACCATGCCACGCTCAAAATTGCTTAAATCCCCTTTCTTTCCCATTCCGACATTCAGTTTGGAGTTCAGGAGATTGTCTTGACCAGGACCACACCCCTAAATGCATTGAAGCAACTGCCATGTGATTGGTTGATTAGATCATTGCATTAATGAGAAATTGAACAGGTGTTCCTAATAATCCTTTAGGTGAGTGTATTTTCACAATGTGTAGTAAAATAAATAGCCTATAAATAATTTAGTTTAGACTGGAGTGAGGTGAACCCAGAACAAAGTTGTTATTAGCTAGCTGATAATTTAATGAAATTGTATATGGCAGAAAATTAGGCTATTTGTTAATTTTTTTTATGCTACTTTTTAATATTGATATGATTATATACCAAAACAATTATCTGTAAATAGTGTAAAAATTAGGAACAAAAACAAACATCAAGGTATCAAAATAAGAAGCAAAAATTACAAACTTTCTTTGAATGTATTGTCAGGAAGAGGCCTATTGCGCTTGCAGATCACATGGGTAGGGGACTTTTCTACTGTGTGTGTGTGTGGATGACCATGTCGATCAGCCACCACCGAAGACCATTTTTGACCCAGGAAAAACCCTGATGAGATCAGCCAATAGCAAACCACAACCATCCAATCAATTCCCCACAGACACAATCAAGCCCCGCCCTACATTTGTTCTTGTTTGCGAGGCGTTCAGTCGATATACGGCACAATAGAGGAGAACAGACGAGCCGATTTAAGTATTTAATAAGCCATCATTTTGAGCCAATCAACTGAGCCGTAATTGTGCGAAAATGACGTCATGGCAACACTGACTGGCTGTTTTGTGATGTTAAAGAAAATATGAGATTGTATTTAAATGTAAGGAGGCTTGCGGAGAAGAGCGGAGGACGAGTGTGTCCGGTCCGTCACTTTCCATCTGATCTGATCCAATCTGAGGCCGCCACAGACTGGGCCAGACTCTCAGTGACTTTGTGAAAGTGAATTATTATATTTGTAAAGTATTTTTAGATGTCTAGACTAGATCTAAAGTGAATTTAAATGTGAGGTCCTCCAGGACTCGGGGGATATCAGCGTTCACTGGCTTCAGAACCAGACCTGTAGGACAGAAGATGAACCAATCAGAGCTCTGGAAATCATGATCTCATTAAATCATATTAAACGAACCAAGGATTGACTTTAGGATCAGATCCTGAGGAAAAACAGCCCATAATCTCACACGAGTCCCTCCAAGAGTTTCAAAAGAGATCTCAACAATGTTTAAATTTGCCAAGATATCAATCAGAAGTCAAAACAAACATTTTTAATCAGGTTTTGTAATGTCCACGTTCATTTTAAAGCTCAACTATTACCGTCTACAAGAGTCTCTTTATTTTATTTATTTATTTATATTTGTATATTTTTTGTATTTTGTATTTTTAATGTCCACATAAATCTTATT
>CM042251.1:1290006-1317506 GCA_023566225.1 Romanogobio albipinnatus
AGTTTGAGGTCGTTAGCTGCATAAAGACACCTGTCCACCCCATACAATCAGTTAGAATCCAACTACTAACATGGCCAAGACCAAAGAGCTGTCCAAAGACACTAGAGACAAAATTGTACACCTCCACAAGGCTGGAAAGGGCTCCGGGGAAATTGCCAAGCAGCTTGGTGAAAAAAGCTCCACTGTTGGAGCAATCATTAGAAAATGGAAGAAGCTAAACATGACTGTCAATCTCCCTCGGACTGGGGCTTCGTGCAAGATCTCACCTCGTGGGGTCTCAATGATCCTAAGAAAGGTGAGAAATCAGCCCAGAACTACACGGGAGGAGCTGGTCAATGACCTGAAAAGAGCTGGGACACCGTTTCCAAGGTTACTGTTGGTAATACACTAAGACGTCATGTTTTGAAATCATGCATGGCACGGAAGGTTCCCCTGCTTAAACCAGCACATGTCAAGGCCCGTCTTAAGTTTGCCAATGACCATTTGGATGATCCAGAGGAGTCATGGGAGAAAGTCATGTGGTCAGATGAGACCAAAATAGAACTTTTTGGTCATAATTCCACTAAACGTGTTTGGAGGAAGAAGAATGATGAGTACCATCCCAAGAACACCATCCCTACTGTGAAGCATGGGGGGGGTAGCATCATGCTTTGGGGGTGTTTTTCTGCACATGGGACAGGGCGACTGCACTGTATTAAGGAGAGGATGACCGGGGCCATGTATTGCGAGATTTTGGGGAACAACCTCCTTCCCTCAGTTAGAGCATTGAAGATGGGTCGAGGCTGGGTCTTCCAACATGACAATGACCCGAAGCACACAGCCAGGAGAACCAAGGAGTGGCTCTGTAAGAAGCATATCAAGGTTCTGGCGTGGCCTAGCCAGTCTCCAGACCTAAACCCAATAGAGAATCTTTGGAGGAGCTCAAACTCCGTGTTTGTCAGCGACAGGCCAGAAACCTGACTGATCTAGAGAAGATCTGTGTGGAGGAGTGGGCCAAAATCCCTCCTGCAGTGCAAACCTGCTGAACAACTACAGGAAACCTTTGACCTCTGTAATCGCAAACAAAGGCTACTGTACCAAATATTAACATTGATTTTCTCAGGTGTTCAAATACTTATTTGCAGCTGTATCATACAAATAAATAGTTAAAAAATCATACATTGTGATTTCTGGATTTTTTTTTTAGATTATGTCTCTCACAGTGGACATGCACCTACGATGACAATTTCAGACCCTCCATGATTTCCAAGTGGGAGAACTTGCAAAATAGCAGGTGTTCAAATACTTATTTTCCTCACTGTATACTCATTGTGTAGTTTGTAAAATCACACTAATTAAGACACAAAAACAATCAAATGTGCTAATTAATGTGCAAAAATAAATAAGACAAATCTAAAACTAGTTAACCTCACTAACTGACTGGAATTTTATCGCAAGTACTTCATTTTCTTGAATAAACTGCAGTTCAAATGATTTCCTGTGATTGACGTTATGCCACAGATTGCACTGAACCCACGCCTTACTTTAATCTGGCAAACCCACTGTCTGCTAAATCCATATCATCTATATGAGACTTATGATTGAAATATGATCGCTGGCAGTGCTGAACGGATTCTAGATATCCGAGCGCTGCATTATTATGCTCTGTATATGGACCTTATCGTAATGTGTGGTGTTGTGCACAGTACATCACTTGTGGATATCGCAGGCGTGTTGTGTGATTGAGATCTTTGCACATCTTGATTATTGGCCATAAAATGCTTAGTGCTTTTGGAAGGGCCCAATAATGACCACAGTCATTTATATGCGATTCTCACAATGACCCTGATCAATATACAGTCATATCGATTGTTAGGATTTCCTGTGATGGATGGTTCTCTGCCCGCAATCCCCGGAGAACGTGCTCAACTGTAGCCGCCTATATGTGTTATTATTTTTATGGCTGAGTGCACTCAGACTTACCGGGGTACATCATTATTTATGATCTATAGATGGCATTTTCCCATTCTCCTCTCTCTTCCTCTCAGTCTCTCTCCTTTCTCTTTCGATGCGTCGAATTAAGTAATATTAATGCTCTGAGATGTACCACTCCTGTCTGCTTCTGTACGTCTAATGAAGATTAAACTAAAGCAATCCTGTCATTTTCAGCGCTGAACATAATAACCCTTACTATTTATTAGCAGTGTTATTTTGAGATCGCACAAGGCTGCGACCGTTTCTTCTTCGGGAGATTTTCAATTAGCGCCGCAAAAATTTGTCATCCGTAATTATTATGGGTTTATATGACACTTAAAGGCTTAGCTGGTCACAAATCATCATTTACTCACCCCACTGTTTCTTCCCAAAGAAAAGACTTGACATGATAAGACTAAGAACTTAACAAACATAAGCTTGCTTCATCGACAGCGGATTATAACGTCAATACATGACACGAGGCGGTGGGGACATGAGGGCTGTTTACTAGGGGTGTAACGGTACACAAAACAGACGGTTCGGTACAGCAGTTTTACAAAATTGCTTTTTATTTATTTTTATATTTAACAGTGGTTTACTGAAGAAGAAAAAAAGTGTCTGTCCTTGAATGAATGAAATTTAGTGGTGGGCCGTTATCGGTTAACGCGAGACTCTTATCGGGCGATAAAAAAAATATCGCCGTTAATCTATTCTCAAAGTTGGGTTGGGAGCTGGGTCTATACTACGTAAGCTATGATGACTTTCACCGCGGATGTACACCAAGCCGAACTGCACTGTAGGGGGCGAGAGAATGAGTCTTCGAACCTGTGTGTAGTGTGTGCATGGGCGTCGGAAGCAAAAAAAATGTGGGTGGGTCCTCAGAAATGTTTTACTGGAGTAGATGCCAATTACATTAAGTACAAATATACCGCTTTGCTTGCTAAACGTGTAGTTCGGAAAGACAAAATTACGGAAATCGCCATATCATTGACAGTGGCAGTAGTGTAGGGGTAAGACACACGGCATCTAGTACTGACACAAATCGACCCGCGGTTGGAGTCCGGCTTTCGCTTAACTCAATCTACTCCGTTTTCCTATCACATATCAAATCGGAAAGGCATTTATTTTCAATAAAAATTAAGAAAATAGTAGAAAAGTGTCTAATAAGTGTTTAATAATAAGTGTTTATCGATTAGGGGTAGGTAAACACACATGTGCTGAATAGAGACGATAAAAGTGAGTCCGATATCATTGATCGTAAAAGTGGGTGGGTCTTGTCCCGCCCACATACAATGGTTCCGACGCGCATGTGTGATCGGAGGATATTGCGTGTCATTTATTGCCATTTGATGATTTTTGTAAAATCACATCTGTTTTTGCTTTTCAAACTCCAAGAGGTTTCAGTTTAATGAAGGCTCATTTATTGATAATTTTTTTTTTATTATAAATAATATTGATGATAATTCATAATATTGGGCTTGTTTTGGGCTTGTTTTTGAAGCTGCGGTTGCTTATTTGTCTCGCGAGCGTTGGCAACACTGGTCGTGCGCTGGTTTGAGTTGTAGTTGATGTTGTGGCCCTCCTCCCCACGGGGTTCGGGAAGAGTTTGATTTTCCAGATTGCTTCATTAGCGGTGAAGGAGTTGGCTAACAAACGTCAGTGATTGGTTATGGCAGATCCAGAGCGGCTCTGGGCTGATCCAATAGTTTTAAACATCAACAGAGTACCTGCCTTCAAGGAAGTTAAAGGGATAGTTCACCCACAAATGAAAATGATCCCAGGATTTACTCTCCCTCAAGTCGTCCCAGGTGTGTATGACATTCTTTTTTCAGAAGAATACAATAGTTAAATAAAAAAAAGTCCAGGCTAATGCAAACTTTATAATAGCTGTAGTTGTTGCTCTGTTTTTGAAGTCCATAAAAAATGCATTCATCAAATAACTGCTCCACACAGCTCTGGGGTGTTAATAAAGGCCTTCTGTTTGTGTAAGAAAAATATCCATATTTAAAACTTTATAAAGTAAAGATTCAGCCTTTTTTTTGGACCCCCCGGACCCCCCAATACAGTGAAACTGCACATTATAGAGTGGCCTTTTATTGTGTCCAGCCTAAAGCACAGCTGTGCAATAATCCTGCTGTCTAATCAGCACACCTGTGAGGTGATGGATTATCTCGGCAAAGGAGAAGTGCTCACTAACACAGATTTAGACAGATTGTGAACAATATTTGAGAGAAATAGGCCTTTTGTGTACATAGAAAAAGTCTTAAATCATGAGTTCAGCTCATGAAAAATGGGGAACAAAAGCAAAAGTGTTGCGTTTATAATTTTGTTCAGTGTAAATACACACTCCATGTATATATTTAAGAAATGTGTGCATGTATATAGGGGAGAGCGGGCACAACCTAACGCTTTTTGACTTTCTCAGTTTGTGTAAATCCACTTGGGGTTCAGAGTATTTATTGTTTCCCACATTAATTGCACACACGTCTAGTACAATTATGTGGTTTTGTTTCATTAATACAGTGTTTACTTTTTTCTTGATTTACCACGAAAGAATGGAAGTGAAATGTGACAACATGCCCCATAGGTGGGGTTCATTGTAACATAAATAACAGCTTAAAATGTGACCTGATATAATCAAAAAAATATACAAGACAAACTAAAATATTTTGTCAATAAAATACAATTATTAACTTTTTTAAATAAAATAATGGCATTCTTTAATCATTAAAAATACAAGCATTTTTTTAAATAATAATGAATAATTTCTGAACATTAACTCTCAGACATTATTCCCCCTTTTCTCATGGTTTCTCAAAAGAATTCATAAAAGTATAGAATATAATGGCATATTTCTAATAGGGGCTCATTGTAACGCAGTGTTGGCACACACCCCATCTGCTCCACTGGGATGTAAACCGCGGCTCGTGTCTTCTGCTGTTAGATCAGCATTAAAGAACATCTCAACTGTTAAAGAACAGATAGAAGATTACAATAATATCACATTTGTCTTATTTGAAATAAACACAAAAAACAGAGATGAAAACTAAACTTAAGTAAGAAATGTACTTTCGCTATGGTTAAATACATGTTCAGTAATATCTTCCAGAGATTTTTTAATTTTGGCGCTATTTTTTCTCTAAATAATGTTGATATGGCAACTAGTAAAGACACTAAGTTTGGTCATTCTGTTATGTGTGGAAAGGGTTAAAACATGCGTGTTACAGCTAACCCCGCGTTAGGTTGTGCCCCGCGCTCCCCTACTGTATATATTCACTAGTGACTGCTGTGTCAATGCACAACGTATATAGTGTTATGTCTTTGAAAATAATATTTTGTAACATGTTATACTGTAATGCATAGGCCTGTCATGATCATGCATTTCATTTATTTTATTGGCCCCACTTTATATTAGGTGGCCTTAACTACTATGTACTTACATCAAAAAATAAGTACAATGTACTTACTGTGTTCATATTGTGTTGCAAAACACCTTTGCTGATATTGAGGTGGGATACGGGTAGAGTTAGAGACAGGTGTGGTGGTGTGGGTAAGTTTAAGAGTAGAGTTAGGGACAGGTGTGGTGGTGTGGGTAAGTTTAAGAGTAGAGTTAGAGACAGGTGTGGTGGTGTGGGTAAGTTTAAGAGTAGAGTTAGGGACCGGTGTGGTGGTATGGGTAAGTTTAAGAGTAGAGTTAGGGACAGGTGTGGTGGTGTGGGTAAGTTTAAGAGTAGAGTTAGGGACAGGTGTGGTGGTATGGTTAAGTTTAAGGGTAGGGTTAGGGACAGGTATGGTGGTATGGGTAAGTTTAAGAGTAGAGTTAGGGACAGGTATGGTGGTATGGGTAAGTTTAAGAGTAGAGTTAGGGACAGGTGTGGTGGTGTGGGTAAGTTTAAGAGTAGAGTTAGGGACAGGTGTGGTGGTATGGTTAAGTTTAAGGGTAGGGTTAGGGACAGGTATGGTGGTATGGGTAAGTTTAAGAGTAGAGTTAGGGACAGGTGTGGTGGTGTGGGTAAGTTTAAGAGTAGAGTTAGGGACAGGTGTGGTGGTATGGTTAAGTTTAAGGGTAGGGTTAGGGACAGGTATGGTGGTATGGGTAAGTTTAAGAGTAGAGTTAGGGACAGGTGTGGTGGTATGGGTAAGTTTAAGAGTAGAGTTAGGGACAGGTGTGGTGGTGTGGGTAAGTTTAAGAGTAGAGTTAGGGACAGGTGTGGTGGTATGGTTAAGTTTAAGGGTAGGGTTAGGGACAGGTATGGTGGTATGGGTAAGTTTAAGAGTAGAGTTAGGGACAGGTGTGGTGGTGTGGGTAAGTTTAAGAGTAGAGTTAGGGACAGGTGTGGTGGTATGGATAAGTTTAAGAGTAGAGTTAGGGACAGGTGTGGGTGTGTGGGTAAGTTTAAGAGTAGAGTTAGGGACAGGTGTGGTGGTATGGTTAAGTTTAAGGGTAGGGTTAGGGACAGGTATGGTGGTGTGGGTAAGTTTAAGAGTAGAGTTAGGGACAGGTGTGGTGGTATGGGTAAGTTTAAGAGTAGAGTTAGGGACAGGTGTGGTGGTATGGTTAAGTTTAAGGGTAGGGTTAGGGACAGGTATGGTGGTATGGGTAAGTTTAAGAGTAGAGTTAGGGACAGGTGTGGTGGTATGGGTAAGTTTAAGGGTAGGGTTAGGGACAGGTGTGGTGGTGTGGGTAAGTTTAAGAGTAGAGTTAGGGACAGGTGTGGTGGTATGGGTAAGTTTAAGAGTAGAGTTAGGGACAGGTGTGGTGGTGTGGGTAAGTTTAAGAGTAGAGTTAGGGACAGGTGTGGTGGTGTGGGTAAGTTTAAGAGTAGAGTTAGGGACAGGTATGGTGGTATGGGTAAGTTTAAGAGTAGAGTTAGGGACAGGTGTGGTGGTGTGGGTAAGTTTAAGAGTAGAGTTAGGGACAGGTGTGGTGGTGTGGGTAAGTTTAAGAGTAGAGTTAGGGACAGGTGTGGTGGTGTGGGTAAGTTTAAGAGTAGAGTTAGGGACAGGTGTGGTGGTATGGGTAAGTTTAAGGGTAGGGTTAGGGACAGGTATGGTGGTATGGGTAAGTTTAAGAGTAGAGTTAGGGACAGGTGTGGTGGTGTGGGTAAGTTTAAGAGTAGAGTTAGGGACAGGTATGGTGGTATGGGTAAGTTTAAGAGTAGAGTTAGGGACAGGTGTGGTGGTGTGGGTAAGTTTAAGAGTAGAGTTAGGGACAGGTGTGGTGGTATGGGTAAGTTTAAGGGTAGGGTTAGGGACAGGTGTGGTGGTGTGGGTAAGTTTAAGAGTAGAGTTAGGGACAGGTGTGGTGGTGTGGGTAAGTTTAAGGGTAGGGTTAGGGACAGGTGTGGTGGTATGGGTAAGTTTAAGGGTAGGGTTAGGGACAGGTGTGGTGGTATGGGTAAGTTTAAGGGTAGGGTTAGGGACAGGTGTGGTGGTGTGGGTAAGTTTAAGAGTAGAGTTAGGGACAGGTGTGGTGGTGTGGGTAAGTTTAAGGGTAGGGTTAGGGACAGGTGTGGTGGTATGGGTAAGTTTAAGGGTAGGGTTAGGGACAGGTGTGGTGGTATGGGTAAGTTTAAGGGTAGGGTTAGGGACAGGTGTGGTGGTGTGGGTAAGTTTAAGAGTAGAGTTAGGGACAGGTGTGGTGGTGTGGGTAAGTTTAAGGGTAGAGTTAGGGACAGGTGTGGTGGTATGGGTAAGTTTAAGGGTAGGGTTAGGGACAGGTGTGGTGGTATGGGTAAGTTTAAGGGTAGGGTTAGGGACAGGTGTGGTGGTGTGGGTGAGTTTAAGGGTAGAGTTAGGGACAGGTGTGGTGGTATGGGTAAGTTTAAGAGTAGGGTTAGGGACAGGTGTGGTGGTATGGGTAAGTTTAAGGGTAGAGTTAGGGATAGGTGTGGTGGTATGGGTAAGTTTAAGGGTAGGGTTAGGGACAGGTGTGGTGGTATGGGTAAGTTTAAGGGTAGAGTTAGGGACAGGTGTGGTGGTGTGGGTAATTTTAAGAGTAGAGTTAGGGACAGGTGTGGTGGTGTGGGTAAGTTTAAGAGTAGAGTTAGGGACAGGTGTGGTGGTATGGTTAAGTTTAAGGGTAGGGTTAGGGACAGGTATGGTGGTATGGGTAAGTTTAAGAGTAGAGTTAGGGACAGGTGTGGTGGTGTGGGTAAGTTTAAGAGTAGAGTTAGGGACAGGTGTGGTGGTATGGGTAAGTTTAAGGGTAGGGTTAGGGACAGGTGTGGTGGTATGGGTAAGTTTAAGAGTAGAGTTAGGGACAGGTGTGGTGGTGTGGGTAAGTTTAAGAGTAGAGTTAGGGACAGGTGTGGTGGTGTGGGTAAGTTTAAGAGTAGAGTTAGGGACAGGTGTGGTGGTATGGGTAAGTTTAAGAGTAGAGTTAGGGACAGGTGTGGTGGTGTGGGTAACTTTAAGAGTAGAGTTAGGGACAGGTGTGGTGGTGTGGGTAAGTTTAAGAGTAGAGTTAGGGACAGGTATGGTGGTATGGGTAAGTTTAAGAGTAGAGTTAGGGACAGGTGTGGTGGTGTGGGTAAGTTTAAGAGTAGAGTTAGGGACAGGTGTGGTGGTGTGGGTAAGTTTAAGAGTAGAGTTAGGGACAGGTGTGGTGGTGTGGGTAAGTTTAAGAGTAGAGTTAGGGACAGGTGTGGTGGTATGGGTAAGTTTAAGGGTAGGGTTAGGGACAGGTATGGTGGTATGGGTAAGTTTAAGAGTAGAGTTAGGGACAGGTGTGGTGGTGTGGGTAAGTTTAAGAGTAGAGTTAGGGACAGGTATGGTGGTATGGGTAAGTTTAAGAGTAGAGTTAGGGACAGGTGTGGTGGTGTGGGTAAGTTTAAGAGTAGAGTTAGGGACAGGTGTGGTGGTATGGGTAAGTTTAAGGGTAGGGTTAGGGACAGGTGTGGTGGTGTGGGTAAGTTTAAGAGTAGAGTTAGGGATAGGTGTGGTGGTATGGGTAAGTTTAAGGGTAGGGTTAGGGACAGGTGTGGTGGTGTGGGTAAGTTTAAGAGTAGAGTTAGGGACAGGTGTGGTGGTGTGGGTAAGTTTAAGGGTAGAGTTAGGGACAGGTGTGGTGGTATGGGTAAGTTTAAGGGTAGGGTTAGGGACAGGTGTGGTGGTATGGGTAAGTTTAAGGGTAGGGTTAGGGACAGGTGTGGTGGTGTGGGTGAGTTTAAGGGTAGAGTTAGGGACAGGTGTGGTGTATGGGTAAGTTTAAGAGTAGGGTTAGGGACAGGTGTGGTGGTATGGGTAAGTTTAAGGGTAGGGTTAGGGACAGGTGTGGTGGTATGGGTAAGTTTAAGGGTAGGGTTAGGGACAGGTATGGTGGTATGGGTAAGTTTAAGGGTAGAGTTAGGGACAGGTGTGGTGGTGTGGGTAAGTTTAAGAGTAGAGTTAGGGACAGGTGTGGTGGTATGGGTAAGTTTAAGGGTAGAGTTAGGGACAGGTGTGGTGGTATGGGTAAGTTTAAGAGTAGAGTTAGGGACAGGTGTGGTGGTGTGGGTGAGTTTAAGGGTAGGGTTAGGGACAGGTGTGGTGGTATGGGTAAGTTTAAGGGTAGAGTTAGGGACAGGTGTGGTGGTATGGGTGAGTTTAAGGGTAGGGTTAGGGACAGGTGTGGTGGTGTGGGTGAGTTTAAGGGTAGGGTTAGGGACAGGTGTGGTGGTATGGGTGAGTTTAAGGGTAGGGTTAGGGACAGGTGTGGTGGTGTGGGTGAGTTTAAGGGTAGGGTTAGGGACAGGTGTGGTGGTATGGGTAAGTTTAAGGGTAGGGTTAGGGACAGGTGTGGTGGTATGGGTAAGTTTAAGGGTAGAGTTAGGGACAGGTGTGGTGGTGTGGGTGAGTTTAAGGGTAGGGTTAGGGACAGGCGTGGTGGTGTGGGTAAGTTTAAGGGTAGGGTTAGGGACAGGTGTGGTGGTGTGGGTGAGTTTAAGGGTAGGGTTAGGGACAGGTGTGGTGGTATGGGTAAGTTTAAGGGTAGAGTTAGGGACAGGTGTGGTGGTGTGGGTGAGTTTAAGGGTAGGGTTAGGGACAGGTGTGGTGGTGTGGGTGAGTTTAAGGGTAGGGTTAGGGACAGGTGTGGTGGTATGGGTAAGTTTCAGGGTAGGGTTAGGGACAGGTGTGGTGGTGTGGGTAAGTTTAAGGGTAGGGTTAGGGACAGGTGTGGTGGTGTGGGTAAGTTTAAGAGTAGAGTTAGGGACAGGTATGGTGGTATGGGTAAGTTTAAGAGTAGAGTTAGGGACAGGTGTGGTGGTGTGGGTAAGTTTAAGAGTAGAGTTAGGGACAGGTGGTGTGGTGTGGGTAAGTTTAAGAGTAGAGTTAGGGACAGGTGTGGTGGTGTGGGTAAGTTTAAGAGTAGAGTTAGGGACAGGTGTGGTGGTATGGGTAAGTTTAAGGGTAGGGTTAGGGACAGGTATGGTGGTATGGGTAAGTTTAAGAGTAGAGTTAGGGACAGGTGTGGTGGTGTGGGTAAGTTTAAGAGTAGAGTTAGGGACAGGTATGGTGGTATGGGTAAGTTTAAGAGTAGAGTTAGGGACAGGTGTGGTGGTGTGGGTAAGTTTAAGAGTAGAGTTAGGGACAGGTGTGGTGGTATGGGTAAGTTTAAGGGTAGGGTTAGGGACAGGTGTGGTGGTGTGGGTAAGTTTAAGAGTAGAGTTAGGGACAGGTGTGGTGGTATGGGTAAGTTTAAGGGTAGGGTTAGGGACAGGTGTGGTGGTGTGGGTAAGTTTAAGAGTAGAGTTAGGGACAGGTGTGGTGGTGTGGGTAAGTTTAAGGGTAGAGTTAGGGACAGGTGTGGTGGTATGGGTAAGTTTAAGGGTAGGGTTAGGGACAGGTGTGGTGGTATGGGTAAGTTTAAGGGTAGGGTTAGGGACAGGTGTGGTGGTGTGGGTGAGTTTAAGGGTAGAGTTAGGGACAGGTGTGGTGGTATGGGTAAGTTTAAGAGTAGGGTTAGGGACAGGTGTGGTGGTATGGGTAAGTTTAAGGGTAGGGTTAGGGACAGGTGTGGTGGTATGGGTAAGTTTAAGGGTAGAGTTAGGGACAGGTGTGGTGGTGTGGGTAAGTTTAAGAGTAGGGTTAGGGACAGGTGTGGTGGTGTGGGTAAGTTTAAGAGTAGAGTTAGGGACAGGTGTGGTGGTATGGTTAAGTTTAAGGGTAGGGTTAGGGACAGGTATGGTGGTATGGGTAAGTTTAAGAGTAGAGTTAGGGACAGGTGTGGTGGTGTGGGTAAGTTTAAGAGTAGAGTTAGGGACAGGTGTGGTGGTATGGGTAAGTTTAAGGGTAGGGTTAGGGACAGGTGTGGTGGTGTGGGTAAGTTTAAGAGTAGAGTTAGGGACAGGTGTGGTGGTATGGGTAAGTTTAAGAGTAGAGTTAGGGACAGGTGTGGTGGTGTGGGTAACTTTAAGAGTAGAGTTAGGGACAGGTGTGGTGGTGTGGGTAAGTTTAAGAGTAGAGTTAGGGACAGGTATGGTGGTATGGGTAAGTTTAAGAGTAGAGTTAGGGACAGGTGTGGTGGTGTGGGTAAGTTTAAGAGTAGAGTTAGGGACAGGTGTGGTGGTGTGGGTAAGTTTAAGAGTAGAGTTAGGGACAGGTGTGGTGGTGTGGGTAAGTTTAAGAGTAGAGTTAGGGACAGGTGTGGTGGTATGGGTAAGTTTAAGGGTAGGGTTAGGGACAGGTATGGTGGTATGGGTAAGTTTAAGAGTAGAGTTAGGGACAGGTGTGGTGGTGTGGGTAAGTTTAAGAGTAGAGTTAGGGACAGGTATGGTGGTATGGGTAAGTTTAAGAGTAGAGTTAGGGACAGGTGTGGTGGTGTGGGTAAGTTTAAGAGTAGAGTTAGGGACAGGTGTGGTGGTATGGGTAAGTTTAAGGGTAGGGTTAGGGACAGGTGTGGTGGTGTGGGTAAGTTTAAGAGTAGAGTTAGGGATAGGTGTGGTGGTGTGGGTAAGTTTAAGAGTAGAGTTAGGGATAGGTGTGGTGGTATGGGTAAGTTTAAGGGTAGGGTTAGGGACAGGTGTGGTGGTGTGGGTAAGTTTAAGAGTAGAGTTAGGGACAGGTGTGGTGGTGTGGGTAAGTTTAAGGGTAGAGTTAGGGACAGGTGTGGTGGTATGGGTAAGTTTAAGGGTAGGGTTAGGGACAGGTGTGGTGGTATGGGTAAGTTTAAGGGTAGGGTTAGGGACAGGTGTGGTGGTGTGGGTGAGTTTAAGGGTAGAGTTAGGGACAGGTGTGGTGTATGGGTAAGTTTAAGAGTAGGGTTAGGGACAGGTGTGGTGGTATGGGTAAGTTTAAGGGTAGGGTTAGGGACAGGTGTGGTGGTATGGGTAAGTTTAAGGGTAGGGTTAGGGACAGGTATGGTGGTATGGGTAAGTTTAAGGGTAGAGTTAGGGACAGGTGTGGTGGTGTGGGTAAGTTTAAGAGTAGAGTTAGGGACAGGTGTGGTGGTATGGGTAAGTTTAAGGGTAGAGTTAGGGACAGGTGTGGTGGTATGGGTAAGTTTAAGAGTAGAGTTAGGGACAGGTGTGGTGGTGTGGGTGAGTTTAAGGGTAGGGTTAGGGACAGGTGTGGTGGTATGGGTAAGTTTAAGGGTAGAGTTAGGGACAGGTGTGGTGGTATGGGTGAGTTTAAGGGTAGGGTTAGGGACAGGTGTGGTGGTGTGGGTGAGTTTAAGGGTAGGGTTAGGGACAGGTGTGGTGGTATGGGTGAGTTTAAGGGTAGGGTTAGGGACAGGTGTGGTGGTGTGGGTGAGTTTAAGGGTAGGGTTAGGGACAGGTGTGGTGGTATGGGTAAGTTTAAGGGTAGGGTTAGGGACAGGTGTGGTGGTATGGGTAAGTTTAAGGGTAGAGTTAGGGACAGGTGTGGTGGTGTGGGTGAGTTTAAGGGTAGGGTTAGGGACAGGTGTGGTGGTGTGGGTAAGTTTAAGGGTAGGGTTAGGGACAGGTGTGGTGGTGTGGGTGAGTTTAAGGGTAGAGTTAGGGACAGGTGTGGTGGTATGGGTAAGTTTAAGGGTAGGGTTAGGGACAGGTGTGGTGGTATGGGTAAGTTTAAGGGTAGAGTTAGGGACAGGTGTGGTGGTGTGGGTGAGTTTAAGGGTAGGGTTAGGGACAGGTGTGGTGGTGTGGGTGAGTTTAAGGGTAGGGTTAGGGACAGGTGTGGTGGTATGGGTAAGTTTCAGGGTAGGGTTAGGGACAGGTGTGGTGGTGTGGGTAAGTTTAAGGGTAGGGTTAGGGACAGGTGTGGTGGTGTGGGTAAGTTTAAGAGTAGAGTTAGGGACAGGTGTGGTGGTGTGGGTAAGTTTAAGGGTAGGGTTAGGGACAGGTGTGGTGGTGTGGGTAAGTTTAAGAGTAGAGTTAGGGACAGGTGTGGTGGTGTGGGTAAGTTTAAGAGTAGAGTTAGGGACAGGTGTGGTGGTATGGTTAAGTTTAAGGGTAGGGTTAGGGACAGGTATGGTGGTATGGGTAAGTTTAAGAGTAGAGTTAGGGACAGGTGTGGTGGTATGGGTAAGTTTAAGAGTAGAGTTAGGGACAGGTGTGGTGGTGTGGGTAAGTTTAAGAGTAGAGTTAGGGACAGGTGTGGTGGTATGGTTAAGTTTAAGGGTAGAGTTAGGGACAGGTATGGTGGTATGGGTAAGTTTAAGAGTAGAGTTAGGGACAGGTGTGGTGGTGTGGGTAAGTTTAAGGGTAGAGTTAGGGACAGGTGTGGTGGTGTGGGTGAGTTTAAGGGTAGGGTTAGGGACAGGTGTGGTGGTGTGGGTGAGTTTAAGGGTAGGGTTAGGGACAGGTGTGGTGGTATGGGTAAGTTTCAGGGTAGGGTTAGGGACAGGTGTGGTGGTGTGGGTAAGTTTAAGGGTAGGGTTAGGGACAGGTGTGGTGGTGTGGGTAAGTTTAAGAGTAGAGTTAGGGACAGGTGTGGTGGTGTGGGTAAGTTTAAGGGTAGGGTTAGGGACAGGTGTGGTGGTGTGGGTAAGTTTAAGAGTAGAGTTAGGGACAGGTGTGGTGGTGTGGGTAAGTTTAAGAGTAGAGTTAGGGACAGGTGTGGTGGTATGGTTAAGTTTAAGGGTAGGGTTAGGGACAGGTATGGTGGTATGGGTAAGTTTAAGAGTAGAGTTAGGGACAGGTGTGGTGGTATGGGTAAGTTTAAGAGTAGAGTTAGGGACAGGTGTGGTGGTGTGGGTAAGTTTAAGAGTAGAGTTAGGGACAGGTGTGGTGGTATGGTTAAGTTTAAGGGTAGGGTTAGGGACAGGTATGGTGGTATGGGTAAGTTTAAGAGTAGAGTTAGGGACAGGTGTGGTGGTATGGGTAAGTTTAAGAGTAGAGTTAGGGACAGGTGTGGGTGTGTGGGTAAGTTTAAGAGTAGAGTTAGGGACAGGTGTGGTGGTATGGTTAAGTTTAAGGGTAGGGTTAGGGACAGGTATGGTGGTGTGGGTAAGTTTAAGAGTAGAGTTAGGGACAGGTGTGGTGGTATGGGTAAGTTTAAGAGTAGAGTTAGGGACAGGTGTGGTGGTGTGGGTAAGTTTAAGAGTAGAGTTAGGGACAGGTGTGGTGGTATGGTTAAGTTTAAGGGTAGGGTTAGGGACAGGTATGGTGGTATGGGTAAGTTTAAGAGTAGAGTTAGGGACAGGTGTGGTGGTGTGGGTAAGTTTAAGAGTAGAGTTAGGGACAGGTGTGGTGGTATGGGTAAGTTTAAGGGTAGGGTTAGGGACAGGTGTGGTGGTGTGGGTAAGTTTAAGAGTAGAGTTAGGGACAGGTGTGGTGGTATGGGTAAGTTTAAGAGTAGAGTTAGGGACAGGTGTGGTGGTGTGGGTAACTTTAAGAGTAGAGTTAGGGACAGGTGTGGTGGTGTGGGTAAGTTTAAGAGTAGAGTTAGGGACAGGTATGGTGGTATGGGTAAGTTTAAGAGTAGAGTTAGGGACAGGTGTGGTGGTGTGGGTAAGTTTAAGAGTAGAGTTAGGGACAGGTGTGGTGGTGTGGGTAAGTTTAAGAGTAGAGTTAGGGAC
This sequence comes from Romanogobio albipinnatus, assembly GCA_023566225.1. Classification (NCBI taxonomy): domain Eukaryota; kingdom Metazoa; phylum Chordata; class Actinopteri; order Cypriniformes; family Gobionidae; genus Romanogobio; species Romanogobio albipinnatus. Next base: position 1,304,942 of record CM042251.1, read on the forward strand.
AGGTGTGGTGGTGTGGGTAAGTTTAAGAGTAGAGTTAGGGACAGGTGTGGTGGTATGGGTAAGTTTAAGGGTAGGGTTAGGGACAGGTATGGTGGTATGGGTAAGTTTAAGAGTAGAGTTAGGGACAGGTGTGGTGGTGTGGGTAAGTTTAAGAGTAGAGTTAGGGACAGGTATGGTGGTATGGGTAAGTTTAAGAGTAGAGTTAGGGACAGGTGTGGTGGTGTGGGTAAGTTTAAGAGTAGAGTTAGGGACAGGTGTGGTGGTATGGGTAAGTTTAAGGGTAGGGTTAGGGACAGGTGTGGTGGTGTGGGTAAGTTTAAGAGTAGAGTTAGGGACAGGTGTGGTGGTATGGGTAAGTTTAAGGGTAGGGTTAGGGACAGGTGTGGTGGTGTGGGTAAGTTTAAGGGTAGGGTTAGGGACAGGTGTGGTGGTGTGGGTAAGTTTAAGAGTAGAGTTAGGGACAGGTGTGGTGGTATGGGTAAGTTTAAGGGTAAAGTTAGGGACAGGTGTGGTGGTGTGGGTAAGTTTAAGGGTAGGGTTAGGGACAGGTGTGGTGGTGTGGGTAAGTTTAAGAGTAGAGTTAGGGACAGGTGTGGTGGTGTGGGTAAGTTTAAGGGTAGAGTTAGGGACAGGTGTGGTGGTATGGGTAAGTTTAAGGGTAGGGTTAGGGACAGGTGTGGTGGTATGGGTAAGTTTAAGGGTAGGGTTAGGGACAGGTGTGGTGGTGTGGGTGAGTTTAAGGCAGGGCTTAAAAACGGAAAAAAATATCAATCGGTTCACTCCGAGCAGAATCGATATTATAGCGTTTCGGTTTTTGCGTTCCTCAATAAACAATACTGTTCCGAAAACGGTTTGATATGAAAAAATACCGGTTAATAACGTTATTTTAATTAAGCCTATACTTTAAACAAATATGTATAAATAGACTTATTTTCACTCAATAATAATATAACACATGGTAATTAAACTTGAATATTTATTTAATAACATTTTTAAAACCAGAAATACATGCATTAATTACAAGGCATAAACAGCGGACCTGTTTTAATGGAGCGTTAGACAATCGAAAGTGGCCTCTAATGCCTAATTCTTTTCAGAAGAGTGATAACATTCTTTGTATATAACTTTTTTTCAACACGACTTGTTTTAAAAAATGCATGAATAAAGAATAAATAAACTGGATAACCATTGCTCTTTTAATGCACCGTCAACTGGTATTTTCAAAGCAAACACTGCGCAACACGTTCTTGCATCACATAATCAAATGCAGTCAGCTAATAAAGCTTGATCATTTAATGCAATATAACATACCATTTAATACGAAGCATCAACCGTCTATATAGAAAACATTGACCTGTCCTGTATTGGCAATCTGAAAGACTATAGGAAAAATGTTTGATAGATGCAACCTACTTGGACAGGCTTAAACGGAATCCATAAACTAAATCAGCCTAAATCAGACTATTTGAGTTTAAAGTCCGTACTGCTTATTTAAACGTTCGAAAAGAAGGTCCTCCAATACCTGCACATTCATTGTAGACCTCAGCGGGGAAAGAAATGTACTTGAGGCATGAAAATGCGCGCTCTACTGACTTACGTTACCGGTAGATTCATAGATGATGGTGCGCGGGCATTTCACTCACGCTTGATCCGTCAACGTCACATGCTGTACTACTCATTTCATGATTGGTCACTGCCAAATTAAAATATTAAAGAGAACGATAAAATAACGTTATTAACCGGTTAATGGTCATTTCAAATTAACGTTTCTGTTCAGAACGATTCAAATTGATTTTGATTTCGTTTCCGTTTTTGTTCCTCTTAAAATTTCGTTCGTTTCCGGTTTTCGTTTTCGTTCCTTGAACCGGTTCAGAGCCCTGGTTTAAGGGTAGAGTTAGGGACAGGTGTGGTGGTATGGGTAAGTTTAAGAGTAGGGTTAGGGACAGGTGTGGTGGTATGGGTAAGTTTAAGGGTAGGGTTAGGGACAGGTGTGGTGGTATGGGTAAGTTTAAGGGTAGAGTTAGGGACAGGTGTGGTGGTATGGGTAAGTTTAAGGGTAGAGTTAGGGACAGGTGTGGTGGTATGGTTAAGTTTAAGGGTAGGGTTAGGGACAGGTATGGTGGTATGGGTAAGTTTAAGAGTAGAGTTAGGGACAGGTGTGGTGGTATGGGTAAGTTTAAGAGTAGAGTTAGGGACAGGTGTGGTGGTATGGGTAAGTTTAAGGGTAGGGTTAGGGACAGGTGTGGTGGTGTGGGTAAGTTTAAGGGTAGAGTTAGGGACAGGTGTGGTGGTGTGGGTAAGTTTAAGAGTAGAGTTAGGGACAGGTGTGGTGGTGTGGGTAAGTTTAAGAGTAGAGTTAGGGACAGGTGTGGTGGTGTGGGTAAGTTTAAGAGTAGAGTTAGGGACAGGTGTGGTGGTATGGTTAAGTTTAAGGGTAGGGTTAGGGACAGGTATGGTGGTATGGGTAAGTTTAAGAGTAGAGTTAGGGACAGGTGTGGTGGTGTGGGTAAGTTTAAGAGTAGAGTTAGGGACAGGTGTGGTGGTATGGGTAAGTTTAAGGGTAGGGTTAGGGACAGGTGTGGTGGTGTGGGTAAGTTTAAGAGTAGAGTTAGGGACAGGTGTGGTGGTATGGGTAAGTTTAAGAGTAGAGTTAGGGACAGGTGTGGTGGTGTGGGTAACTTTAAGAGTAGAGTTAGGGACAGGTGTGGTGGTGTGGGTAAGTTTAAGAGTAGAGTTAGGGACAGGTATGGTGGTATGGGTAAGTTTAAGAGTAGAGTTAGGGACAGGTGTGGTGGTGTGGGTAAGTTTAAGAGTAGAGTTAGGGACAGGTGTGGTGGTGTGTGTAAGTTTAAGAGTAGAGTTAGGGACAGGTGTGGTGGTGTGGGTAAGTTTAAGAGTAGAGTTAGGGACAGGTGTGGTGGTATGGGTAAGTTTAAGGGTAGGGTTAGGGACAGGTATGGTGGTATGGGTAAGTTTAAGAGTAGAGTTAGGGACAGGTGTGGTGGTGTGGGTAAGTTTAAGAGTAGAGTTAGGGACAGGTATGGTGGTATGGGTAAGTTTAAGAGTAGAGTTAGGGACAGGTGTGGTGGTGTGGGTAAGTTTAAGAGTAGAGTTAGGGACAGGTGTGGTGGTATGGGTAAGTTTAAGGGTAGGGTTAGGGACAGGTGTGGTGGTGTGGGTAAGTTTAAGAGTAGAGTTAGGGATAGGTGTGGTGGTATGGGTAAGTTTAAGGGTAGGGTTAGGGACAGGTGTGGTGGTGTGGGTAAGTTTAAGAGTAGAGTTAGGGACAGGTGTGGTGGTGTGGGTAAGTTTAAGGGTAGAGTTAGGGACAGGTGTGGTGGTATGGGTAAGTTTAAGGGTAGGGTTAGGGACAGGTGTGGTGGTATGGGTAAGTTTAAGGGTAGGGTTAGGGACAGGTGTGGGTGAGTTTAAGGGTAGAGTTAGGGACAGGTGTGGTGTATGGGTAAGTTTAAGAGTAGGGTTAGGGACAGGTGTGGTGGTATGGGTAAGTTTAAGGGTAGGGTTAGGGACAGGTGTGGTGGTATGGGTAAGTTTAAGGGTAGGGTTAGGGACAGGTATGGTGGTATGGGTAAGTTTAAGGGTAGAGTTAGGGACAGGTGTGGTGGTGTGGGTAAGTTTAAGAGTAGAGTTAGGGACAGGTGTGGTGGTATGGGTAAGTTTAAGGGTAGAGTTAGGGACAGGTGTGGTGGTATGGGTAAGTTTAAGAGTAGAGTTAGGGACAGGTGTGGTGGTGTGGGTGAGTTTAAGGGTAGGGTTAGGGACAGGTGTGGTGGTATGGGTAAGTTTAAGGGTAGAGTTAGGGACAGGTGTGGTGGTATGGGTGAGTTTAAGGGTAGGGTTAGGGACAGGTGTGGTGGTGTGGGTGAGTTTAAGGGTAGGGTTAGGGACAGGTGTGGTGGTATGGGTGAGTTTAAGGGTAGGGTTAGGGACAGGTGTGGTGGTGTGGGTGAGTTTAAGGGTAGGGTTAGGGACAGGTGTGGTGGTATGGGTAAGTTTAAGGGTAGGGTTAGGGACAGGTGTGGTGGTATGGGTAAGTTTAAGGGTAGAGTTAGGGACAGGTGTGGTGGTGTGGGTGAGTTTAAGGGTAGGGTTAGGGACAGGTGTGGTGGTGTGGGTAAGTTTAAGGGTAGGGTTAGGGACAGGTGTGGTGGTGTGGGTGAGTTTAAGGGTAGAGTTAGGGACAGGTGTGGTGGTATGGGTGAGTTTAAGGGTAGAGTTAGGGACAGGTGTGGTGGTATGGGTGAGTTTAAGGGTAGAGTTAGGGACAGGTGTGGTGGTATGGGTAAGTTTCAGGGTAGAGTTAGGGACAGGTGTGGTGGTATGGGTGAGTTTAAGGGTAGAGTTAGGGACAGGTGTGGTGGTATGGGTAAGTTTAAGGGTAGGGTTAGGGACAGGTGTGGTGGTATGGGTAAGTTTAAGGGTAGGGTTAGGGACAGGTGTGGTGGTATGGGTAAGTTTAAGGGTAGGGTTAGGGACAGGTGTGGTGGTATGGGTAAGTTTAAGGGTAGAGTTAGGGACAGGTGTGGTGGTATGGGTGAGTTTAAGGGTAGAGTTAGGGACAGGTGTGGTGGTATGGGTAAGTTTAAGGGTAGGGTTAGGGACAGGTGTGGTGGTATGGGTAAGTTTAAGGGTAGAGTTAGGGACAGGTGTGGTGGTATGGGTAAGTTTAAGGGTAGGGTTAGGGACAGGTGTGGTGGTGTGGGTGAGTTTAAGGGTAGGGTTAGGGACAGGTGTGGTGGTATGGGTAAGTTTAAGGGTAGGGTTAGGGACAGGTGTGGTGGTATGGGTAAGTTTAAGGGTAGGGTTAGGGACAGGTGTGGTGGTATGGGTAAGTTTAAGGGTAGGGTTAGGGACAGGTGTGGTGGTATGGGTAAGTTTAAGGGTAGGGTTAGGGACAGGTGTGGTGGTATGGGTAAGTTTCAGGGTAGGGTTAGGGACAGGTGTGGTGGGATGGGTAAGTTTAAGGGTAGAGTTAGGGACAGGTGTGGTGGTGTGGGTAAGTTTAAGGGTAGGGTTAGGGACAGGTGTGGTGGTATGGGTAAGTTTAAGGGTAGAGTTAGGGACAGGTGTGGTGGTGTGGGTAAGTTTAAGGGTAGGGTTAGGGACAGGTGTGGTGGTATGGGTAAGTTTAAGGGTAGAGTTAGGGACAGGTGTGGTGGTGTGGGTGAGTTTAAGGGTAGGGATAGGGACAGGTGTGGTGGTGTGGGTGAGTTTAAGGGTAGAGTTAGGGACAGGTGTGGTGGTGTGGGTAAGTTTAAGGGTAGGGTTAGGGACAGGTGTGGTGGTATGGGTAAGTTTAAGGGTAGAGTTAGGGACAGGTGTGGTGGTGTGGGTGAGTTTAAGGGTAGGGATAGGGACAGGTGTGGTGGTGTGGGTGAGTTTAAGGGTAGAGTTAGGGACAGGTGTGGTGGTGTGGGTAAGTTTAAGGGTAGGGTTAGGGACAGGTGTGGTGGTATGGGTAAGTTTAAGAGTAGAGTTAGGGACAGGTGTGGTGGTATGGGTAAATTTAAGGGTAGAGTTAGGGACAGGTGTGGTGGTATGAGTCGATGGCATTTCCAAATGTGACTGAAACTGCACAATCGCTGCAATCGACTCAAATAATTGTGATTAGGACGAGTTACTACGATCAGAGACGATTAATCAAGAATCGTGACAGGCCTAGTGTATTATATTATACATTATTATATCATGAAAAGGGACCATGTACAATTTTTACCATAAATGTTTCCATTTATTGTACTGGATTTATCCAGAGCCTGATTTCCGTCTTTTAGAAACTTAGTAAACTTACTTACACTAAATTGTTCTAAATGTTTCAACTAAATATCCAAATAAATCTAATTATTAAACTAAATTAACCATATAAACTAAATTACTGATCTAAAGCCCACACTGTCACTGTATGATCATTGAAATGAACTGATGACATCACCGTTTTCTCCAGAACGGCTGAATAAAATTATGCTGCATTATTTTCCTGTTTAACACTAAAGCTGCTCTGAAACAATCTACATTGTTAAAAGCGCTATATAAATAAAGCTGACTTGACTTGACTTTGAAGAAGAACAGCAGAATACGTGTGATTTGTGATTAATCAAAGAAACAACAGACGGCGGATTCGCTGAAGTTCACAGCAGTTGTTGTTCGTTTCAGCCTCAGTCTCATCTTCAGCCGGACGGACAGCAGCGAGAGGTTACTGCCACTTTCCGGCGACCCCACAACCGTTTGATTGCTTTTCCGCTCATCGTCCCAACGCCCAACTTTTTTGTTTGCCGAATTATGATTGGCTCTGGGAATAAGGCCCCTCCAGCTCCCTCCGTGTAGCCGCTCAAGGGACAGCAGTGCAATAATTTCTTCATCTGCCAACGAAGTACTAACCCCCAACAAAAACACTTTACGACCGGCCGATTTCCCAGAAGCCCTCCCCAGCTGTGGCTCTGCTACCCTGCTGACGGGGAGAGGCTTCTCTCGTAGATGAGCGCGTCCTGTCTGATGTTGAGCCATGTGTGTTTTATGCTAAGCTCCTAGAATGTAATTAACAATTTAATGGGAATCATGTCAAGCCGGTCCCAAGGTGGAGCGCAGCGGTAGATCTGCTGGTTTACTGTACTCGTGTTTCTGTAACTGTATCTCTGAGGGACTGTCTTCGGAAAAGTTTCGATAGCATTTTAAATTCATCCATCTCCGTATAACGCCGAATACTGTGGTGTTTACCGGGGTAACCGCTGTATTTCTAGCTTACATTTACATTCAGACACTCTTCTTCAGACCAATGGGAAAGAAAAATATATAGAATTAAATAATAATTAATACAGTTAATTATAAATATAAAATGTATACATATCGTCACATGTCTGATCGTTTGTGTTGTTAGTTCTGCCCTCTGTGACCTAGTTTTCTCTGTTGTTGATTAGTTTCCACCTGTGTTAATTCATTATCTTGTTTGTCTCTGTTTACACCCAGTCTCTGTCTGTCCTGTTCTGAGTGCTAGTCTTTGGTTACCCGGCTCCTGAATCTCCTTTAATTCTGATTTAAAGCTATTTTAGTTAGCTTCTTCGTCATCGTGCGCTTCTTGTCCACAACCAAACCCTTCCACATATATAAAAAATATATATAAATACATATATTATATGTAATATTTTATCATTTTAAACAACTGACTTTTTTTGACTTTTTGTCAAAACTTTTATTGTTTAAACTGTAAAGTTGATATATAATTATCTTTTATATATACCGTGTTAGTGTGAGGCTATTTTGAGCCTTGTTAGTGGTATTAACTAGCAATTTAATTTTACGTGCCCCATATACTAGCGCTACAAGCTAATCTGTTTTTAGAGATAAAACTCTTTGCATTCGATTTTCATGAAAACGCATCCCAGAGAAAGATCTACTCGGTAACCATTACGTGTTAATTACCCCTAGGTTCATTTTTCACCGGAGTTGTCCTTTAATGAGTCATGGGTGTGTTTTGAGCATAACGTGCAATAAACCAATCAGAGTCTCATCTCCCTTTCCCTTTAAAAGCCATGAGAGGATTCACTATTGACATGAGGAGAGACTGAACACTTCTCCAGAGAGGAATCCTTTTAGCATTAATATTTAATAATGTGAGTGTGTGAGTGCTGCTGCGCGTCCCTGTGTGTGTAATAATCAGAGTGTGTGTGTGCTGTGCTCCTCCTATAGGCTCATATCACTGACACACTCTTTAAATAACACACAAATACTACTATTGGCTTTAGAGCAGGTGTGTGTTGGACATTGGTCAGTGGTTTTCAGTTCCTCCAATAGCAACGCTCCAGCAATGCTCCTGATCACACCTGGTGTTCAGACCAGACGCCCATGGGTGAACAGATGAGCAGTGCATTTGATATTTAAACACGAGGAGCTGGTAATGCCTGGTGTCGCATTGCGCCAGGTGTACGACAGGGCCCTTTAAGTAAAGTGTTACCAAAGTTTTTAATAGTTTTAGTTGATGATAACCCTGCTGCGGACCACTGGTCCAGAGTTTGCAGGTGTGCGTTATACACACTAACTAGTCCTCTGTCGCTCTCTCCAGCGCCGTTCTCCAAACCCCTGGTCACCTGGGGCTCAGAGCCCCTCCTGAAGCCCGGCGACGCGGTCGCCCTCACCTGTGTGGCGTACGGCGGTTATCCTGAGGCGGAGGTGTTGTGGCAGGACGGCGCGGGACGCAACCTGACGGACAACATTACCATCTCGCAAGTAGCCAACGAGGAGGGTCTCTTCAGTGTGAAGAGTGTCCTGACCGTCATTCTGGAGCCTGACAGCACCTACAACTGCCGACTGACCAATCCTCTGCTGGGAGACGAAGGACAGGCGTCTGTTACGATCACAGGTGAGTCACTGAGGACGTAAAGCAAATCTCATTTCTAACCGAACCAAAAGATCAAGCTTTTTGTGTGCTTATTTCTGTTGACTTCTCAAAGCACCACATATATGCATCTGTAATCATTATATTCTTATAAAGGGTTTTATACGACACTTAAAGGTGACCTATTAAGCCTCTTTTTACAAGATGTAATATAAGCTGTCTCCGGGATGTGAAGTTTCAGCTCAGAATACGCCACAGATCATTTATTATACCATGTTTGTTTTTAGTGGAAGGAAAAACCTGCCGTTTTTGTGCATGTATCTTTAAATGCAAATGAGCTGCTGCTCCGCCCCCTATCCAGAAGAGGGCGGAGCCAGTACAGATCGTGCCTCAGATACTCTGCCAAAAACTAAAGCATCTCTGTGGTATTGATGATCATCTCGATCACGCTCACGTGACACTGCAGTTCTTCATCATCATGAGAGTTTATGATCTAATGTGTTTTAAAGCCATATCAGTCTAAACTTCTGATATATGGTTTTCTGAGCGCACACACACACACACACACACACACACACACACACACACACACACACACACACACGAAGCACGCGCACAGAAAGCTGTGTGTCAGACAGAGCGTCCCGTGAGTATTAAACTAAGTTCTCTTTCACGTCTTATTGCGCTTGAACTGTCAAACACACATAGTTCACATAAACACAGTCGGTTAACGAAATAAATCACGTGTGTATTAGATCTGTGTATTAAAGTATAGCATACAGTACCTCCTGCTATATCTGCTGTTAATATGAATCAAACAACAGAAGATCACTCACTGCTCTCGACTGAATAACTTAAGAAGAGCACATTTCTTACTTGAATGCTCTGGCGAGGAGATAAACATGGCGGACTGTGTACAGCTCACTGAGGGGCGGAGCTATGATAACAGGGTGGAGTCTGTCAACAGTCGTGGGCGGGGCCTAAGCATATGTGATGTCACTGCAAACGGCTTGTTCTGAGACACTGCTTATGATTTATGGGGATTAAAGAAGAGGAGTGGGTGGATCTTTAGCATTATAGGGTGGTTGTGTAACACACTGCCGAACCACATTTGTGTTCAAACACCATGTGAAAGTGAATTTTGCATAATAGGTGCCCTTTAAAGGGATTGTGGATTCTGTCATCATTTACTCTCCCTCATGTTGTTGGATGACTGTATGAAAATGGACATCTCACCTTCATAACTTCTGTTATTTAGTAGAATGGTGACACATTGAGAGCAAAATTAATTTCCCATCAGTTTTCTCCCTTTCTTAAATGAGAACGTGGATGATTATTTCACAGATAACTTCTTTGAAATGGGAATAGTTTTGTGCTTGGGTGAAGACCTTACAGCATTGCATCTCATCTGAACATGTGTCTGTTCAATCTCAGAAGATATTTAATGTGCAATGAGGAACAGGTTTTTGTACCAGTGAGATTCGACCACAGCGATGCTGATGAACAAAGGTCAGATTCTGTGAACTTTCCAGCTCTTATTCCTCCTAGCCTTCGTCAGCGTTAATCTCAGCAGAAAGGCTGTACGTGGATCATCCTGACTTCGATAGACTTACAACTTGTTAGTAAACAAGCGTCAGAATCCGTGTGCGAGCTGAGTGATCATGCCGACCTTGTTTGATATGAAAATGCATTTGCATTTGTTTACAACAGCTGCTGTATGCTCAACACTTTGGTAATTAATATTGACCTAGCCGAGATGGAATGCTGTTTGCTGGTTGTTTTTCTATAGCAAACAGAATCCGCTTTGAAACAAAATGCTCGACGTTTAGACGTGGTCAGATTTTGATCAGAAGCATAGATGAGTTTCTGGAGTGATGGCAACTATATGCAACCCCATCATCAGCTGCTTTAGAAGGCATAATGAATGCATTAAAATACGTTTATAATACATTACATAAAAAGGCTTTAACCCAAGTAGGAGGGGGGGGGGGGATTCTCTCGACCTTGCGCAAGTTCCCTAAAAGTTCTCTAAAGGTGATGAAAATCCCGAACCTTTACAGAACATTAGGGACGTTCCTAAATCGTCCTCTTTTGGATATGAAAGTGCTGCAGTTCAAGGTTCCTGATATGATTTTAGGGGGACGTTCCATTTTGGTTATTTTATGGTCACACAGCAACGTTACAAAGAGGATATTTGGGACGTTAACAGAATGTTCCCACATGGACCATTGTAGGTTAGTCCCCTAAAGGTCCTGCAAACGTTATGGGAATGTACTGTAGAGACCATCACTTTTCTAAATAAAATATGGTCCCCTACACGTTCCAAGATCGTCCTGAATGTTCCCTGAAGGTCGGCCAAATAACGTCCCCCAACCCTTTAAAGAAATCCACATCATGACCGTCTCAAAACGTTCTGGGAACGAGACCAGGCGACGTCCTTGACACTAGCGGGGACGTTCTGGGAATGTCAAATTTCCAAATAAAATATGGTCCCCTAATCGTCTTGAGAACATCCTGAATGTTCCCTGAAGGTCGGCCAAATAACGTCCCCCAACCCTTTAAAGAAATCCACATCATGACCGTCTCAAAACGTTCTGGGAACGAGACCAGGCGACGTCCTTGACACTAGCGGGGACGTTCTGGGAATGTCAAATTTCCAAATAAAATATGGTCCCCTAATCGTCTTGAGAACATCCTGAATGTTCCCTGAAGGTCGGCCAAATAACGTCCCCCAACCCTTTAAAGAACTCCACATCATGACCATCTCAGAACGTTCTGGGAACATCAAATTTCCAAATAAAATATGGTCTCCTAAACATTCCCAGAACGTCCTGAATATTCCCTGAAGGTCCACCAAATAACGTCCCCCAACCCCTTAAAGAGTCCACATCATGACCATCTCAGAACGTTCTGGGAATGTTACCAGTCGATGCCCTTGACACCAGCGGGGACGTTCTGGGAACATCAAATTTCCAAATAAAATATGGTCTCCTAAACATTCCCAGAACGTCCTGAATGTTCCCTGAAGGTCAGCCAAATAACGTCCCCCAACCCCTTAAAGAACTGCACATCACGACCGTCTCAGAACGTTCTGGGAACGTTGCCAGGCGATGCCCTTGACACCAGCGGGGATGTTCTGGGAACGTAAAATTTCCAAATAAAATATGGTCCCCTACATTTTGTGAGATTGTCCTGAATATTCCCTGAAGGTCCACCAAATAACGTCCCCCAACCCTTTAAAGAACTCCACATCATGACCGTCTCAGAACGTTCTGGGAACATCACATTTCTAAAAAAAATATGGTCCCCTGCATTTTCCGAGATTGTCCTGAATATTCCCTGAAGGTCCACCAAATAACGTCCCCCAACCCTTTAAAGAAATCCACATCATGACTGTCTCAGAACGTTCTGGGAACGTCAAATTTCCAAATAAAATATGGTTCCCTAAACGTTCCAAGAACATCCAAACGTTTGGGAATATAGTGTAGAGACCTAGAGGGAACGTCCCATAGTAATGTCCCCTAGACATTCCGAGAATGTCGTGAATATTCCCTGAAGGTCCACCAAATAACGTCCCCCAACCCTTTAAAGAACTCCACATCACGACCGTCTCAGAACGTTCTGGGAACATCACATTTCTAAATAAAATATGGTCCCCTGCATTTTCCGAGATTATCCTGAATGTTCCTTGAAGGTCCGCCAAATAACGTCCCCAACCCCTTGGGTTGCTCCACATCACGACCGTCTCAGAACGTTCTGGGAACGTTACCAGTCGATGCCCTTGACACCAGCGGGGACGTTCTGGGAACGTAGAAATTCTAGCGGGGAAGTAAAGTGTTACCAAGTATTGTAAGTTTGAAACATGCTTTTTAGTGACAGAAATTAAGCTTAAAAGTACATAGGCGATTGAATTGTTGCATTATTTAAGTTATAGCACAGTAAAACTCTACTGTTTGTGGGAAGGCTGAACTACCATATCCAATCTCCATATCCAGAGCTCAGAACGTCTTTCTAAGTCAGACATTTAGGCCTTCTATCACTGAAGAGAGGAAAACCTGTTTAGTATTCAAAAGAGCTTTCTTCTGGAAGAGCATGCTGAGGACAAGACCCGTTAAAATGTCACACTTCTCTCCAAATTCCCAATGAAAAATGACAAAGTAATGCAGACGTGCCCCAAAATGAACGAGAAGGGTAGAAAAAAACGAGGAGTGGAAA
>CM042251.1:1322506-1325006 GCA_023566225.1 Romanogobio albipinnatus
GTGTGTGTGTGTGTGTGTGTGTGTGTGTGTGTGTGTGTGTCTTTAGCTCCACCCACTGCACTCCTCCACGAGCTCGGCTGTGTTCAGAAAGAATCGGTTCAGTGTTTCTGTCTTTTATAAATATGATAAACTAAAGACTCTTGGGGGATATGAAGGATCAACACTACTCTACAGATACTCAAGATCAACACCAGACTGGCAGGAACTGTGTGTGTGTGTGTGTGTGTGTGTGTGTGTGTGTGTGTGTGTGTGTGTGTGTGTGTGTGTGTGTGTGTGTGTGTGTGTGTGTGTGTGTGTGTGTGTGTGTGTGTGTGTGTGTGTGTGTGTGTGTGTGTGTGTGTGTGTGTGTGTGTGTGTGTGTGTGTGTGTGTTTGTGTGTTTGTTTGCGGTCATGAGTGGAAACCGCAGGCGGTGAGTGAAACTGCAGCAAGTGTGTGTGTGTGTGTGTGTGTGTATGTGTGTGTTTTGTTGGCAATCGGCGTGCAAGTGCATATAATGTGAACAACACCAATGTGAGTGTGTGTGTGTGTGTGTGTGTGTGTGTGTGTGTGTGTGTGTGTGTGTGTGTGTGTGTGTGTGTGTGTGTGTGTGTTTGTGTGTGTGTGTGTGTGTGTCTCTTTAGCTCCGCCCACTGCACTCCTCCACGAGCTCGGCTGTGTTCAGAAAGAATCGGTTCAGTGTTTCTGTCTTTTATAAATATGATAAACTAAAGACTCTTGGGGGATATGAAGGATCAACACTACTCTAGAGATACTCAAGACTAACAGCAGTGTGTTATAACTGCTTTAATTATAACCCCTTTAATTTACCAGTGTAAAAATACAAGATGTAAACAAAATGTCAATTAAAAAAACTATTGATTGAAGACATGCATAATGAATAATAGGTAACACTTATAAAGTTTGATTTGATAACCCGTATCAACTGTATTTAACCAAATGACATTAACCAAGCTGTTAATTAACCGCTGTTCGTTATAACAAACGAGACCTTATTGTAAAGCATTACAGAATAATAGAATATTAATATGACTATAGCATCTTCACTTTTCAAATGTCCATTGTGTTTCTATTTTGCACCATTTTCAGTTTTATTCTCTTAAACTGAGATTTTTTAGCATGCATTAAACTCTCAGCTTTGATCTTCATAGTTTGTAGCACAAGCATGCCATATTTGTTTATTCACAAAACTATATTTGCCTAAGTTTGAATGCACGCAGTAAACAATTTGATGGTTTTGTTTGCGTCTCCACAGCATCTCACGCTGGATCTAGAGCTGGAAATGGTCAGTTGCATTGAGCGTGTGTTGGTGTGTTTGCTTTGTTACCTGGTTTGCATAATTGCTTTAGTCAATCAAACGACGCAGTGCAAACAAACAGCGTTATCAGCTTTTCACAAACTCGTTCGTTCTGATCTTTCTCCTCCCCTTGTTTTCCATCCTTTCGATCTTTTACCTTCTCGCACGTGCACACTTATACTCGCACTAAACATATTTATATGTTTATGCTCTAGTTAATAACCCTTGGATGTTTCACTCAGGTAGTGCTGCCATCACTGCTTTCTCTCTCTCTCTTTATCATCATCTGTTCCTCCACTCGTCCCAGCAAACATTGCCTCCTAAATTGCTACCTGACAGAGCCGGGCCGAGCTCACAGCAGCCTAAAGAGCCGAGCGAGCAGGCAGAGAGAACACGAGAGAGCGAAATAGAGAGGCGGACAAAGCGAGAGAGAGAGTGATAGCGGCAAGAATGAAACCCTTTATTAGTCCTTGTCTCCTTCTCTTCCTCACCGGTCTAATTTGAATGTAATTAGCACATGCATTGGTAGGAGAAACAGCATCTAAATGAGAGTGTTGTTCTGTCCTGCTTCTTGATGGAGTCCTGTACTCATTACTGTCGAGACGCAAACAGCACTTTTCACAGTGAACACTAGCCTGATTGGTCTGGTCACGAGATCACGCTGCTAAGCAACCCAAACACACAGCGACACACAGCTCAATGCCATCCGCACATGCCGACGCTCGCTGGAATGCACTGGATCTGTGTGTGTGTGTGTGTGTGTGTGTGTGTGTGTGTGTGTGTGTGTGTGTGTGTGTGTGTGTCACACCTGCTGCCGTCTGAACCTGCTTTCACAACTATCCAAAACATCAGAATTAGAGAGGACAGCAATCCTGTGGAAACTGAACTCTGGAAGAATGTTTGCACAAAAGTCATTTTCTCCATAGAGAAATAAATAAATTAACAATTTTAGAAACATAATTTATGTTGTGTTTTATACTTACTCTAACATTCATTCGCTTAGGGGTGATGCATTTAAAAAAAAGATATTGATACTTTTATTCATCAAAGATGCATTACATTGATCAAAAGTGACAGTAAAGACATTTATAATGTTATAAAAGATTATATTTCAGATAAATGCTGTTCTTTTGAACTTATATTCATCAAAGAATCCTGAAAATACTCAAAAACAAATACGAAATGTATATAAAATGTACTCGCA
>CM042251.1:1327506-1352506 GCA_023566225.1 Romanogobio albipinnatus
GAATGTTTGCACAAAAGTCATTTTCTCCATAGAGAAATAAATAAATTAACAATTTTAGAAACATAATTTATGTTGTGTTTTATACTTACTCTAACATTCATTCGCTTAGGGGTGATGCATTTAACAAAAAGATATTGATACTTTTATTCATCAAAGATGCATTACATTGATCAAAAGTGACAGTAAAGACATTTATAATGTTATAAAAGATTATATTTCAGATAAATGCTGTTCTTTTGAATTTATATTCATCAAAGAATCCTGAAAATACTCAAAAACAAATACGAAATGTATATAAAATGTACTCGCACTAGTACTCACTCTTGTACACTAGTACTCACACTAGTACTCACACTTGTACACTAGTACTCACACTAGTACTCACACTAGTTCACTAGTACTCACACTAGTACACTGGTACTCACACTAGTACTCACACTTGTACACTGGTACTCACACTAGCACTCACACTAGTACACTAGTACTCACACTAGTACACTGGTACTCACACTAGTACTCACACCTGTACACTAGTACTCACACTTGTACTCACTTGTACACTAGTACTCACTTGTACTCACACTAGTACTCGCTTGTACACTAGTACTCACACTAGTACTCACACTTGTACACTAGTAATCACACTAGCACTCACACTAGTACACTAGTACTCACACTAGTACACTGGTACTCACACTAGTACTCACACTCACACTTGACTGAAGTAACGTTAGGCTACTTTGCTGTGTTATTTATTTAATTGTGAGAGCGTTTTTTTCTGCTCTTGATCTGGCTTGTTTAATAAATATAAATTTTTTTTATTAAAGTGGACGTGCCTTTTGTGTTTAAGAGTAAACACTTTAACAATAGTCTATTCATGTCTCAGCCGCGAAGCTGAGCTGATCCTGTGTTCAAACTGCACAGAGCGGCTGATAGTGTCTGTCAAAAACATAGATATGACAAAAACAATTGTCTAAATTATGTGGCATATTCCTCAAAAGTTCTTGTGATGATATCACTAGTTGACAACATAGTGCTATATTTTGGGAAATCATAGGCTGTGATATTGCGCAGGTGCACGTGATGCAGCGCTGTCAGACTCGTGTGTCAGACTCATTCAGTGCAAAATAATTTAATATACTGCAAAACCATTTAATATACTGCAAATAGCCTACTAGTTTATGTTTATTAATAATTAATCTTGGCGGACAACAAGTCCACCAAGTACTGCGCACAGTGCACAGCTAATTCATTTAACGTTTTATTCCTAACGTAATTTTTAATCGAAAATTTCAGGACTTCAGTCGACCAAGATTTTCTTTGGTTGATTACAGCCCTAGTACTCACACTTGTACACTAGTACTCACACTTGTACTCACACTTGTACACTAGTACTCACACTTGTACTCACACTTGTACACTAGTACTCACACTAGTACACTAGTACTCACTAGTATTCACACTTGTACACTAGTACTCACACTAGTACTCACTAGTACTCACACTTGTACACTAGTACTCACACTTGTACTCACACTTGTACACTAGTACTCACACTAGTACTCACTAGTACTCACACTTGTACACTAGTACTTACACTTGTACACTAGTACTCACACTAGTACTCACTAGTACTCACACTAGTACTCACACTTGTAAAGGTGAGCGTCAAGTAATAATTGTAACTAATCAGCTGTTGGTAAAGGTTCTTGTTGAAGGACAGTGGCAGTGGTCAGTGCGGTTAATGCTCTTCTTTCAGACAGGCTTTTACTTGGGGTGCGATTATATTTCTATACAGAAACTCATTTTTGTCATGTATCACTTGCTTTTTGTATTGTTATTTTGTGTCGTTGTGACCATCAGTTGAGTGTGTGTGTGTGTGTGTGTGTGTGTGTGTGTGTGTGTGTGTGTGTGTGTGTGTGTGTGTGTGTGTGTGTGTGTGTGTGTGTAAATGTGTTTTGATGCTTTGTTAAATCCTCTGCCTCGGCCTTTGTTAAATCTGCCTCGGCTCAGTGATATAAAATTATATTAGTTTCAGCGTCTTTAGTTTCATTACTTTACTAGGTACTTTAACAAAGTAATCTGATTACTTAACTTGTGTTATTTGTAATGCATTACTCCCAACACTGATCATACATGGCACTCAATAATTCACAGCCTGCCTGATGTACAGTATGAGCTGGAGAATCGACAGAAGCAGCTCACGGCATCGGAGAACTGATAGCTGAGGTCATTGTGTCTAAATGCAGCATGCTGGGTAATCCCACTGAACTTTGGACTGTTGTGCCGCTGTCGATCATCAGTATGAAGTACAGACAGAAGGGACACTTTGAAGTTGACCCAAATGTGTTTGAAATCTTGAGCTCATAGGCTCTTGCTTTAATCCCTTAAATGGTGTGGTGCTGTTGGTTAATCTCACTCCAGGCTGCTGTATTTAACACTGGTCCGGTCAACATTGAGCTGTCTGATGGGCTACACATTAGTGCGGATGATTTGTGACCCCTTGGGTCACGTGACTCGCCTCAAGCCTGTCTAACCCCTCCTGACCGTGTCTTTAATCTCAACAATGCTCCATATGTGCCCTTTGCTAATTGTATAAACATACATACACACACACACACTGACGCTGAAGTCATGTTGACTTGTTGATCAGAGCTATTCCTGTCAATCCATCCACACTAACAGTCTGACATCCTGGTCCTTATGCAAGTGTCACATGGTGTTTTGGCTGGTGGGCGGTGTCATTGAGTAACCACAGTGTTATTACTCATTATTAACAGCAAGTGGGTTAAATAAACACATGCATGCATACGTGTATTAAGGCGAGACACGGCAGGTGAAAACATCGATTTTTCATGCAGTGGGTCAATTTTGAGATTTTGGGCCAGTTTGCTCCGTTAACATGTAAGCTTTCATGTAAAAAAAAAAAAAACATTACACATTAAGGTGGTTATTGAAACCATTAGCATTCCTATTATTCTTCTTCTTCCGCTCTTGAGTCTCTGGCAGCCCATAGAACCGTATGGTAAAAAGTTGTGAAATTTGGCACACTGATAGAGGACAGTCTGAAGTGTCACCATAGCAAACTTGGAGTCTCTAACTCAATCCCTCTAGCGCCACCACCTGTCCAAAGTAGCACTCATGTTTATGCTAATAACTTTTGAACCATAAGGGCTAGAAACAAAAAACGTCAACATTTCCCCGCCATTTTGAATTTTCAGAAAAACCTACTTTTGCGAATTCGTCCTAGACGGTTCATCCAGATCATCTTCAGACCAAAACTAGCAATTCAAGTGGATTTCTCAAACCGTTTTCGATAAACGCACAAACAAATTTGACGTAGCGGTTGCGAAAACACACTTAAGGCAATATCTCCACAACGCTTTATCGTATTCAAACCAAACTTGGTACATGTCATCACAAGCATGACCTGAGGCAACATGCAGCGTTTCGGCGCAGCGCCACCTACTGGTCCGGAGATACGAAAAATGGCTATTTATGCTTATAACTTCTGAACCGTTTAGATTCAGGACAGCATGCCAACTCGTCTGACATCCAATTTAACCAAATCGGCCATTTTGGCTGTCGGCCATTTTGAATTATGTGCTAAAATGCTGTATTTTATGAACACATGAACGGATTGTTATGAAACTCGGTGTCAGCACGATGCCCTGAAGGAGCCTGATAAGTTTTGAGACAGCGCCACCTAGTGGATAATATTTTTTTTCAAATGCTTATAACTTTAGGTGTGGTTGACTTATTTTCATGGGAGTATTTTTTTTTGGTCTCCTGAATCGTTGCCGAGTCCAACAATACCAGACTTGCTAGGTTTCGACCTATGGTTTGTGCAGCGCTGTAATTTAGCGCTTTAAAAACATTAGCTGATATCTTCGAAACCGCTAGTCCGATCGAGACGAAACCAGCGTCAGAAGTTGGGAAACATAGGGCGATAGCTAAACACTAATGCCCAAATGTCAAAATATTGATAGTAAGGGGGAGTAACATCCAATCAAAGTCACGAGTCAGTCATTTTTCATGTGTTTTGTCTATAACTCCAAAACTAAATGAGATATTTTTCACCAAAATTGACACACACATGTATGGTCTCACTCCGAGGACACATAAAAAATGGTGCCTCTTGGTGGCGCTATAATAGAACAAAACATGATATTCCCATAGACCACAATGCATTTTTCAGCCTTTTTGCCTAAAATCATCTTAAATGTGTTGAATTGCTCATTGCTGCCGTTGATCTGACACTCCCAGCTATTGTGGCATGTCTTGTCTTCTTCTTTGCGCTTGGCCCCGGTAATGCTGCTTGCAGCTATATTTTCATTATATGTTGTCAAAGTGCGCCTTTAGATTTCTACCCGAAATCATCAAAAGTTACTCTAACGTGAGCTCTCGTGCGTCTCCATTCACAGAAACATGTCATGCCTGGTATCATTATAAAGCTCTCGGTCTCTCACACAGCGCTGGCTAATCCAAATATGGGCATTTCTGATTGGTCAATGTGAGTTTCTCACTTACTTGATACGAGCTGCCGCTTCCTTGTGTATTCTCCGCCTGAGAGAAAATACTGCAGACAACACCGAAATCAGCACATAAACACTCACAGAGAAGAACAAGTAGCAAGAGCTAGTAAAAAGAAAGTAAACAACAACAGATTAGACGACGAAACCCCGTCAGAATCAGATTCAAATAGTTATAGATGGACATATACAACAAACAGGGACAGTTTTTTTGCTGTGTGTGTGTGTGTGTGTTAAGGTAGTTCTCTTCAGCTAGGCTATTGCTATTAATAATTTATTAATTTATCAATTTCCATGTGTTTTAATTATAAACTACTGATATTAATGAACTGAATATATATTTTGTTTGTAGGTTGGGGGTTTCATAGAAATGTATTAAATATACAATATCAAACTTTAAAGGCCGTTTTCTCAAAATGAGTTTTTCCTCTTACTCGATTATCCACTTCAGTAGCGCCAACAAACACCAGCTCTTCCAGTCTTACTCTGAACTCTATTCTGAAGGCTTTTCCAGAGGGATGTGTTGATATATCATTCCTATCCTGAGTTATAGGTCCTTTTACTCCAAAAAACATGGCGAAAATTGATTTTTTTAAAGCTATTGTCAGTATTCTCTAATTTACTAAAGCACAAAATCAGATACCCAGAATCCCCTCTGTTAAAGCCCTCTCATCTAATATGTCAACAAATACAACCAAGAATTTTAAACATGGTCCTTTCAAATTTCTAGATTTTGTTTTTGGAAATGTATGCAAATGACAGTATATTTAAGTATATAAGGCCTCATTTGCATTTACACAACACTTGTAATGCGTTTATGCCAGTAATAAACTGGAGAAGTTTCACGGTGATATCTTGTCTTATAAAAAAAATCCCTATTCACCTGTAGTGTCTCGCTTTAAATATTAAATATATATTTGTATTATTATCAAATAATGGTAACTCTGTATATGGTGTGTAATTAATGCAGCTTTTGCGTCACCAACTGTAATAGCAAAGGGAGTGTTATTAAACATGATCTTACAAATAATGCGATAGGAGAGAGTATTTTTTTAAAAAACAAAAAAATATGCAAGATCTACCAGAATCGGTCTCCGCTTTAAACATGCATTTCATATTTTTCTTCATTACTTTCCATCCGTTTAAAGATGACTCAAAGCAACATTAGCTAATGATTTATTCACAAAATGCAATAAACTTTCATTCAGTGTTCATGCATCATATATAGCAGTGTAGAAATTTTTTCTATATTTCCCTTCTGAAACTTCAGCTGCAAAAAGAGCATTTTTAATCAGTATTTTTACAGTTAAAATATCTCAATATCCTTCAAACAAGGCCAATTTACATGAGAAGCAACATTTGGATATGCAGAGATTCAATAAATAAGTCAATATCCTCTTGTTCCACTTCCTTCACTTGCTTTTCAATTTTTGTTTATGCCTAAAACAAGTGGGAAAGAGTGTACGAATGCAATAAGACAAAACACGCACAAATATTTCCTCTGAATATCTTACACAATTCTCTTCTCGGGTAAACGCAACTTTTTGTCAACAATATATTCAGATATTTTTGCCCAAAAAATGCAAATATGTCCCACACAAAAAGAGATCCTGGACTTATTTTGTGAAGTTTGGTGTTCTAGTCTCTGACTGGTAAAGTCTTCCTCGTCTGTTTTTGATAAATATTTCCCAAGCCCACATCTCATCCCTGTGTTGTGGTACGTAATGATGGGATGATCCGTCTCTGTTTACCTGCGAGCCGCTCTCATCTGGCCTGTGTGAGGAGGAAATGCATTGCATCATTCTTCTGCACTCCCATCCCAGATCTGCTCGGCTGTCCGGGTGTTTTGTAAAGCCATTAAAGATTCACATCTGCTCCCTTCATACACTCATTTCAGAGAGAGAGAGAGAGAGAGAGAGAGAGAGAGAGAGAGAGAGAGAGAGAGAGAGCGAAGAAAAGGTTCTATATGGAACCTTAATGGGTTCCGCCAGATGCTTCATATATATATATATATAACGTTTTAGGGGTTCCATCATGGGATCAGTTTTGATTTAACTATCAGGCTTAAAGTTTAGGGAGTGGCTACTGGAGCAGACGGAGAGTTTGGGGTGTGGCTACTGTAGCAGGTGGAGAGTTTAGGGAGTGGCTACTGGAGCAGACGGAGAGTTTGGGGCGTGGCTACTGTATCAGACGGAGAGTTTGGGGAGTGGCTACTGTATCAGGCGGAGAGTTTGGGGAGTGGCTACTGTATCAGGCGGAGAGTTTGGGGAGTGGCTACTGTATCAGGCGGAGAGTTTGGGGAGTGGCTACTGTATCAGGCGGAGAGTTTGGGGAGTGGCTACTGTATCAGGCGGAGAGTTTGGGGAGTGGCTACTGTATCAGGCGGAGAGTTTGGGGAGTGGCTACTGTATCAGGCGGAGAGTTTGGGGCGTGGCTACAGTATCAGGCGGAGAGTTTGGGGTGTGGCTACTGTATCAGGCGGAGAGTTTGGGGCGTGGCTACTGTATCAGGCGGAGAGTTTGGGGTGTGGCTACTGTATCAGGCGGAGAGTTTGGGGTGTGGCTACTGTATCAGGCGGAGAGTTTGGGGCGTGGCTACAGTATCAGGCGGAGAGTTTGGGGTGTGGCTACTGTAGCAGGAGGAGAGTTTGGGGTGTGGCTACTGTATCAGGTGGAGAGTTTGGGGTGTGGCTACAGTATCAGGCGGAGAGTTTGGGGTGTGGCTACTGTATCAGGCGGAGAGTTTGGGGAGTGGCTACTGTATCAGGCGGAGAGTTTGGGGCGTGGCTACAGTATCAGGCGGAGAGTTTGGGGTGTGGCTACTGTATCAGGCGGAGAGTTTGGGGTGTGGCTACTGTATCAGGCGGAGAGTTTGGGGCGTGGCTACAGTATCAGGCGGAGAGTTTGGGGTGTGGCTACTGTAGCAGGAGGAGAGTTTGGGGTGTGGCTACTGTATCAGGTGGAGAGTTTGGGGTGTGGCTACAGTATCAGGCGGAGAGTTTGGGGTGTGGCTACTGTATCAGGCGGAGAGTTTGGGGAGTGGCTACTGTATCAGGCGGAGAGTTTGGGGCGTGGCTACAGTATCAGGCGGAGAGTTTGGGGTGTGGCTACTGTATCAGGCGGAGAGTTTGGGGAGTGGCTACTGTATCAGGCGGAGAGTTTGGGGATTTGTGAATGTGATAAAGTGACGCAACTGACGCCGGTAGATCACATGACAGTAACAACATGGCAGATGTAGTGTGTCTGAATTTCATTCATTCTGCATAGAGCATACTTTATAGATGTAGTACCTAGGTAATTTACTGAATGTACTGTCTGAGTAGGTACCCACTTAGTACACGGTTTCTGGCGCAGCGCTCGACTCCTCTCTTCCGTTGCTCTATAGTATCGTCCAATAGGTTTATGTTGTACTTCATGTACTGAGCTTTGGTTTAGAGGCTCTAGGGATAAGCGTGTGAGAGAACAGCATAAATACTGCAACAGGGTCACGATGTGCCAGAAAGTTCAAGCACATCCGAGTCCAAAAGAGATAATTTTTGAATGCAAAACTACGGCCACAGTCCAAAAGTGTGCATTGTAAATAAGTAAATGAGTTTATGAATAAATAAAGTGATGTTTGTCTTCATCTGAGCTAGTTAAAGATGCAGGTCTGGAGGGGAAGGTGCTGATGGCCATTACGGTTAATTGATGGTTTGGGGAAAGAGAGAGAGAGAGAGAGAGAGAGAGAGAGAGAGAGAGAGAAGCTGTCACAGAATGAATGGAAATCAAGGCCTTCAGCTCCACTGCTGTAGAAAAGAGAACAGACTCATCTGCATTTCAGCTCCGCTCACAAATGACCAAACAGAAGTCTAAGAGTCCTTGAAAAAAATGAAGTGTTTTTCTTAAGATGATTTGTGTGAACGCGCACACAGGCGCTGTCTCTCTCTCTCTCTCACACACACTCCCACACATGCACACACTCCTGATTTACATACTTCAAGGTTTTTCGCCTAAAAATGATCTCTTATTAATGAATAATACGCTGCGCTCCATCAGTGGCCTGCCGTTCAGCATTAGGCTCTCCCGCGCCTCGGAGCTGGTGTTTTGAGGAACTGCTGTCGTCGCTCTGTGTGCGGCTGTGGATGAGGTAATTGGAGGCGAGCGCTGGCGTTCCCTGACGATGTTTGGGAGTCGCTACTTTACTACCGTAATTACATCGTGCAGTAGCAACCGTAGTGACAGTAGCTCAGCTGGTTTCAAAACAGCTTGTTATTAGTGTGACGCTAAATTGATTGTATGTCACACTGCACTGTGTAGTACTGTAGCAGGAGAGTTTGGGGTGTGGCTACTGTAGCAGGAGAGTTTGGGGTGTGGCTACTGTAGCAGGAGAGTTTGGGGTGTGGCTACTGTAGCAGGAGAGTTTGGGGTGTGGCTACTGTAGCAGGAGAGTTTGGGGTGTGGCTACTGTAGCAGGAGAGTTTGGGGTGTGGCTACTGTAGCAGGAGGAGAGTTTGGGGTGTGGCTACAGTAGCAGGAGGAGAGTTTGGGGTGTGGCTACTGTAGCAGGAGGAGAGTTTGGGGTGTGGCTACTGTAGCAGGATGAGAGTTTAGGGTGTGGCTACTGTAGCAGGAGGAGAGTTTGGGGAGTGGCTACTGTAGCAGGAGGAGAGTTTGGGGTGTGGCTACTGTAGCAGGATGAGAGTTTGGGGTGTGGCTACTGTAGCAGGAGGAGAGTTTGGGGTGTGGCTACTGTAGCAGGAGGAGAGTTTGGGGTGTGGCTACTGTAGCAGGAGGAGAGTTTGGGGTGTGGCTACTGTAGCAGGAGGAGAGTTTGGGGAGTGGCTACTGTAGCAGGAGGAGAGTTTGGGGTGTGGCTACTGTAGCAGGAGGAGAGTTTGGGGTGTGGCTACTGTAGCAGGAGGAGAGTTTGGGGTGTGGCTACTGTAGCAGGAGGAGAGTTTGGGGTGTGGCTACAGTAGCAGGAGGAGAGTTTGGGGCGTGGCTACTGTAGCAGGAGGAGAGTTTGGGGTGTGGCTACTGTAGCAGGAGGAGAGTTTGGGGCGTGGCTACTGTAGCAGGAGGAGAGTTTGGGGTGTGGCTACTGTAGCAGGAGGAGAGTTTGGGGTGTGGCTACTGTAGCAGGCGGAGAGTTTGGGGTGTGGCTACTGTATCAGACTGAGAGTTTGGGGTGTGGCTACTGTAGCAGACTGAGAGTTTGGGGTGTGGCTACTGTAACAGGATGAGAGTTTGGGGTGTGGCGACAGTAGCAGGATGAGAGTTTAGGGAGTGGCTACTGTAGCAGACTAAGAGTTTGGGGTGTGGCTACTGTAACAGGATGAGAGTTTGGGGTGTGGCTACAGTAGCAGGATGAGAGTTTGGGGAGTGGCTACTGTAGCAGGCGGAGAGTTTGGGGTGTGGCTACAGTAGCAGACTGAGAGTTTGGGGTGTGGCTACAGTAGCAGACTGAGAGTTTGGGGAGTGGCTACTGTAGCAGGAGGAGAGTTTGGGGTGTGGCTACAGTAGCAGGATGAGAGTTTAGGGAGTGGCTACTGTAGCAGGCGGAGAGTTTGGGGTGTGGCTACAGTAGCAGACTGAGAGTTCAGGGAGTGGCTACTGTAGCAGACTGAGAGTTTGGGGTGTGGCTAGAGTTTGGGGTGTGGCTACAGTAGCAGGATGAGAGTTTAGGGAGTGGCTACTGTAGCAGACTGAGAGTTGGGGGCGTGGCTACAGTAGCAGACTGAGAGTTTAGGGAGTGGCTACTGTAGCAGGCGGAGAGTTTGGGGTGTGGCTACAGTAGCAGACTGAGAGTTTAGGGAGTGGCTACTGTAGCAGGCGGAGAGTTTGGGGTGTGGCTACAGTAGCAGACTGAGAGTTCAGGGAGTGGCTACTGTAGCAGACTGAGAGTTTGGGGTGTGGCTAGAGTTTGGGGTGTGGCTACAGTAGCAGGATGAGAGTTTAGGGAGTGGCTACTGTAGCAGACTGAGAGTTGGGGGCGTGGCTACTGTAGCAGGATGAGAGTTTGGGGAGTGGCTACTGTAGCAGGCAGAGAGTTTGGGGTGTGGCTACAGTAGCAGACTGAGAGTTTGGGGTGTGGCTACAGTAGCAGACTGAGAGTTTGGGGAGTGGCTACTGTAGCAGGAGGAGAGTTTGGGGTGTGGCTACAGTAGCAGACTGAGAGTTTGGGGAGTGGCTACTGTAGCAGGATGAGAGTTTGGGGAGTGGCTACTGTAGCAGGCGGAGAGTTTGGGGTGTGGCTACTGTAGCAGGATGAGAGTTTGGGGAGTGGCTACTGTAGCAGGCGGAGAGTTTGGGGTGTGGCTACTGTAGCAGGATGAGAGTTTGGGGAGTGGCTACTGTAGCAGGCGGAGAGTTTGGGGTGTGGCTACTGTAGCAGGATGAGAGTTTGGGGAGTGGCTACTGTAGCAGGCGGAGAGTTTGGGGTGTGGCTACTGTAGCAGGATGAGAGTTTGGGCGTGGCTACTGTAGCAGGCGGAGAGTTTGGGGTGTGGCTACTGTAGCAGGATGAGAGTTTGGGGAGTGGCTACTAGAGCAGGCGGAGAGTTTGGGGCGTGGCTACTGTAGCAGGATGAGAGTTTGGGGAGTGGCTACTGTAGCAGGCGGAGAGTTTGGGGTGTGGCTACTGTAGCAGGATGAGAGTTTGGGGAGTGGCTACTGTAGCAGGCGGAGAGTTTGGGGCGTGGCTACTGTAGCAGGATGAGAGTTTGGGGAGTGGCTACTGTAGCAGGCGGAGAGTTTGGGGTGTGGCTACTGTAGCAGGATGAGAGTTTGGGGCGTGGCTACAGTATCAGAAGGTGTGTTCGACATCGGCTGCGGCCGGATTCAACTGATCGGCGAGAGTAGCCGCGTGCAGGCGGGGAGGAGCTGCAAACGGAGACGTGAAGTCGGACACTTTCTGCTTCCCGCAGTGATGCTCGCGCTGTGTTTGCATACTTTATCAGCTGAAGTGAAATAAATGCAATATTTGGCAATGCACAGAGGTTTCAGAGACATTATTGTCATGTAATACTTTATGTACTGCTTAATACAGTGTGTGTTTGTACAAGAATAAAGTTCAACATATAAGCCTACACTATCAATGAAGTGGGGTCTACGTTTTTAATCAGTTTTATTTTGATAAACATGACAATATAACATCGCGACTACATGAAAGGAGGTTTTACTGTTATAAAAAAAACAGATTTGTGCGCATTAGTGGAGCTGAAGGTTTCAGAATAAACATGAAACACACGTGATCGCTGTCATGCGGTGAATCCAGCCAATCGAGGAACAGCTGTGTCGTCATCAGAGTCCGTGCAGCCTCCTGCAGCTGCTCTGGAGAAACTGCACCGGCTGTATCAGCCGACTGCTCTCGAATCGCTCTCGCGGTGCTTTGTTGACATACGTCACTGTCACGTGGCGTCGGCGCTGCCTCAAGTCGGACAAAACTTCTAACCGGCATGCACTGCTTCAAGTCAGCCGCCGATCGGTCTGCGCATCGCTGGGTGAAGTCGAACAAGCCTTGAGAGTTTGGGGAGTGGCTACTGTAGCAGACTGAGAGTTTGGGGCGTGGCTACAGTAGCAGACTGAGAGTTTGGGGCGTGGCTACTGTAGCAGGATGAGAGTTTGGGGCGTGGCTACAGTAGCAGACTGAGAGTTTGGGGCGTGGCTACTGTAGCAGGATGAGAGTTTGGGGCGTGGCTACAGTAGCAGACTGAGAGTTTGGGGCGTGGCTACTGTAGCAGGATGAGAGTTTGGGGCGTGGCTACAGTAGCAGACTAAGAGTTTGGGGCGTGGCTACAGTAGCAGACTGAGAGTTTGGGGCGTGGCTATAGTAGCAGACTGAGAGTTTGGGGTGTGGCTACAGTAGCAGACTGAGAGTTTGGGTGTGGCTACTGTAGCAGACTGAGAGTTTGGGGCGTGGCTACAGTAGCAGACTGAGAGTTTGGGCGTGGCTACTGTAGCAGACTGAGAGTTTGGGGCGTGGCTACAGTAGCAGACTGAGAGTTTGGGCGTGGCTACTGTAGCAGACTGAGAGTTTGGGGCGTGGCTACAGTAGCAGACTGAGAGTTTGGGGCGTGGCTATAGTAGCAGACTGAGAGTTTGGGCGTGGCTACTGTAGCAGACTGAGAGTTTGGGGCGTGGCTACAGTAGCAGACTGAGAGTTTGGGGTGTGGCTACTGTAGCAGGAGGAGAGTTTGGGGTGTGGCTACTGTAGCAGGAGGAGAGTTTGGGGTGTGGCTACTGTATCAGACTGAGAGTTTGGGGTGTGGCTATAGTAGCAGACTGAGAGTTTGGGGTGTGGCTACTGTAGCAGGAGGAGAGTTTGGGGTGTGGCTACTGTATCAGACTGAGAGTTTGGGGTGTGGCTATAGTAGCAGACTGAGAGTTTGGGGTGTGGCTACAGTAGCAGACTGAGAGTTTGGGGTGTGGCTACTGTAGCAGACTGAGAGTTTGGGGCGTGGCTACAGTAGCAGACTGAGAGTTTGGGGTGTGGCTACAGTAGCAGACTGAGAGTTTGGGGTGTGGCTACTGTAGCAGGAGGAGAGTTTGGGGTGTGGCTACTGTAGCAGGAGGAGAGTTTGGGGTGTGGCTACTGTATCAGACTGAGAGTTTGGGGTGTGGCTATAGTAGCAGACTGAGAGTTTGGGGTGTGGCTACTGTAGCAGGAGGAGAGTTTGGGGTGTGGCTACTGTATCAGACTGAGAGTTTGGGGTGTGGCTATAGTAGCAGACTGAGAGTTTGGGGTGTGGCTACTGTATCAGACTGAGAGTTTGGGGTGTGGCTACTGTAGCAGACTGAGAGTTTGGGGCGTGGCTACTGTAGCAGACTGAGAGTTTGGGGTGTGGCTACAGTAGCAGACTGAGAGTTTGGGGTGTGGCTACAGTAGCAGACTGAGAGTTTGGGGCGTGGCTACTGTAACAGACTGAGAGTTTGGGGCGTGGCTACAGTAGCAGGCGGAGAGTTTGGGGTGTGGCTACTGTAGCAGACTGAGAGTTTGGGGTGTGGCTACTGTAGCAGGAGGAGAGTTTGGGGTGTGGCTCTACAGTAGCAGGCGGAGAGTTTGGGGTGTGGCTACAGTAGCAGGAGGAGAGTTTGGGGTGTGGCTACTGTAACAGACTGAGAGTTTGGGGAGTGGCTACTGTAGCAGGAGGAGAGTTTGGGGTGTGGCTACTGTAGCAGACTGAGAGTTTGGGGAGTGGCTACTGTAACAGACTGAGAGTTTGGGGCGTGGCTACAGTAGCAGGCGGAGAGTTTGGGGTGTGGCTACTGTAACAGACTGAGAGTTTGGGGAGTGGCTACTGTAGCAGGAGGAGAGTTTGGGGTGTGGCTACTGTAACAGACTGAGAGTTTGGGGAGTGGCTACTGTAGCAGACTGAGAGTTTGGGGTGTGGCTACAGTAGCAGACTGAGAGTTTGGGGTGTGGCTACTGTAGCAGACTGAGAGTTTGGGGTGTGGCTACAGTAGCAGACTGAGAGTTTGGGGCGTGGCTACTGTAACAGACTGAGAGTTTGGGGCGTGGCTACAGTAGCAGGCGGAGAGTTTGGGGCATCTAAAAAATTATATGGTAAAAATTTAATTTTTTCAGTGTGAATGTGAATGAATCTTTAAAAATAAAATAAAACTGAATAGAACTGTAGCAGGAGGAGAGTTTGGGGTGTGGCTACTGTAACAGACTGAGAGTTTGGGGAGTGGCTACTGTAGCAGACTGAGAGTTTGGGGAGTGGCTACTGTAGCAGGAGGAGAGTTTGGGGTGTGGCTACTGTAGCAGACTGAGAGTTTGGGGAGTGGCTACTGTAACAGACTGAGAGTTTGGGGCGTGGCTACAGTAGCAGGCGGAGAGTTTGGGGTGTGGCTACTGTAACAGACTGAGAGTTTGGGGAGTGGCTACTGTAGCAGGAGGAGAGTTTGGGGTGTGGCTACTGTAACAGACTGAGAGTTTGGGGAGTGGCTACTGTAGCAGACTGAGAGTTTGGGGTGTGGCTACAGTAGCAGACTGAGAGTTTGGGGCGTGGCTACTGTAACAGACTGAGAGTTTGGGGAGTGGCTACTGTAGCAGGATGAGAGTTTGGGGAGTGGCTACTGTAACAGACTGAGAGTTTGGGGCGTGGCTACTGTAGCAGGAGGAGAGTTTGGGGTGTGGCTACTGTAACAGACTGAGAGTTTGGGGAGTGGCTACTGTAGCAGGAGGAGAGTTTGGGGTGTGGCTACTGTAACAGACTGAGAGTTTGGGGAGTGGCTACTGTAGCAGGAGGAGAGTTTGGGGTGTGGCTACTGTAACAGACTGAGAGTTTGGGGTGTGGCTACTGTAGCAGACTGAGAGTTTGGGGTGTGGCTACTGTAACAGACTGAGAGTTTGGGGTGTGGCTACTGTAACAGACTGAGAGTTTGGGGTGTGGCTACTGTAGCAGACTGAGAGTTTGGGGTGTGGCTACTGTAACAGACTGAGAGTTTGGGGTGTGGCTACTGTAGCAGACTGAGAGTTTGGGGTGTGGCTACTGTAACAGACTGAGAGTTTGGGGCGTGGCTACTGTAACAGACTGAGAGTTTGGGGAGTGGCTACTGTAGCAGGAGGAGAGTTTGGGGCGTGGCTACTGTAACAGACTGAGAGTTTGGGGAGTGGCTACTGTAGCAGGAGGAGAGTTTGGGGTGTGGCTACTGTAACAGACTGAGAGTTTGGGGTGTGGCTACTGTAGCAGACTGAGAGTTTGGGGTGTGGCTACAGTAGCAGACTGAGAGTTTGGGGCGTGGCTACTGTAACAGACTGAGAGTTTGGGGCGTGGCTACAGTAGCAGGCGGAGAGTTTGGGGCATCTAAAAAATTATATGGTAAAAATTTAATTTTTTCAGTGTGAATGTGAATGAATCTTTAAAAATAAAATAAAACTGAGAATAAAACAGTTTAAGTTGTGAGAGGCACTAGTTTCATTGCAGCTTCAACACTGTTGAGGAGGAGCGTGTGTTTTTATTGGCTGAATGATGTCATGGCTTAATTTCACAGGTAATCAGTGATGTATCGGACACACAGACTGTGCTGGAGTTCTGCTGTATGTATCACTCTCTTCAGATTAATGTCCTGTGTTTATGTGATGGATTAGACTCATTTTGTACAAAGCAGATGCCGAATCAAAATATAATATTGGTAATATGAATACTAATATATTACCCTGTGAGTGAATCTCATTTGGGCCATATTTCTAAAAATAAAAAATGATATTTTGTATTGAAAATGAAGCCTGAAGATTTTCTTGCACTGTGAAATTAGTTTAGTGTCAATTAAGCAGTTAATTTTCCTCAGCATCTCTCATTACTATAATGCAAAAAACAGTGATGATATTTAAATAGCAAATTATTAATGATAGTATTTGCTGTACTGCCCGTAATTTGCTGATTTTAATGAAAAAAACCCAGTTGTGTTTATGCAGGGTTTTTATTACTGTATTACAGTAATGAGAATCATCAAGAAAAATCATCCTTTAGAATAATTACAAACTAACTCAGACGTAAAACATCTGGATGCATTACAGAAATGAGAATTAGAGCTACATGAAAATGATTTTCATAAAAATCTGCTTTGGTTTCTTTATGCAAAATATACACTATGGTTTTTATTTTATATTATATTTTATTTGTTTTATTTTATGAATATATTTATTTATTTTTAATATATATTTTATTTTATTATTTTTTATATTTTATATATATATATATATATTTTATTATGAATTGTAACAGTTATTATATTAATGTAATTGTTATTTATAAAAGTTGTATTATATTATATATTAATAAGAAATATGACATGACGTAAATATTTTTTTTTTATAAAACTAAGTTATTATATTAATTATATTATATATTATGAATTATAACATGGAGAAAATTAAGTAATTATATTATATGTAATTGTTATATATTAATAAGAAATATGATAAATATTTTATAATATACAAATATCATATAATATAGAAATATTTTGATAAAAAAAGTAATTAATATATTATATTAATTGTATTATAATAATTATATTTCATTTTTTATATTATATTATATTAATTATATTTTATTATATTATATTAATTATATTTCATTTATTATATTATATTATATTATATTATATTAATAATATTTCATTTATTATATATTATATTATATTATATTATATTATATTATATTATGTTAATTATATTTCATTTATTATATTATATTATATATTATATTATATTATATTATGTTAATAATATTTCATTTATTATATTATATTATATTATATTATATTATATTATATTATATTATATTATGTTAATAATATTTCATTTATTATATTATATTATATTATATTATATTATATTATATTATATTATATTATATTATATTATATTATATTATATTATATTATATTATATTATATTATGTTAATTATATTTCATTTATTATATTATTATGTTATGTTTAGTGCTGGGTAAAAATGAATCGTGATTAATCGCATCCAAAATAAAAGTTTGTGTTTACATAATATATGTGTGTGTGTGTGTGTGTGTATAATTATTATGTATATATGAATACACACACATGCATGTATATATTTAAGAAAAGTTTTATATTTTTATTAAAAAATATATATTTATATATAACATAAATTAAATATAAAATATATACATGCAAATATTTCTTAAAAATATACACAATAATTATACACAGTACACACACATATATTATGTAAACACAAACTTTTATTTTGGATGCGATTAATCACGATTCATTTTTCCCCAGCACTAGTTATATTAATTATATTAATTATAATTTATTATATTATAATATGCAAGCTCTCTCATTTAAATGCCCCAGAGTGTGGCGTTACACGAGCGCTCTTAACACAGGAGTGTATTCAGACACCGTCTCACACACACACACACGCGCGCACACTGTGTCCAATCAGGCTGCTGTCCGGCGAGCTGATCGTATCTGCAGTGGTGTTGAGATCTGTCACTAGTGATCTCTTCCTACACCTCCTCGCTCGCACAGCAGCCGCTTGTCTCAAAGCTAATTAAAAATTTAGAGTCTAACTTTTCCAGCTGATTATTGCCCCCAAAGTTTGCCTCGCTTGTGTCCAGAACAGAAAGAGAGCAAGACAGCCGGGGAGAAAGAGAGAGCGGGAGAGGGAAGAGCGAGCAAATGGAGGAGCGGAAAAATCAATAGCCCGGTCTGCCTCCAACATCTTAATGTCAGCGGCGTGGGAGAGATGTGTGCGGTGATGGGGCTCCTGTCAGTCAGGGGTCATGTGACCAGTCCGAGGAGCTGGCGACAGGACGGAGTGACCATCGCCTCGTCCCCTCCTGGGCTTCTCCATCAGCACTGCAGGCTGCCCTACATTCGCTCGGCTCCGTCTCCTTCGGCTCTTAATGAGCGCGCTGCAGTGTGTTTGCTTTGAAAAGCACCAGGCCCAGATGGTGTAACACCAGCCTGTCTGAAAACCTGTGCTGATCAGCTGGCCCCCATCTTTTCACAGATCTTCAATAGATCTCTGGAGTTGTGCGAGGTTCCCTCCTGCTTCAAACGCTCCACCATCATCCCGGTTCCAAAGAACTCCAAGACAACAGGACTTAATGACTACAGACCTGTGGCGCTAACGTCTGTCGTCATGAAGTCATTCGAAAAACTGGTTCTGGCTTATCTGAAGGACATCACCGGACCCTTACTGGACCCCCTGCAGTTTGCTTACAGAGCAAACAGGTCTGTGGATGATGCAGTAAACATGGGTCTGCACTTCATCCTGCAACATCTGGATAAACCAGGGACTTATGTAAGGATCCTGTTTGTGGACTTCAGCTCGGCTTTCAACACTATCATCCCAAACCTCCTCCTGCCCAAACTAACTCAGCTCTCCGTGCCCACCTCTGTCTGTCAGTGGATCACCAGCTTCCTGACAGACAGGCAGCAGCTTGTGAGGCTGGGTAAATTCTCATCCAGCACCCGCACCATCAGCACTGGAGCTCCTCAAGGCTGTGTTCTCTCCCCACTGCTCTTCTCCTACTACACCAACGACTGCACCTCTAAAGACCCCTCTGTCAAGCTCCTGAAGTTTGCGGATGACACCACAGTCATCGGCCTCATCCGGGACGGTGACGAGTCTGCTTACAGACAGGAGGCTAAAGAGCTGGCTGTCTGGTGTAGTCAGAACAACTTGGAGCTTAACACGCTCAAAACAATGGAGATGATCGTGGACTTCAGGAGAAACCCCCCTGCTCTCCCCCCACTCACCATCATGGACAGTACTGTGAAAACAGTGGAGTCATTCAGGTTCCTGGGCACCACCATCTCTCAGGACCTGAAGTGGGACATTCACATTGCCTCCATTGGGAAAAAGGCCCAACAGAGGTTGTACTTCCTCCGCCAACTGAGGAAGTTCAATCTGCCACAGGAACTGCTGAAACGGTTTTATTCTGCCATCATTGAATCCATCCTATGCACTTCAATTACCGTCTGGTACAGCTCAGCTACCAGATCTGACCTCAGGAGACTACAGAGGGTAGTGCGGTCTGCTGAGCGAATCACTGGTACAACCCTCCCTACTCTCCAAGATCTGTACTTATCCAGAGTACGTAAAAGGGCTGCAAAAATCACTCTGGACCGTTCTCATCCAGCACACTCCCTCTTCCAACTGTTGCCATCCGGTCGACGCTACAGAGCACTGAGCACCAGAACGACCAGGCACAGGAACAGTTTCTACCCTCAGGCAATCCATCTCATGAACACTTCACAATAAACGAGAAACTCACACACGTATACACACACACACACACACACACACACACACACACACACACACACACACACACACACACACACACACACACACACACACACACACACACACACACACACACACACACACACACACACAGTTGTACATTCCTTTTATTCACTTATTTTTAACACACTTATTTACATTTCTAATTTAAACCTAAAATACGTGTACATAGTATGTTGCTTATTTAATTTCTTTTTAATTTTTATATTGGGTCTATGCTATTTTGTACATTGTCTGTATATTTGTATATTGTAATTTTTATTTTTTATTTTTATTATCTGTGTCTTGTCACTGTCATTCTGTGCACTGTGGAGCTTCTGTCACTACAACAAATTCCTAGTTTGTGTAAACATACCTGGCAATAAAGCTCATTCTGATTCTGATTCTGATTCTGTACACACACACTTAATTAGCTGTCCTACTCGGCTTCACACTTATTTCTTCCCCGTCCCTCCCTCTCTTACTCTCCCTTCATCCTTTCCATTTTTTTTTACCTCAAAATGAGAGCTATGGTTTAGGGATGTTTCACACTATATCATTTTACAATCATCTAGTTTTGAACTAGTCAGCCTTAAGAAAGTCTCGTTTAGCTATAACCAGACTCGATCAGGTCAAAGATATACACTATAGTGCCAAAAGTTGTGTGACGCCTGCCTTTACACGCACATGAGCTTCCCATTCTCAATCCTGGGGGTTTAATATGGAGTCGCCACCCTTTGCAGCTCTAACAGCTTCAGCTCTTCTGGGAAGGCTTTCCTCAAGGTTTAGGAGTGTGTTTATGGGGATTCTTCTAGAAGCGCATTTGTGATGTTGGACGAGAAGGCCTGGCTCTCAGTCTCCGCTCTAATTCATCCCAAAGGTGTTCTATCGGGTTGAGGTCAGGACTCTGTGCAGGCCAGTCCAGTTCCTCCACACCAAACTCGCTCATCCATGTCTTTATGGAGCGATGCTTTGAGCACTGGAGCGCAGTCATGCTGGGACAGGAAGGGGCCGTCCCCAAACTGATCCCACAAAGTTGGGAGCATGAAATTGTCCAAAATGCCTTGCATTAAGAGTTCCTTTCACTGGAACTAACAACCCCACTCCATAATCCCCCCTCCACCAAACTTTACACTTGGCACAATGCAGTCAGGCGAGTCCCGTTCTCCTGGCAACCGCCAAACCCAGACTCGTCCATGGGATTGTCAGACAGAGAAGCGTGATTGGTCACTCAGAGAACACGTCTCCACTGCTCTAGAGTCCAGTGCGGCGCGCTTTACCCCACTGCATCCCACGCTTTGCATTGCACTTGGTGATGTGAGGCTTGGATGAGCTGCTCGGCCATGGAAACCCATTCCATGAAGCTCTACACACTGTTCTTGAGCTCATCTGAAGGCCACAGAAGTTTGGAGGTCTGGAGCTCTTGACTCTGCAGAAAGTTCTGTGACCCTCAGCATGCGCTGACCCCGCTCTGTGGCTGAGTTGCTGTTGTTCCCAATGGCTTCCACTTTGTTCTAATCCCACTAACAGTTGAGCGTGGAATATTTAGTAGTGAGGAAATGTCCCGAATGGTCTTATTGCACAGGTGTCCAGCGATCACGGCCCCACGCTTGAGTTCTCTGAGCTCCTGAGAGCGGTCCATTCTCTCACTGATGTGTGTAGAAGCGTCTGCAGGTCTAGAGCTTGAGTTCTCTGAGCTCCTGAGAGCGGCCCATTCTCTCACTGATGTGTGTAGAAGCGTCTGCAGGACTAGAGCTTGAGTTCTCTGAGCTCCTGAGAGCGGCCCATTCTCTCACTGATGTGTGTAGAAGCGTCTGCAGGACTAGAGCTTGAGTTCTCTGAGCTCCTGAGAGCGGCCCATTCTCTCTCTGATGTGTGTAGAAGCGTCTGCAGGTCTAGAGCTTGAGTTCTCTGAGCTCCTGAGAGCGGCCCATTCTCTCACTGATGTGTGTAGAAGCGTCTGCAGGTCTAGAGCTTGAGTTCTCTGAGCTCCTGAGAGCGGCCCATTCTCTCACTGATGTGTGTAGAAGCGTCTGCAGGTCTAGAGCTTGAGTTCTCTAAACTCCTGAGAGCGGCCCATTCTCTCACTGATGTGTGTAGAAGCGTCTGCAGGTCTAGAGCTTGAGTTCTCTGAGCTCCTGAGAGCGGCCCATTCTCTCACTGATGTGTGTAGAAGCGTCTGCAGGACTAGAGCTTGAGTTCTCTGAGCTCCTGAGAGCGGCCCATTCTCTCACTGATGTGTGTAGAAGCGTCTGCAGGTCTAGAGCTTGAGTTCTCTGAGCTCCTGAGAGCGGCCCATTCTCTCACTGATGTGTGTAGAAGCGTCTGCAGGACTAGAGCTTGAGTTCTCTGAGCTCCTGAGAGCGGCCCATTCTCTCTCTGATGTGTGTAGAAGCGTCTGCAGGTCTAGAGCTTGAGTTCTCTGAGCTCCTGAGAGCGGCCCATTCTCTCACTGATGTGTGTAGAAGCGTCTGCAGGTCTAGAGCTTGAGTTCTCTGAGCTCCTGAGAGCGGCCCATTCTCTCACTGATGTGTGTAGAAGCGTCTGCAGGCCTAGAGCTTGAGTTCTCTGAGCTCCTGAGAGCGGCCCATTCTCTCACTGATGTGTGTAGAAGCGTCTGCAGGTCTAGAGCTTGAGTTCTCTGAGCTCCTGAGAGCGGCCCATTCTCTCACTGATGTGTGTAGAAGCGTCTGCAGGTCTAGAGCTTGAGTTCTCTGAGCTCCTGAGAGCGGCCCATTCTCTCACTGATGTGTGTAGAAGCGTCTGCAGGACTAGAGCTTGAGTTCTCTGAGCTCCTGAGAGCGGCCCATTCTCTCACTGATGTGTGTAGAAGCGTCTGCAGGTCTAGAGCTTGAGTTCTCTGAGCTCCTGAGAGCGGCCCATTCTCTCACTGATGTGTGTAGAAGCGTCTGCAGGACTAGAGCTTGAGTTCTCTGAGCTCCTGAGAGCGGCCCATTCTCTCACTGATGTGTGTAGAAGCGTCTGCAGGTCTAGAGCTTGAGTTCTCTGAGCTCCTGAGAGCGGCCCATTCTCTCACTGATGTGTGTAGAAGCGTCTGCAGGACTAGAGCTTGAGTTCTCTGAGCTCCTGAGAGCGGCCCATTCTCTCACTGATGTGTGTAGAAGCGTCTGCAGGTCTAGAGCTTGAGTTCTCTGAGCTCCTGAGAGCGGCCCATTCTCTCACTGATGTGTGTAGAAGCGTCTGCAGGTCTAGCTCTTGAGTTCTCTGAGCTCCTGAGAGCGGCCCATTCTCTCACTGATGTGTGTAGAAGCGTCTGCAGGTCTAGAGCTTGAGTTCTCTGA
Source organism: Romanogobio albipinnatus (assembly GCA_023566225.1). Classification (NCBI taxonomy): domain Eukaryota; kingdom Metazoa; phylum Chordata; class Actinopteri; order Cypriniformes; family Gobionidae; genus Romanogobio; species Romanogobio albipinnatus. The sequence continues at coordinate 1,350,106 of CM042251.1, forward strand.
GCTCCTGAGAGCGGCCCATTCTCTCACTGATGTGTGTAGAAGCGTCTGCAGGTCTAGAGCTTGAGTTCTCTGAGCTCCTGAGAGCGGCCCATTCTCTCACTGATGTGTGTAGAAGCGTCTGCAGGTCTAGAGCTGGAGTTCTCTGAGCTCCTGAGAGCGGCCCATTCTCTCACTGATGTGTGTAGAAGCATCTGCAGGTCTAGAGCTTGAGTTCTCTGAGCTCCTGAGAGCGGCCCATTCTCTCACTGATGTGTGTAGAAGCGTCTGTATTCACTTAACCAGTGCAGGGATGCTCTCCTGAATATGTCACACATTTGTCCGGATGCATGGAGGTTTTATTGATGGGAGTGGGAAGGACGGTGAGTGTGTTTACATGCAGCTGGAAGTCATTCTGTCCTGCCCTTTAAGCTAGAAAACTCTCTGACCCCAATACTTTACTTCGCTGCGCTCTTCACCCGTGCGCTTTAAATGTATTTCTAAGTAGGTTAGAGATTTGATCTTCTTTGCTAGCATTATTTCTGAGTTTGTGCTTGAAATGTGCAGCACATCAGAGTTTCAGAAACTTAGTGAATTAACCATATTTCAAAGATGGCAGCAATGATGAAATTACATATAAAGATGTACTGAAGTGATTCAAAACATCTGCATTTCATATACATTTAAGCAATAATACATTTGTATTTAATAGCAATTAGCATGGACTGAAGTGTCCGAAACATCTTCATCTCTCACACACTTTTGGTCACAATTCGATCAAGAAAACACCAAGCGCTCATCTTCCCCTCATTGTGATGCATGATTGACGTCACACACAATCCCAGAGTCATGCATTCAATCCGAATCCCTCTAAAGGGAAGAAATCAAATCTCTGCCCGTCTCGTGTCGTCCTGTTTAGCTAATCCCTGTTCTCTGACATTTCTGGCTCGCCGTCTTTGCGATTACATTTATTGTTATTATTGCTAATCAGAATTCATGGAGATCCCTTAGCGGGCTTGTTGGAGGGGAGGACAATAAATAGATGGATAAATAAAAATGAATAATCTTTGAAATGTCAGGGAGCTCTGGGAGCGGGATGGCAGTGTTTTGGGAGGACACATGCGTGTGTGTCGGTGTTGTGTAGGGTGATAACAGACGGCTGGACTTCTCTCAACACAGAAAAACGTTGGAAAAACGTACCTCTACCTACATTTGTGCTCCTAAAATATACGTATACATACAGTTACCAGCTTAAATCAACACTAGAGGCATCCATTTTATTCCTTTTCACACAAATTATGATGACCATTATTAAAGACTTATGTTGCATCCCAATTCGCACTATTCAGTAGATCGTCCCAAATCAGAGTATTCAAAGATGGTCTACTATTACAACCCATTGCACGTTAGAACTACAAACACAAATAAAATGTGTTAAAAACTACAAACATGGAGGCTGACGATTGGGTTTGAGCGATTAATAATCATTATCTAGGTCTTTGAGGGTCAGAATTCTAGCTGATAGACAGCTGTTCAAATACTTATTTGCAGCTGCATCATACAAATAAATAGTTAAAAAATCATATATTGTGATTTCTGGATTTTCTTTTTTAGATGATGTCTCTCACAGTGGACATGCAGCTACGACGACAATTTCAGACCCTCCATGATTTCTGAGTGGGAGAACTTGCAAAATAGCAGGTGTTCAAATACTTATTTTTCTCACTATATATATACAAAAATATGAATTATATTAATAGTTTTATTGAAATGCTTATCATACTGAATGACTGGCATACTTCTTCAGGTTATAATTTGTCTTTCTGGTGCACATGGCAAATGTTTTTTTTTTTTTTTTTTATTATAAAAATTGTGATTTCTCTTTTCCATACACTGTAGTTTAATATCATTAAGTTCAATACCTACCATAAAATCAGACCATATACAATGCTGTGGTAGTGCAGAATGTGGACTGCTTTAGGGTGCCTTTCTAGTGGTTATAGTATCTAGACATCTGTCATTTTATGGAATAGAGCTCAAATAGTGGAAAGAGTTTAACAGTTATATGAAAAATACAGCATATTAAAATGATTTCTGAAGGATCATGTGACGCTTACTGAAGTAATGAGGCTGAAAAGTCAGCTTTTACAGAAATAAATTACATTTTACAATACATACACAACTAGGCCTATTGGAAATTGTATTAATATTTCTTAATATTTGTGGTTTTACTGTATTTTTGATCAAATAAATTCAGCCTTCTTCTTTCAAAAACATTTTAAAAAGTCTTAATTGCAAAATAGCAGGGTGTTCAAATACTTATTTTCCTCACTGTATATATAGCTATATATGTTGGCCTGCTGAATGTTAAAAGGATCCAGGCTTATGTTCATTAGAATTAATTTGATGATGCAGCAATAAACTA
>CM042251.1:1357506-1380006 GCA_023566225.1 Romanogobio albipinnatus
TTTTCATTAGTCGGCGACCTTCAAGCTCAAGAACACAGTTACAGGAAAGATTGTGACATGATTTATTTTATTATTTTGTTTTGTTTTGTTTATTTTCTATTGTATTATTTAACTTTATTTTATTATTTTATTTTATTTCTATTTTATTTAGCTGTTCATAGTCGTCGACCTTCAAGTTCAAGAGCAAAGTAACATGTTTTATTATTTTTTTTTAAATTATTTATTGTTTTATTATATTGTATTATATTATTATTTTAAATTTAATTTATTTTGTTTTATTTATTTTCTATTTTATTTTGTATCTATTTTATTGATTTTCTATTTTATTATTTCATTTTAATTTATTTTATTTCTCCTCATTTATTTTCATAGTCGCCCACCTTCAAGTATTTGTTTATTATTTTATTTATATGTTTTTATTTTAATGGAATTTAATTCATTTTAATACATTTATTTTCTATTTTATCATTTTATTTTGTTTCAATTTAATTTAGATTTATTTCCCCAAAGTGAAGTGTGAAGTCTTTTAATCTGTCAGATGTAATCTTTGATCATAAGCCAATGAGACGCTCTTTCTGAAGGCTCTCTTGTGTTGTGCAGTAATTGACAGCTTGAAGGATCTGCGAGGCTTTCTCGATGTTAGTCCGGGTTTGGTCTGCTCACGGGCGGCTCGCCGAACGCAGGGCGATCCCGTGAAGCGGGTTGAGTTGGGAACACACAGGCTGGTACAGCGTCTGCTGGGTTACAGAGACTGAACCCAATCAATCTGTGATCTCTGTAAATCAGTGCTCACACACCGGGCACTTGCTTCCTCTTCTAGTCCACTAGGTCCATCCTGACCTGTTTTCGGCTCTGCGTTATCGTTCCGTCCTTCGAGCCGCAGCTCCGATGCTCCCGGTGATTTGTCATTTTCCCACCGTCCACGAGCTCTTCGTTTGACTTTGTTTTTCCATGATCTGGTGGAGTGTGTGACGCCATGTGGCGTCTGCACGGGCCGCCGCTCTTAGTGCTGCTCAGTGTGTGTTCTCCTCCCGTCCCCGGGGACATTCGGAGGCGGTAATATCTGTGTCCGGATCACCTTCACGTGAGGCTGAATCGGCTCGTCCTGCGCATCAGAGTAGCCTTTCAGTGAACTTGATAAACAATCAAAGACATAAACCACCGTCGTGACAGCTCAACGCGTCTTTAGATGTCATCTGAGCCGGTGAAGAGGAGACGGGAGACGGCTTCGTGCCGAGAGGAGATTCCGCAGGGATTCAATCGCACGCCAGAGTCAGACTGAGCTCCAGATTCGACTTACTGTACTTTAACAGGCATCCGTTCTGATTCAAAACACAGCAATAAATCATGTAAATCAATATTATTATCAACAAATAATAATAAATCAGTAAATAATAGTACAAATATAATTAAATCAAGATGTTTTAAAAGAATATATTTTAAATTAGGTTCATTTTGATTGATTTTATTGAATTATATGACACAATATACATAATTGCACTCTGTGAGTCTCTAGAGCGTGAATACTGAGAGAGTTCATCAGATTGTGTGCAGTGTTCATTTTGATTTAGTTTTAGTCATATTTTAGTCTCCTGAATTGTTTTTAGTTTTAGTCTCCTAAAGTCTAATGAGTTTAGTTCAATTGTAATACATTAAACATTTAAGCTTTACATAACCGACTGACACTTGAACTGACATTTTGACATCATTTTGTTTTTGACATTAAAAATACACGAAAGAGCTCAATTCACTTTTTTAAAAACCTCTATATAGTTTTTATAACTGTGTATTTCTGTTTTAGTCAGTGGGCCATATCAGGTTAAGTTAAAGCTTCAAATAAGTGTTTTTTTATTTTATTTCAGTTAACATTTATTTAATTTCAAGTAATGAAGATTTTTTTTAATGGTTTTAGTGAACTATTATAACCCTGATACTTTATTGAATATGTGTCAAATGCTGGTTTTTCCTCCTGACTGTGAATTAAATGGGAATTAAATTAAATAAAGTTTATTGTGTAACCAAAAACGAATATATAATGCGTGACTTTTAATTATAAACAAGCTCGAAATACACCGGGACTCTTATTTTGAAATGTCTGCGCCTCTGTTGCAGTTGCAGGAGCTCATTCAAGTTCAGGAGATAAAATATGCATTGTTACAGCCGTCTAAAACATATTACTATATAAACATCGTAAAGTAAACATTGTCATTATTCATCAGCATTAGCTCATAAACAATTGTCTGGCATTAATGTGCGCTATCATTGATTGAGCCGCTCTGGAGCGCTGGATTGGGGATGCGTGAGCCGTGTTTTCCAGCGGTTAGTTCAGATCAAATGTGCGCATCTGTGACACAGGACATCAGTTCTGACCCGATCTCTTCCCTAATCGTCCCTCCCTAACATTCTCCTCTCGTTTTTATTTGTTGACGAAAATGACGGTTGATTTTCGTCATAGTTTTTGTCATCCAACACTAGTTTTTATTTAGTTATCGTCTCGTTTTCGTCAGGGAAAAAGGTTGTTGACGAAAATTATGACACAAATTATTCGTCAACGGAATTAACACTGATTGTGTGTGCTTGTTGTTGCCAAAGATGATGATGGTGTGTGTGTGTGTCTCACGTCCTGTCGTCTTCTCGTCTGCAGCCCAGAATCCCGTGTTCCCTCCGGTGGCTCTGTGGGTGACAGTGGGTCTGGCCGTGTGTCTGCTAGGTCTGCTCATCGCTCTGGCGGCCGTCTGCCGCAGGAAGATCCAGGAGAGCTGCGAGGAGCTGAGGGCGGGTAAGGCCATGTGCTCATAAACATCTCAAGTCTCTGATCTGCTCTTGACCTGCTCACTGGACGTTCTGCTAGTCTCAGATGGCATGGCCACTGCTGGCCTGTTATTGTCTGTTATTTCATATGAAGCTGCTCATATCGCGACGCTCATACTTCATGACAGTAGAGAAAGTTCTGGATCTACACGAATCAATTTTATACTAATATTGTGAACAAACACATCAGTCTTTGCTCTCTTTACAACACTTTGCTTGGTTATCTGATGCTGAAGAAAATGGATGGATGGATGGATGGATGGATGGATGAAACAATATCCAACCCTAACCCTATGCTTTAAATGCTTTATGCTTTAGTAACAAACCTTCCCCCACGAGAGCAGGAACGGTCTCCGTTATCAGGGCGACCATCAGATAAGACTTTGTTTATGGCTTGAAAGAAAGTGAAACAGACTCAAAACAGACTTTCCTGCATTCATTTATAGAAAAAACTTGATTATAACTGTTTTGTAAAGTGTCTCTTGTATGGTATTTCGTTTTATGCATATCTTCTGAGCAAGAAGTAACCTCATATATGTCATGTCTCCTATCAAATTAATGTTCGTTTCACGACTTACACTTTCATGTGTGTCCCTTCCTCAGAGGAGGCAGCGTGTGTTTGTTGTATTAAATGGAGTATAAATGGGCACAGACCCAGTTGAATCATGCTTCAAACATAAACTCTCCAACAGAGGAATTTCCCGCTGGGAAATCAGAACAATCCCATTGGTCGAGTCGATCCTGTGGAGATCCGCCCTCGCGCTCTTCTCTTCTTCCTTCTACGGCTGCTCCTGCCTGGTTGATGGGCGTGGGGGACCCCACCAGGGCCCATGGGTGCTGTCAGGCCTCAACCACAGCCTGTTATGTCTTCACTCTCCACCCAGGAGAGAGGACTCTTACAAAAGAGTCAGACTGAGATTTGCTCTCTCCAACTCGGAAGGAAACTGAAACTTTACCATCACCGCACTGAGAAACCATCAGCCCTCTTCCTGCCTCTCCTGGTTGCTGTGCGTGTATGAGACAGGAAACCCGATTGGAGCACACGTCGCAGGCCCAAGATCTCAAGCCATGTGCAACTTGGAGTCGAAATAACTGCAAGTGCATTGTATTTTCTTCAGTCAACGCAGAAGAAATCGATTGCAACTTCAACACCATCGGACCGAACTATCACGACTTTCTCCCGTGATTTCACATCTTCAACAGCTCAGGCTAAATGCAAGTAACGTACGATATACAAATCGCTGTGTAGTTAGTAAAACTGTAATCCCCTTTGTTCAGACAAAGGCGCTTGTAGTCAAGGATGGTTCTCCCAGGTGTTTCCATAGTTTCATTCCTTTGTTCTGACCCGGTTTTTCATTCTCTCACTTACCATGTATGTGTGATGTGTATGTATTAGTCATGTTAGTTTAGTCATGTCCATGATTTATTTAATAATATTTGTGCACAATATATGTTTGGTTCTGACTCCCTGCCTGCAAACAAATTGTCACTTAAATTATCAATCTTGTTATGCGCTCAAAGCCATGGAAAATATCCTTCTCTTAGAATGAATTAATAATCAATACTGAGTGTTCATATAGATAGATAGATAGATAGATAGATAGATAGATAGATAGATAGATAGATAGATAGATAGATAGATAGATAGATAGATAGATAGATAGATAGATGGATAGATGGATGGATGGAATGATGAATGGAATGATGGATGGAACGATGGATGGAACGATGGAACAGTGGATAGATGGATGGATGGATGGATGGGTGGATGGGAGGATAGATAGATAGATAGATAGATGGATGGAATGATGGATGGAACGATGGATGGAACGATGGATGGAACGATGGAACGGTGGATAGAACGGTGGATGGATGGATGGAACGATGGATGGTAGATAGATAGATAGATAGATAGATAGATAGATAGATAGATAGATAGATAGATAGATAGATAGATAGATAGATAGATAGATAGATAGATAGATAGATAGATAGATAGATAGATAGATAGATAGATAGATAGATAGATGGATGGAATGATGGATGGAACGATGGATGGAACGATGGAACAGTGGATAGATGGATGGATGGATGGATGGGTGGATGGGAGGATAGATAGATAGATAGATAGATAGACAGACAGACAGACAGACAGACAGACAGACAGATAGATAGATAGATAGATAGATAGATAGATAGATAGATAGATAGATAGATAGATAGATAGATAGATAGATAGATAGATAGATAGATAGATAGATAGATAGATAGATAGATAGATAGATAGATAGATAGATAGATAGATAGAACGGTGGATGGAATGATGGAACGATGGATGGATGGATGGATGGATAGATAGATAGATGGATGGATAGATAGATGGAACGATGGATGGATGGATAGATAGATGGAACGATGGATGGAACGATGGAACAGTGGATAGATGGATGGATGGATGGATGGATGGATGGATAGATAGATGGAACGATGGATGGAACGATGGAACAGTGGATAGATGGATGGATGGATGGATGGATGGATGGATGGATGGATGGATGGATGGATGGATGGATGGATGGATGGATGGATGGATGGATGGATGGATGGATGGATGGATGGATGGATGGATGGATAGGTGTGGTCAGTCTGCGGGATAATGTTGATAATATCTGTATATTGAAGCGTGTGCAGTGAACATGGCTGTGTTCTGCTCAGTGTCCTCTCTCTCTCTCTCTCTCTCTCTCTCTCCGATGACGGCGACGAGTGATAATTCACAGGGAAGACCCACAGCCGCTCGGAGCTGAATGCTAAAAGCTAGACAGCGTTCAGAACAGACTCCTCTTCTAGCCAAAGCCCATCTCTCCTCCAGTGCTGCTGAAGTTCATTAGCGCCGGATAGATAATTAGTCGCGCCGTGTAACCAGGGACTGCACAACTCGGAGGTTGAAATGACAGGAGGAAAGAGTGATGGGTGGATGGAGAAGAACTGGCAGAGAGATAGGGATGGATTCTGCAATCATGTGAAGAAAAAAACGAGGTGGCTAGAAGGAAAGAACATTGCTTTCCACCCTCACACCAGCTGTAATGAGTTCTGTGTGTAGAGCAGGAGACATTTAAATAAAGGTCATTCCTGCGTCGCACAGACCCCTGGGCTTTCAAAAATACATCTGCAACTGAGGAAAGAGAGAGTAAACATCCGGCTGGATAACACACTGACGCTGGCCCACGGATCCGAGCGAGATCCAGAACAAATCTCCAGTAACCCGTGCAGGAATCATGGAATAAGATTCAGTGAACGGGTCAGCAACCTGTTGAGTGAGTCCGATCCCTCCTGTCCCACTCCAGTCCTGCTCTTCTCGTCTGCCCGTCCGTCAGGAGCCGTTCTCAAACTCCAAACCCAAATCTGGGACTGTAATTACACTTTTAATTTACGGTTCTCACTTGAGCACTTGGTCCTGTTGCATCAGCTTTTAGTCATCGAGGTTTCTGCAAAATGACTTGCGGCTCATAGTTTAGTTTATTGCATTAAAACATGTATTAATAAATGAATTACATGTAAATGATAAGCAAATAAATATTAATGTCAAATAAAATTATGTATATAATGTAAATAATTGTAATTAAAAATTTCAATAATATTCATATTTATATGATATATATATATATATATATACAAATAAAATCTTTAAAAAAAACATTATTTTTTTACATTATTTTATTTCAGCCAGTTTGTAATTTCCAATTAAGTTTAATTTAAGTACAAAAAAAGTCAACAAAAAAGTAATATAATAAAATCTACAGTGTATATAAAGTAAATAATTACATTTAATAGTTTCAAAAATATTCGTATTTATTAATAAATTAGTTATATTTGAATATTTATTTCTATTTATATAAAATAAATGGTTATATTTATTCATTAATATTAATTAAATATTATTTTTAATAAACCAAGATATAGAAGATGGTTATTATTATTAACTATTACAATACAATTATATTATATAACCATTATTTTAAATGTCAAACCCTTAAAATTATTTTATTTTAGCTAATTGCCAATGCATCATTTGTAATTTCCAATTAAGTTTAATTTAAGTACTAAAAAAAACTAAACAAAAAAATTAAATATAATAAAATCTACAGTGTATATATACATATTTTAAAAATATATAGCCATTAAGGACAAAAACACATAACAAAATTATGTATTTTAAATTCATTTAAATGTTTTAACATTAAAATTAAAACAGAACATATTAAAATGAAATCCAAATAAGTAAATAGCATCTAATACAATTTTCTAAATATTAACAAAAACTATCAAAACCTTTTTATTTTGAATTATATATATATATATAGTCCTGTCAAATTGACTAATCACATCCAAAATAAAAGTTTGTGTTTATATGATATATGTGTGTGTACTGTGTATAATTATGTGTGTGTATATATATATATATATATATATATATATATATATATATATATATATATATATATATATATAAATACAAATGCATGTATATATTTAAGAAAAATGTGTGTATATTTTATATATAAATATAAAAAAAGTCTTACATGAATGAGTTTGTGTGTATATATATATATATATATATATATATATATATATATATACATAATAATTATACACAGTACACACACATATATCATATAAACACAAACTTTTATTTTGGATGTGATTCATCGATTTGACAGGACTATATATATATATATATATATATATATATAATTTAATATAATTCTAAACAAAGCAGTTTTCAGCTCTGTAGTCCGATTTTACTCCAGTTAGATGAACCCAAAAACGTCTTTCAGAAGCGGAGCTCTGACGTCACACACACTTGAGCGGCCGGTGTGAAGCGTCCCATCATTCCCTCTTCAGTGAGAGTGTTAGAGGAGCTTCAGATGAAAGGCTGAGCTCTTGTGGAGAAGGGCCTAATTGATGCTGTCTCCTCTGCTAGCGCTGTGGCTTCAGTGCCGGAGATCGGTCCGGACACTCCACACCGCAGCTGAGAGGAGGTCAGTCAGAGTCTACAGCCACCGAATCATTTTTCTTGGCTGTCATAATGTGTGTGGAGAGGTGGAGGGCGACCCTAACTCGAATGAGCAGCTAGTGAGATTGGGCTGTTAGCTTGGATATTGGGCTGGAGAGCCACCGCGGAGGGAAATCAACAATGTACGTTTGCTCTTTTATTTCATTTCTTGGTGTCTGCTTCACTATTGGCTCAAACTTCACTCAATTTAATCCTCTTCTCTTTTCAGCAAATCTTTCCATGTATTTATCCCACTAAATACTAGCAGATATTTTCAAGTAATCTATAGTTTCCACTGAAATTACCTTTTCCCCCAGACCTGCGGTTGTCTGTGTTTCCATCGCGGTCTAAAGTACCGTGAAGATTACTCCGGTGATGCACGACTTTACAGCTCCCACTGGACTTCGTCCTTTGTAAATAAATGTTATAAAGCCTGAACCTCGTCGTCGGCCCATTGGTCGTGTTTTTTAAACTCCACTGTTGATTCGAATAGCAATAAACTCTTACTGCACGCACCGCATCCGCAACAGACTTTTACAAATGGTGGTTGAAATAAAATGCTGCGACGAGTCTACGTCAGCATGTTCAGCGCCCAAGTCCCACCCTGAAAGTTCCTGAACTTTGAAGTACTACCTCGCGAGCAGTTTAAGCAATTTTGAGCGTGGCATGGTTGTTGGTGCCAGACGGGCCGGTCTGAGTATTTCACAATCTGCTCAGTTACTGGGATTTTCACGCGCAACCATTTCTAGGGTTTACATAGAATGGTGTGAAAAGGGAAACACATCCAGTATGGGGCCGTCCTGTGGGCCAAAATGCCTTGTTGATGCTAGAGGTCAGAGGAGAATGGGCGACTGATTCAAGCTGATAGAAGAGCAACTTTGACTGAAATAACCACTCGTTACAACCGAGGTATGCAGCAAAGCATTTGTGAAGCCACAACACGCACAACCTTGAGGCGGATGGGCTACAACAGCAGAAGACCCCACCGGGTACCACTCATCTCCACTACAAATAGGAAAAAGAGGCTACAATTTGCACCAGCTCACAGCTCACTGCAGGCTGGTGGTGGTGGTGTAATGGTGTGGGGGATGTTTTCTTGGCACACTTTAGGCCCCTTAGTGCCAATTGGGCATGGTTAAAATGCCACGGCCTACCTGAGCATTGTTTCTGACCATGTCCATCCCTTTATGACCACCATGTGCCCATCCTCTGATGGCTACTTCCAGCAGGATAATGCCCCATGTCACAAAGCTCCAATCATTTCAAATTGGTTTCTTGAACATGCCAATGAGTTCACTGGACTAAAATGGCCGTCCCACAGTCCCCAGATCTCAACCCAATAGAGCATCTTTGGGATGTGGTGGAACGGGAGCTTCGCGCCCTGGATGTGCATCCCACAAATCTCCATCAACTGCAAGATGCTCTCCTATCAATATGGGCCAACATTTCTAAAGAATGCTTTCAGCTCCTTGTTGAATCAATGCCACGTAGAATTAAGGCAGTTCTGAAGGTGAAAGGGGGTCAAACACAGTATTCGTGGTGTTCCTAATAATCCTTTAGGTGAGTGTATATCAAGAACAGGGACACATTTGGGTGCATTTCCTGAATAAAGTCTCCGCAACAGCAATCGATTGAAGCGCTTGTCTGTGCACGAGCCACCGATACTGAAAACAGCGCCACGAGCACTCGGCATGATTTCAAGTACGCATTCCAGCACCAGATCGCCTCTTATTGACCTCTACTAATCAACTATAGATGCTTCATTTGTATTAGATACAACAGCTCAAGCTCAAGCTGGTCACTGCTGCTGCTACTCCGACAATGTAAACAAGCTGCTTCTTCTTCTGCTTTTCTTGATACTGTGAGTTGCACCATCAACATGCCCATGGACACTGCCTACTAGCGGCCTGCATGTGTAATTGCACAATGGTAAATGGTAAATGAACTGCAATGATACGGACAACAACGCAGAAGTATAAATGAAAACCAACGCATAACTCCTTGTCCGCTTGGCACTCTGCGATGGCGCCGTTTTTGCCGCGTGCACCCTCGCGCTCGTGCAGACGCATTGAGTATAAACAAGGCTTTAAGAAGGCTTTAAAGTGTCCGAGAAAGACGCAGAAATTGCCGTTTGCAGACACTGTTCTGCTGAATTGTCTGAGCACCCTCAAATGTAAGCAAGAGCTCCCTCAGTTGATACTGTAATAATATATTGTCAAATGCTCCAGTGCATATGTGTGTATGTCGAACGTCAAATGTCTCCATTTACAACGTGTTTCTGCAGCGCTGACATAGTTGTTGATCTCTTGTACGCAATGGCCAATGTGTTGTAAGTTAGTCAGACTCCACTCACTGCTCAAACCACAAGAGTTTTTATTCAGTGCACTGAGTTATACAAAACCTCTCATGAACAAACAAACAAGATTTGATTATGATACCTGTAGGCATAATAGTCCTAAGATAAGATAAGATAAGATAAGATAAGAAAGATAAGATAAGATAAGATAAGATAAGATAAGATAAGATAAGATAAGATAAGATAAGAAAGATAAGATAAGATAAGATAAGATAAGATAAGATAAGATAAGATAAGATAAGATAAGATAAGATAAGATAAGATAAGATAAGATAAGATAAGATAAGATAAGATGTCCAAATAAAAATGGCCAAAATGTAAAAAATAAAATTATTTAAAAAAAATATATATTTTTATTTTAAGTTCTATTGTGCTTTGTTTGTATAATGTCTGCTGGAATGCTAAAAATGTTCAGTGTTAAAGCTGCAGTCCGTAACTTTTTGCGCTCTAGTGGTTTATAAACAGAACTGCCCTCGTCTTGCGGAGGAACATTGCAGCCGGAGCTACTTCTCTCTGTGTATGTCTATGGCGAGTCACGCAGGGGCTGTGCTCTTCCGCAGCGGCTCCTACCAGACCCGTCTGAAATAGTCCCAATATAAACACTTATTATAAGTGTACCATAATGATTCAGGGTAAGACAAAAACACGGTTTGGAAAATTGATTCATTTTGTTCATTCTCATTATATAATTTTCGTAAATCTTGAACACAAAAAAAGTTACGGACAGCGGCTTTAAATAAATATTTTTAAATTTTAGTTTTGTTAAAAAAAATTTAATTTATTTTAAAAGTAAGACAAAATAGTAAAAAAGCTAATTTATGCAATGGTGAAAATATTGGCAAAATAAAAACAAAAAAACAAAAAAAAAACACGTTCAGTATTCGGCCAATAATTTTCATTTTGGTGTATCCCTAATGTAAATGATCAGAAACCCTCTGTTTACGCTTGATAGCCGTATTTACTAGCAGGAGTGAATCTCTGCTCATTCAACTGTTACTGGAGCAGCTCAAAATGGCCTATTCTGTACTGTATAGCCGTGCACGACCACACTTGGTGATTCCAGATAACAAAAATATGTTCTAAAAACATTTAGCAAATGTTCCCATTAAGTTCTTTCAGAAAACGTTATTTCTGAATATTCTCTGAATGTTCAAAAGGGCCAGTTTTTTTTGTTTATACAAACGTTAAGGGAACATTATATTGCATCATTCTTCAAACATTATGGGAATGTTACTTTTGAATGTTCTCTGAACGCTCTGAAACAAGTAGCAACATTTAAAAAAGCGTTTTTGAACATTCCATAAATGTAAAAGTTTATCTGATTTTTATGCTAACATCATTGAAGACCAGAAAACTTTGAACGTTTGTTCATAACTTTGAGAAAATCTTTGCAGAATGTTAGCTAAAGTTCCCTGTTAGTTTACAGTTACAATTTCTGTTAGCATATTCAATCTCTCACAAAAGAGAGATTAATCATTTTATGGTCCATTTTTTGTGGATGTTTTTTTTTTACACAGAATGCAGAAAATAATACATCATTGCATATATAAATATTTGGTGTAGCACAGCATGATTTTACATAGCAAAGCTTACGTTTGCACGTAACAAAATAATTAAATAACAAACTGAGATTGTGTGAATAAAATCATAAATATTGTCATCCTTGTCTTTTTATTGGTCACATGATCAGTGTTTGTTAGCACTGAAGTAGCTTTGCACTGTCTGGTTGTGTGACGAGATAAGTGTGAATGCCATACAGAAGCATGTGATTGGAATGAACCATCCGAAGAAAGTTAGCTGGTCCTGCTCAAGCTGGTTTGCTGGTTTTAGGGGTCAGCTAACCCAGTTTGAGCTGAGATCAGCAGATCTCGACTGTGAAGAAAAGGGATCGCAGCTCCTTTATTATGTGTGTGAATTTACATCTAGTTGTATTTTAGAGGAGACTACTTCTCATAAGGCTTGCGCTTTAAACATGGATTTCCCCCTGCTAGGTTGAATGTTGACAAATTCATATTTTCAGATGTTCCTGAACTGCGTTTTCCCTCAGTATGTGTGAATGCACAACTGTGTATAATGTGACAGCTGAAAATGCGTATGTATTTGGAGACCATAAACTCATTCCTTCTGACCTATTTTTCTCTTTACAGAAGAAGAAGCCAAAGAACTTGAAGAAGCCAAAGAATTAGAAGAAGCCAAGTCAGGTCAGTTGCTTAAAATATCTTTATGTATAAATGTACAGAATAATAGTTGTGTGTTCATATGTAAACAAACTGGTGTGACGTCATTTCGAACAAAATCAGGGCGAAACAAAGTTTGTTTAGAGTTCGCTTTGGCTGGTAAACATCTTTGAAGTCCCATTGGTCTGAGGTGATGATGTAATAGGGGGGTGTGGCTCTGAGGTCCCACCTACTTTGAGGTGTAAATCTTCTCTGGTTCATTTCTTCTGTTCAGTCGAGGTCAGACGCGAGTAAAAAGAGGTTTTTCGCATTTCATGGAAAGGTAGCACTACTGCATACAGAACTATGTTTCGGCCCTCTTAGAAGACAGCATTGGAGAGCTGAAGCTGTAATTTTAATTAAAAACAATGTCTCATGTTTAATGCTGTAAAGCTGCTGTTTTAAAGCAATCTATTGTATAATAAGTGCTGTATAAATGAACATTGCAAACATATCAACATCAAATCAGATGCTTTCTGAACGGCTGTTTTCTGTCTCTTTTGTTGTGTGTCGTTTATTTTGTTGTATTGAGAGGAAAGAGCAGCCCATATTTGCATATTCATCAAATGTGGGCGGAGTCAGGATATTCGCTATGAATAGTATCGTGCTGCAAAGGTGTTTCAAACCTCTTTTTACCCCTAAGCAAAGTACGAAAAAATGCAATACATTAAACTCACCGAAAATGGGGCAGTTTCTACCATTTTAAACACATTTTCTTGGGAGATATCTCTTCTATTAATGCTAGCTATTCTGGGCTCTGGCTCCAGAGTAAAAACGAGAGTCATGGTTCAATCTCTTAATGACCCTCAATGGCGTTGTAGTAATTATGATATTTAATGCAACTGTGACGGTAAATGTGAAGAGCGCAATAATAGGACTCTAGTACTAAATAGATTTGATCTCTTTCAGCTTAAATCCATCTTTAGTCCTTCATCATGCACTTATGATTCTTTTTTCCGTGCTCTCTAAAAGCGGATCTCGGTGACAATTCACGAGCGTTTCTGGCTAAATGGGCAGGCGTGTCAAGCAGAACGAGCCCGTCTCTCGCCGCAGGTGAAGGCCAGAGTAAACGCTGCCAGAGTCCAGGTTCTGCTTCCCCTGTGGCTTTAATGTCATTAAAGATTCATTTGACTCCTTTAGTCTGATTGAATTATTCAGCCTGGCCATGAGCAGTAGAGTTAATACTATGAGATTTTAATAAGCAGGCAGGTGAAGAGGGTCAGAGAGAGAGATGTGTCCGCGGTAATGTGGGGCTCATGAATATTTCACATGTGATGAGTGTCAGATGTGTGTGTGTGTGTGTGTGGAGGACGTGACGTGTGATGTTGACAGCGGGAATCCTTCAACGCTCTAAACGGCCTGCTTTTGTGTCAGCAGTTTTTAATTTGACTCATGTGGCTTGATTGGGCCGTTATTCCCGCCTGTTGATGTGAATGGATCTTTTAAATAGTTTTTATCTCAAGCTCTGATGGACGAGACGGTGAGAGAAAGAGTCGAGATTTCCAGCGAGCACAACACGGAAAAAAGATGCAGTCTAATTTTCCCACCTATATACTTATACTCTAAAAAATGCTGAGTTAAAAATAACCCAAGTTGGGTTGAAAATGGACTAACCCAGCAATTGGGTTGTTTTAACCCAGCGGTTGGGTTAAATGTTTGCTTAAAACAACCCAATCGCTGGGTTAGTCCATTTTCAACCCAATTTAGGTTATTTTTAACCCAGCATTTTGTTGAGTGTATACTTATATGTCAGTATATATGACCTTTTATTACCTATATACTTATATCCCCTATATAAATTTTTCCCCTATTACTATACAACAGATGTCTGTATTTAATAATTAATATATTCACGTTGCAAAATATTGTCAGGAATTTGTTGGCATGCCCACTTTTGACATTTGATAAGCCTCATTACCACATCCAACCTAGCACTGTATTTGCCGAAATGTTTTTGTACGTCTTTAAACGAAAAGTGTTTGCCAGTAATAAAGAGAGGTATAAAGATCAGGGATATTATAAAACTGTTAAAAAACATTTCTGTTACCTAAAATAAACATTAAAGGGGTCATGAGCTGCATTGTTTTATTGTTTCCTGAGGTGCATTTATAATGTTAGTATGATTTTTAACATCAAAATTTGACATAGAAATTAAAGGCCTTTTCCTACCCTGATTTCAGCCTCTGATTTCATCATAACTAACAGTGCAAACACAACGGAAAAAGAGATTTGTTGATTATTATGTGAGTTTTAGGACTCTGATAAACTCGCGCTGTTTGATTGACTGCTCCAGAGATTGCAAATGGAGCGTTCTTTGTGCGCTTTCTATACATAATTTAATCACAGTTTAAATTACAGATTATTTTCTTCCTACTAAGAGAATCAATGTGAAGTTAAGCGTTAAGCCACTGGTTTGATTTACTGACACATCTGACTGTACATGAATCATTACATATCAGAAATCACTGGTCTCAGATCAGGCATTAGAATGAACATTAGAGTGGCATTACTGTCGAGTCCATATCGTAAAAGTCTGTTTGCCGAAATTGCGACTGATTTCCCAAAGAATCCACAGTAAATGTGCCGAACACAAATAAATAATGCTCGACTGAGACATTAACATTGTTGAGAATAAATAAGCTCATTCCTAGCATTAGGATCCTTTGGAAGGTGATGTTATGTTTAGTCTGTTCGTCTCTCCTCGTCATCTCACTAACACTCCAGTGGGCGGGGCCAAAGCCTATCGGGGTCTTTCACCGATAGGCTCATTCCACAACGAGTCGTTCTCTGGGTTTGGTTACAATAAAAGCTGTTTTTGGACTAACAAGGAAGTTTTCAGGACATTCTTATAGTATGATGACTCTTATATGTCAAACGCTCAAGGAAAATTTGATTTCTCAGTTCATAACTCTTAATTTAACCTGCAATATGCCCATTACGTTTTAGATATGAGTGAGAAATTGATCTCACACAGTTGAAATATGAATAATTGAAAAATGAAAAAAAAACAGTCTTGAGTGAAATGTTCAGCAGTCGTGTTAAATTTCCTGTTGTTGGCACAGACTTTCCATTGAACCAATTTAACAAATCATACGCTTGTTTTTAAAGAAAACATCCACAAATATGATGTTGACAGATTATAAACAAGACTATTCAAACTAAATCTGTCAAATATTTAATGCACAGAATTGTGTTTGGGTTTGCTGTTGCTTTGACATTATGAGGCTTTGAGGTTTCACAACATTTACAACTTTTATTTTGGTTATATATTGTTTTGTTGCAGACCTGCTACCAAAATGCAACGTTGTGTAAAAGCGTTCTGTTCTTGCTGGGTGGTTTCATGTTCATGTTCAGCTCAGTATCTGCAGTCTCCTGCTGCTCTCAGACTTTCCTCCCTCACCATCTGCTACTTTCTTTCTGCAAATTAATGATTGTCCTCATCCGGCAGATCCACTGAGCTCACGTCTTCACGGTAGTTTTGCCTAGAGGAAAGCGTCCGTTAGCGTGTTTTTCTCTGGTCATTGACAGAGTCTCATAGTTTGTGCCCAGTGATGTTTAACCCTCTGGTGCTCTTCGGTCATTTCTGACTGGAAGATTTTGAAATTTTAAAAATCACAGCTTCATCGGAATGGATATGAAACTTGGTGACTTTTCTAGCATTAGGTAGAATACACAAAAAATTGGGGTCATGATTCGAGCATGCTAATTGGTCGTAAAAAAAAAAAAGTAGCGTTCATTGTCTTCGGTCATAAATGACCGACCATTGAAAATTAATGGGAAATCGGCAAAAACACAAAAATTCTCTGCATAATTGTGTGTACAATCTACAAATCGGCCACGATGCTGAAAACAAGTACACAGCAGTGAAGGGGTGACGCATTAAAAGTTGACACATCCACTCACACAAACACACACACACACACACCTATGAAAAACAGAACCTATGAACCACATTTTGAATTTTTAAAAATCACAGCTTCATCAGAATGATATGAAACTTGCTGACTTTTCTAGCATTAGGGATGTAAACACACAAAATAATTGAGGGCCTGATACGAGCATGCTAATTGGTCGTAAAAAAAAAAAAAGTAGCGTTCATTGTCTTCGGTCATAAATGACCGACCATTGGAAATTAAAGGGAAATCGGCAAAAACACAAAAATTCTCTGAATATTTGTGTGTACAATCTACAAAGCGGCCACGATGCTGAAAACAAGTACACAGCAGTGAAGGGGTGACACTCTAAAACATCAAGAGTGTGATATTGACACATACACACACACACACACACACCTATGAAAAACTGAACCTATGAACCACATTTTGAATTTTTAATGAATTTTAATTCTTTATCAGAATGATATGAAACTTGGTGACTTTTCTAGAGATGTAAACACACAAAATAATTGAGGGCCTGATTCGAGCATGCTAATTGGTCGTAAAAAAAAATACTCCCACTTGTGATCTTCGGTCAAAAATGACCACCATAGGAAATGAATGGGAAATCTGCAAAAACACAAATTCACAGAAAAAAAAATCTAAAACTTAATAATAAATAGTCTTTGAGATTTTTTTAAATATATTTATATTTAAATCCATAAAAAAAAAATCATTAAATGTGTTCAAAAGAGAACTAGTGAATTCTCAAGCCTCTCCATAGAGACCTCTAGTGGTTACACACATGGTTGCATGATTTCTTAAATAATTCCAAAAGAGGGCGATAATCTGCCTTCCAAAAAAATTTATTTTGAAGGCCTAGTCTCTATTTTAACCTGAAATACTGCAATAATTAAACAAAAAAAATTTGTATAGTTTTCAATGGCAAAAATAGACCATAATTATTGCATAAATATTAAAAAAAATACCATCAAATCATCTCAAAATACAAAATTAAAAAGAAAAAATATTATTGAAGAAAAATAAATTGCATTGGTTTTACTGGGGTGGGAATGGGGGTTATGAGCGGGAAGACGACCAATGCAACCCCTAAAGGAAGAGCACCAGAGGGTTAAAGATTATACCTGACGAGCTTATCATGCTGTCCTCAATGGCTAAAGACGATTGGTTTGAGTCACTGAATGATTCTGTTTCCTGTGAGAGTCATTTACACCAACAGGTCAAGGGCAGGGTCGCTTTATTTCGCCCCCTACTGGACATTATATGCTAACTAAACTTCCAATTGACCTTAAACCAGGGGTGCGTCTCAATCAGCTCCCTAAGTCAGTAGTCAGGACACTGATCAGGGAGTCAGCCCATTGACTTATGGGAGCTGATTGAGACGCACCTCAGGAGTAAATCACACGACAGCCATTTCTATTATAACACACAACAATATCTGGTGTTTTGATGCATCATTAAGCAGATGCTGATATTAAAAGTATAACCAGGGATGCATTAGTATTGTAATGTTTGCAGTAATTTATGAGCTAACACAGCTGATATCACCACGAACACATTATAATCCATCAATAATACCTTTACACGGTGCATTATGCATGCAGACTTCGTAGAAAGCGTTATGAAACTTCAGTTGCGAGATATGAATGTATACGCTGCTGTGCATAAATCTGATCAGTTCCGCCCACCCCCACATACAGTCTCATATTAAAGTCGTTTAAGCTTGTCTACATTCACAACTGCAGCTGCCTCGTATCCTAATAAATATAATCATATCATCAGATGGAAGTGAGCGTAGATCATCTCTCTTAATTCATGACCAGTCATATTGCACGTTTAGCTCCACGCAGTGATGTGTATGAGATATTTCAATAGATTTATTATGAATTTGTGCATTTCTTATAGATGTGTGAACAAACCGCTAACCCATAAGTAATAAACTTTGGCAAGCAACTGTGGTACAGACATGAATTATAGCTCAAATTGTGCAGCATTAGTATTAGTGTATCTGTCACGAGACGAGGATCTAAACGCATGAAGAGGAACATTTGAAGCTTTCTTTGTAGCTTGTTCATCTCAATGCCCCGTTCCCTTTGACGTGTTCATGACCTGCTTAATATCTGAAGTCTAAAATATTAGACTTTAAATAAGCAAAGCTGAATGTCCCATGTAACGCATCAATCATGGTCCCACACGTGGCAAACACCCTCTGGCTCTACCTGCTACAGTAGCCACACCCCAAACTCTCCTCCTGCTACAGTAGCCACACCCCAAACTCTCCTCCTGCTACAGTAGCCACACCCCAAACTCTCCTCCTGCTACAGTAGCCACACCCCAAACTCTCAGTCTGCTACAGTAGCCACACCCCAAACTCTCCTCCTGCTACAGTAGCCACACCCCAAACTCTCCTCCTGCTACAGTAGCCACACCCCAAACTCTCCTCCTGCTACAGTAGCCACGCCCAAACTCTCCTCCTGCTACAGTAGCCACACCCCAAACTCTCCTCCTGCTACAGTAGCCACACCCCAAACTCTCCTCCTGCTACAGTAGCCACGCCCCAAACTCTCCTCCTGCTACAGTAGCCACACCCCAAACTCTCCTCCTGCTACAGTAGCCACGCCCCAAACTCTCCTCCTGCTACAGTAGCCACACCCCAAACTCTCATCCTGCTACAGTAGCCACACCCCAAACTCTCATCCTGCTACAGTAGCCACACCCCAAACTCTCATCCTGCTACAGTAGCCACGCCCCAAACTCTCCTCCTGCTACAGTAGCCACGCCCCAAACTCTCCTCCTGCTACAGTAGCCACACCCCAAACTCTCATCCTGCTACAGTAGCCACACCCCAAACTCTCATCCTGCTACAGTAGCCACACCCCAAACTCTCATCCTGCTACAGTAGCCACACCCCAAACTCTCATCCTGCTACAGTAGCCACACCCCAAACTCTCATCCTGCTACAGTAGCCACACCCCAAACTCTCATCCTGCTACAGTAGCCACACCCCAAACTCTCATCCTGCTACAGTAGCCACGCCCCAAACTCTCATCCTGCTACAGTAGCCACACCCCAAACTCTCCTCCTGCTACAGTAGCCACACCCCAAGCGTTTCAAGTGTTAATTTGTTTTTGCCAAAGGGCAATAAACGGAGCGACCCGTGTCGTAGCTAGGGATCAGAATAACCTTAGGTGCAGACAGAAGGGATTATTCGTAGCACACACACACACACACACACACACACACACACACACACACACACACACATATTCTCTCCCACTGTCATTTTTACTTTCCATTGACGTCATCATTATAGAACTGTTCATGCCATTTATGCCGAGTCTGTCTGGCAAGGTATTGCAACCCTTGGCACCTGAACTGACCACCCCAGGGAGCTCATTCATACGACTCCTTCAGACCGGCTGTGTTTGCCCATGTGTGTGTGTGTGTGTGTGTGTTTGCATGTTTTGTGTTGTGCTGCTTGCGCTCAGTTAAATGTCACATACTGTGGCACCTCTAAAACACAACAGCAGAAAACACAGGTCTGGTGTGTGAGTGCTGGGCAGGCTGTAATGATGTTGTGTGTGCTCTCCGGGGAGTACGAGGCTGAGATGGTTGTTACTCGCCCAGACGAGCTCAGCGCTGCTGTTTTACTCGCCTTGAGTTGTTTACCTCGTCCTTTCCCACATCCTTAAAGAAACTCTCTCCCTCTCTCTGTTTCAGCCGCAACACCTCTGAAGAGCTAAAGCTGGAGACCACAGGTAAGACGCTTCATGATCTAGCCCCGGCCAGGACATGTGACTGTTCACTGAAATATTATTATATGTTTTTATCATTACTGTTATTTTGTTGTTGTTTTATAATAATAAAAAATAATATTTCGGGGTTGAGCAAAATTTAGATTTGTGATATAATCAAAACAGAGCTGAAAAACTATAATAGTTCTTGCATCATGATCTGTTTAATTTATTAAATATAGCTTTATTTTATATATATTATAATATATTTGCATATAATACAAATTTCTCTAGGTTTGATATTTCAAAGACTGAATGCCACATGTTGTGTGCACAGTTATCAGTAATTCATACTGCAAAATTAAAGTTGTTTCTAGAGATGATTAGTGCTGTCAAATCAATAAATCTCATCTAACATAAGTGTTTGTTTATATAATATATGTGTGTGCGCGTGTGTGTGTATATGAATACATATATGGGTGCACACACACACACATACTATATAAACAAAAACGTGTATATATATATATATATATATATATGTATGTATGTGTGTCTGTGTGTGTGTGTGTGTGCGCTTGTCCGTGTACACACACACACACAAGTTGGTGCAACTACATAATGAGGACATTCCATAGGCGTAATGGTTTTTATACTGTACAAACTGTACATTCTATCCCCCTACACTGCCCCTAAACCTACCCATCACACACACACACACACACACACACACACACACACACACACACACACACACACACACACACACACACACACACACACACACACACACACACATACACACACACACACACAGTTAAATAAATAAAAAATATTAATATTGGAATAATTCTAGTGCTGTCAAATCCATTAATATATATATGTTTTGTTTATATTTGTGTGTGTGTGTGTGTGTGTCTGAGTGAGTGTGTGTTTTTGTGTGTGTGTGTGTGTGTGTGTGTGTGTGTGTGTGTGTGTGTGTGTGTGTGTGTGTGTGTGTGTGTGTGTGTGTGAGAGTGTGTGTGTGCTTGTTTATGTGATTTATGAGGACACAAATTTATATAATGACAGGTATTACAACGTAAATGTGGTTCATAATAAAAAATAGCTTTAAAAACATACTAAACGAGGTTTTATTAAAAAAACACACACACACACACACACACACACACACACACACACACACACACACACACACACACACACACACACACACACACACACACACACACACTACCCATCACAGAAAACATTCTGCATTTTTAATAAAACTTTTATATATAAATGTACAAACATGCAATTAATCAAATACATTAAAAATGTAAAATATTTATGAATGTAATATTTTATAATGTGTATTTATGAGTACATATATGTATATAATACACATTTCTCTAGGGTTGACATTTCAAAGACTCTGGAAAATACTGAAAAATGAGAGTAATTCTCACAAATTAAAAGCCATTTTAATTCATCTTATTAATTCATATTTCTGCATCCGGTGCGGATTGAAATTCAGGAATTGTATCAGTGCCTAAAAGGCATTTCCGATCCCGTCCTGAAAGTGTTTCGAGCCGCGTGCTCTGCGGCAATCTCTCCGTTTTAATAAAGCATCATTATCTGTCCTCCGTGAAGGACGTTCAGGAGTTCCCGAAGTCTTGACGTCCAGCGTCCAATAATATCCACCGGGTCAATGGTTGCCATGACGGATTCATTTCAGTGTCAAGTCATTAAAGTGGCCCGTGGACGCTCCTCCGGCCTGATTACTGCTAATCACCAGCGCTTTCAATCACTGAACAGCTGCAAACGTGAAGGGACAAGAGAGAGAGAGAGAAGACGGTGTTGCTAAGATTGCGAAGGACATTAAACGTCGTATTTTGCTCTCCCAGACGGACACACTGACTCCGGCCGGACACACTGACCGCCACTCTCACGTCTTAATCACAAACCTGAGCGAATCTGTCCTGTGAGGAACATTAGGGACATTAGCTTATGTTCAAACATCGTTTCGATCAAAGCGAATGAAGTGGACGTGTCCATCATGTTTAGGAGAGTTTCTGAGCTGGACACAGCCGTCCTGACTGGCCCACTGACCCCTGTGATGTCCAGAGCGCCCTAGGCATCCTGCGCTGCTTTGTGTGCTCGTGCTGGGACATTTGTGGAAATGGCATCATGAGCCGCTGTAAAAGGCCCGAGGGTTGGCCTGGTGTCATCACATCCTCCTCCTCTGTGTTCCTGAGAGCTGGAGATGTGCCTCACACGGGACGCTCCTGACCGGTCGGTTCATCATGTGGGAAGGACATCAGGTCATCTTTATTCAGGATATTCTATATATATTTAGCAAAAGTAACAAGACGAATGTTACAAAAGATTCTATTTCAAATAAATGCTGTTCTTTTGAACTTTATATTCATCAAATAATCAAGAAATACAC
>CM042251.1:1382506-1415006 GCA_023566225.1 Romanogobio albipinnatus
AGTGTGAGTGTGAGTGTGAGTGTGAGTGTGAGTGTGAGTGTGAGTGTGAGTGTGAGTGTGTGGGTGTGGGAGTGTGTGAGTGTGTGAGTGTGTGAGTGTGTGAGTGTGTGAGTGTGTGAGTGTGTGAGTGTGTGAGTGTGTGAGTGTGTGAGGGTGTGAGGGTGTGAGGGTGTGAGGGTGTGAGTGTGAGTGTGAGTGTGAGTGTGTGAGTGTGAGTGTGAGTGTGAGTGTGAGTGTGAGTGTGAGTGTGAGTGTGAGTGTGAGTGTGAGTGTGAGTGTGTGTGTGTGTGTGTGTGTGTGTGTGTGTGAGGGTGTGAGTGTGAGTGTGAGTGTGAGTGTGAGTGTGAGTGTGTGAGTGTGAGTGTGAGTGTGAGTGTGAGTGTGTGGGTGTGAGTGTGAGTGTGAGTGTGAGTGTGAGTGTGAGGGTGTGAGTGTGAGTGTGAGTGTGTGAGTGTGAGTGTGAGTGTGAGTGTGAGTGTGTGGGTGTGTGAGTGTGTGAGTGTGTGAGTGTGTGAGTGTGTGAGGGTGTGAGGGTGTGAGGGTGTGAGTGTGAGTGTGAGTGTGAGTGTGAGTGTGAGTGTGTGAGTGTGAGTGTGAGTGTGAGTGTGAGTGTGAGTGTGAGTGTGTGTGTGTGTGTGTGTGTGTGTGTGTGTGTGTGTGTGTGTGTGTGTGTGTGTGTGTGTGTGTGTTGGTCCCTGATGATCCTCCAGTTTTCTTGTTTCATGTTCAGTCATTGGTTAGAGTAATTGCAAATTCAACTTTTAACTCACAAAAAACTTTTCTCGGCTGAACACTTTTGAACTGGATAATGTGCAAATGTTTCTTATTTTGTTTAAAGATCATATTTTCATGTAGTGCTGCCCTTCAGAAGATAATAACTACATGTTTCCCAGAAGACAAAATAAGTATAATTTACCCTCTTCATCTGATTCACAAACGTTACACACCCCAGATCTCAATGTGTCGAGTTTCTTTCTTTTAATATATTTGTTCTTTTTTTCTAAGATTGTCTGCATTTTTTGCTTCAAGAACTTTTGTGGAAATCTGATGTTGTTTAAAACCCAGCCCTTTGTGTTGCATCTTATTAGTATTCCAAAGTATTCATTGTTGCATTGCTCAAAAGGAGGATTTTGTTATTTTAAACTATCCAAAGTATCTTTAAAAAGCTTTATGACCTAACAAACAGTATCCTAATCCTAGTATGCCTTCTTAGCCTTAGTCTTAAACATAAACAGTGCAAACTACAATACTATCAAAGCAGTGGCGGCCGGTCAATAGAGGGCGCTGGGGCGCCGCCCCCATCAAAATTCCAGAAATATACATTAAATAAAAATAAAATAGTTTACTCATACGACGTGCCGGCTGTTAGCAAGAGCCTCAGCATTAAAAAAAACTGGCTTTGATCGGATAACTGTTTTATAGACCGTTTCATCGGACGCAGGCGCGTTGCCACGGTTACGAAGTTAACTTTCAGTCTGTGTTTGTTTATCGGTCTGGCAAGGGGATATTATGGCGTACTACTCATTTTAACACATTTTGACTTACTATTCTTGGATAACATGATATAAATATTAACGATCAAGCAGAGAGAATATTACACCAGCGCAATATCGGTCAATAAACACCAGTCATACGAGAGCAGTGTCTAATGTCATTTAGACTGTATGTCTAATGTCATTTACTTGTTATTTATTTAGCTTGTTATCAGAAATAATCTACTCTAGAGGAACTTATTCTGGCTGCGTTTACACTCGACATTAACATGTGATCACCGTGATCATCAGCCAATCAGGACACGGCGAGTTTACATTTGTTCACATCAAGTGCTCGCCATCTGGATAACTGATCGGATTTATGTTTCCCGCAAAATATTTAAATGTGCCTTTATCACGGAGTGCAAAACAACTTTCGCTTTGTCCTCTATTAATGGCAATAGAGCACGGGATTTTTTGTGATGCATTCATACAATCAATCTCAAATAGGGCACTTTATCTACAAGTTAGCTTTCCCAACATTAATCTTATGTTATGAAACAAAGAAACACGTCATTCTGATGCATTGCATGATTGAAGGCGAGCGCGCAAGCATTTATAGTACAGAAAACGGCATTACACAGTCTTTAAAGGGTTAGTTCACCCAAAAATGGTAATTCTGTCATTATTACTCTCCCTCATGTCGTTCCAAACCTGTAAGACCTTCGTTCATCTTCAGAACACAACTGAAGATATTTTTCTTCTTCTCTACGATCTTACGGTTTGGGGTCGACATGAGGGTGAGGAATGAATTTATGAATTTACATTTTTGGGTGAACTAACCCTTTAAGGGGGCGTTTCCCCCACTCTACACTCCTAAAGGATTATTAGGAGCACCATACTAATACTGTGTTTGACCCCCTTTGGCCTTCAGAACTGCCTTAATTCTACGTGGCATTGATTCAACAAGGAGCTGAAAGCCTTCTTTAGAAATGTTGGCCCATATTGATAGGATAGCATCTTGCAGTTGATGGAGATTTGTGGGATGCACATCCAGGGCACGAAGCTCCCGTTCCACCACATCCCAAAGATGCTCTATTGGGTTGAGATCTGGGGACTGTGGGGGCCATTTTAGTCCAGTGAACTCATTGTCATGTTCAAGAAACCAATTTGAAATGATTGGAGCTTTGTGACATGGGGCATCCAGTCTTCAACTGTCCAATTTTGGCGAGCTGGTGCAAATTGTAGCCTCTTTTTCCTATTTGTAGTGGAGATGAGTGGTACCCGGTGGGGTCTTCTGCTGTTGTAGCCCATCCGCCTCAAGGTTGTGTGTGTTGTGGCTTCACAAATGCTTTGCTGCATACCTCGGTTGTAACGAGTGCTTATTTCAGTCAAAGTTGCTCTTCTATCAGCTTGAATCAGTCGGCCCATTCTCCTCTGACCTCTAGCATCAACAAGGCATTTTGGCCCACAGGACTGCCCCATACTGGATGTGTTTCCCTTTTCACACCATTCTTTGTAAACCCTAGAAATGGTTGTGCGTGAAAATCCCAGTAACTGAGCAGATTGTGAAATACTCAGACCGGCCCGTCTGGCACCAACAACCATGTCACGCTCAAAATTGCTTAAATCTCCTTTCTTTCCCATTCCGACATTCAGTTTGGAGTTCAGGAGATTGTCTTGACCAGGACCACACCCCTAAATGCATTGAAGCAACTGCCATGTGATTGGTTGATTAGATAATTGCAGTAATGAGAAATTGAACAGGTGTTCCTAATAATCCTTTAGGTGAGTATATTGCCGACAGAAATGGGAGATTATTTATAATAAACATGCTCAAACAATAAAAACATGTAAATTAAGATAATGCTGCCCAATTAAAATGAAAGATAATAGCACATAAGAAAGATAGCGCAGCCTCTGTTATTGTTGATTCTTTGCGGACGTCTACCGGAAGTTAAGTTTGGGCCACAAAAGCGTGCATGCGCATTAACGTTTGTTTATGTTGTTGCCGTTGAAACCGTCTATATGTTCTTCAATATGTTTCATGCGCGAGGGACGCCGGAAAAATGGACGTCTATCTGAGTCCAAAAATCTACGGGGAGCATGTGACCTGAAGCTGGTCTCTAATTGGTTTCTTAAAGATCCTCCTCCTGATGCAGGTCGCTGCGTCCCTGGCGAATCAGATTGGAGACATGTTATTTTATCCAATCTGATTGGTTCTCGTCACCTGTCATTCAACTTTACGCTCTTGGCCACTAAAGCGAAAGTGCGCGGACGACATCGTCACTCAGACTCCGCCAAAACCTTGTTAGGATGATCACTTTCGTAGAGATGGCAGCAGTTAAACCAACTTCTTTCACAAGGCGTCTGCTGGAAGAAAAAAAAGGATAGGATCCCGAACCGGACCAACGCGATTTACAAATCCAGCAGCAGGCCAGTGACAGGACGCAGCTGCACTCGGAGCTTCACACGCTTGTTATGAGAAACGTTAGGGCTGGCTGGATGTGTTGTTAGCAATGCCCTTTATTGCTTTCCCTGTCTTTTATTTCAGTGTCGGTACTGAAGTTTTGTGGACAACAACGGGGGTAAGAGACCTCAAATATCTGACTGAACAATGCAAACGTCATGACACTACTGAGATGACTGACTTTAATCAGAGAGTCATTGAGAAATTTCCTGGCCAGAAAGAAAGGAGAGCAAAATTTATGTTCAAGTAGTCAACATGCTAGTCTGTTGTTGCTGTTTTCTTTTGTTTGTCCTTTCCTCATTTACATTTATGCATTTGGCAGACGCTTTTAACCAAAGCGACTTACAGTGCCCTTATTACAGGGACAATCCCCCTGGAGCAACATGGAGTAAAGTGCCTTGCTCAAGGACACACTGGTGGTGACCGCTGGGATCGAACCAGCAACCTTCTGCATATCAGTTCAGTGGTTTAACCCACTGGACCACCATCTCACCATCTCCTCATTCAATTAAATGTGGGAAATGAATGTGTAAAAAGATAAAAGTGAAGACACTGTTTTCTCTTTAATGCTTGAATTTAGTCAACATGCATCTTGATACTTACCCCCCACCCCCGCCGGAAAAAAAACGCCCCCCCAAAAATAATTATCGCCAGCCGCCACTGTATCAAATGCAAATCAATGTCTAATTGGACTCAGTATGTCTAAGTTTTGTTAACATCACCTCTCAGGAATCACTGAAGCTGCTGAAGGTGAAACTTACGAATAAAATCAAAACCATGATTTTCAAAACATGCTCTTTTCTGACTCCGACATCACAGGGACATTATAAGATGGCAGCTCCTCCATTAAGTGTCCCTGTTATATCTTTAAAAATCATTTAATCAACAGTGTTTCTTCTTTCTAATTTCTTTTTTCCTCCGGATGTCTTTTACCCATTTAAATTCAGAAGTGCAATACAAACTTCACTCACACTGCAGAATAAAGATGAACGCAGCCCCTAAAGAAAACACAATAGTGCCATATTTCTGTCATTTTGTTTTCCCTTCAATCTGAGGGAAATCTATTAGAAATACACTCCGCCTCTTTTGAAGTCGGCGAGACCAGGGGCAGTTGTAACATTTGATATATTCATAATTCACAGACTATGACAAAAACATGCATGTGTGCCAAAAATAACAATAGACAGACATATGGATGGATGGATGGATGGATGGAGACAGATGGATGGATGGAGACGGATATATGGATGGATGGATGGAGACATATATATGGATGGATGGATGGATGGAGACATGTATATGGATGGATGGAGACAGATATGTGGATGGATGGATGGATGGATGGATTGATGGATGGATGGAGACAGATCAATGGATGGATGGAGACCGAAATATGGATGGATGGAGACCGATATATGGATGGATGGAGACAGATATATGGATGGATGGATAGATGGATGGATGGATGGATGGAGACAGATCAATGGATGGATGGAGACCGATATATGGATGGATGGAGACAGATATATGGATGGATGGATAGATGGATGGATGGATGGATGGATGGATGGAGACAGATCAATGGATGGATGGAGACAGATATATGGATGGATGGATAGATGGATGGATGGATGCCTGGAGACAGATATATGGATGGATGGAGACAGATATATGGATGGATGGACACAGATATATGGATGGATGCATGCATGGATGGATGGATGGATGGATGGATGGATGGATGGATGATGGATGGATGGAGACATATATATGGATGGATGCATGGATGGATGGAAAGATATATGGATGATAGATAGATAGATAGATAGATAGATAGATAGATAGATAGATAGATAGATAGATAGATAGATAGATAGATAGATAGATAGATAGATAGATAGATAGATAGATAGATAGATAGATAGATAGATAGATAGATGGATGGATGGATGGATGGATGGATGGATGGATGGATGGATGGATGGATGGATGGATGACATGCATGCACTTCTGCCGCTGGTGTCCAGCATCATGTCCTCCATAGCCTCGGGTCTGACCGCTGGAGCTGGACCCTCCACACACACTCAGAGGAAAGAGCACCTGAGGCAGATCACATGACAACTTTTACTGCTTTTCATTGAGAATTCACCGTTTGGGTCGAAACACTGCCTTATATCTCCCCTAAAGAATCTGTCCCATCACTGTTCTCATGTAATCAGTCATGCTAGAAGTTCAGACGCGTGTCAGTGGAGGTGAGCGGAGGCGAGGCCTCGTGGGATCTCCAACACTGTAAATCATTCCCGTTATAGATTGAAGGCACTTATTGGAAGAGCGTGGAAAGGTCATAGCTTAAAGTGGAAGGCAGGATGAATGGAGATCTATTGTGAAAACCTATAGAAAGATCAATAACTGAACCATAAAAACTCTTTTCCCAGTTCAGTCATTTCATGCTTTAGTTTAGACTCATCTGGACATTGCATTAGTTAATATAATGTGTGTCTATAGCGAGTGCATTGCATTGTGGGATACAGTATAACTGTGATTTACTGATTGCTCTGAAATGATTGAAACCAAGATTTTTTAAAAACAGGAGCGGTCTAAGGATCGAGCCCTGGGGGTCTCCACACGCAATGGAGGGGTCTCGCATACAGTCTAAACTGTGTTTATATTTTATATACTCATATTGACCGGTGAAGTAAATAACACTGATGATCACCTGTTAGTGGGTGGGATATATTAGGCAGCAAGTGAACATTTTGTCCTCAGAGTTGATGTGTTAGAAGCAGGAGAAACGGGCAAGCGTGTTTGAGCGAGTTTGACAAGGGCCAGATTGTGACGGTCAGGGGAACCAAACCCAATATTATGCCTGATCGGTGTAAATATGCCATTGCAAACTTGATTGTCATGAAATTAGATTTACATCTGCCTACGATAACTCTACATGGATTGAAACCAAACCCAAAGTTCAGGTTATAAACTGGTTAATGAAGTCAGATTGAATGAATGCAAGTGCTTTGTGTGTGTCTGTCACTTGCAACAAGCCTGAAATATGCATAGCACAGATGGTGTGAATACTGTAACCTGTTAATATGTGCGCCAAGAAGACGCGTGCAGCGTGAAACAGGCCTCAGAGCAGGTAGTGTGGTGGTGTTCTGTTCCAAACATAGCCAGAGAGATCTTTATTGCCAAGCACTGCAAGTCTGAGAAATACATCAAAGTCTAATATAAAAAACAACCAGCTCCCTCTAGCAGTTCAGAAAACAGATGATGATTGGAAGAAGGAAGATAGAGAGGATGAGGAGGAAAAAGAGAGCTGTAATTGCAGTCCCACACACCCAGACCCTTTACTGAAATAGCCTTGCAATTTTCAAGACAAGTAATGCAGTGGCCTAAGCATTTCCTCAAGCCCGAGTTTTTAATCTGAAGTCATTTACGCTCATGTTGATGGCCATGAGTTTTATATTTTGGTCTTTGATGGCCATAGACTCAAAGTCCACTGGATCTTTTCAGGCCTGATTTGCATCCTGACCTTCAGTGTTTCCAGAGTCGACCGATTCAGCTGAAACACCAATTTGTGTTCAAATTGTATAACAGTTATATGACTGTTTAACATAATGCAGAATCTCTGATTTAATGATTATGAAAGGCTGTGCATGTGAAATTACTAAGTATCATGGGATATTTATATTAAAACTTATCTGATATTCAACTATTGATATTTTCTGTTGAATAATGCAGTCCTACACACACACACACTCCCTTGTGTACTGTCACTGCAGTTTTACATTTTAATATAGGTCAGGTTATTCTAATAGCTTCTCAAGTAAAAGAAAAGAACAGTCATGATACAGATCATCAACCAGACATACGCTATATTTCCAAAAGTTTAGTGACGCCCACCTTCACCTGCACATGAGCTTCCCATTCTTCATCCTGGGGGTTTAATATGGAGTCGGCCACCCTTTGCAGCTCTAACAGCTTCAGCTCTTCTGAGAAGGCTTTCCTCAAGGTTTAGGAGTGTGTTTATGGGGATTTTTCTAGAAGCGCATTTGTGATGTTGGACGAGAAGGCCTGGCTCTCAGTCTCCGCTCTAATTCATCCCAAAGGTGTTCTATCGGGTTGAGGTCAGGACTCTGTGCAGGCCAGTCCAGTTCCTCCACACCAAACTCCTCATCCATGTCTTTATGGAGCGATGCTTTGAGCACTGGAGCGCAGTCATGCTGGGACAGGAAGGGGCCGTCCCCAAACTGATCCCACAAAGTTGGGAGCATGAAATTGTCCAAAATGCCTTGGTGACGCATTAAGAGTTCCTTTCACTGGAACTAAGGGGCCAACCCCTTAAAAACACTGCTCTAGAGTCCAGTGGTGGCGCGCTTTACCCCACTGCATCCCACGCTTTGCATTGCACTTGGTGATGTGAGGCTTGGATGAGCTGCTCGGCCATGGAAACCCATTCCATGAAGCTCTACACACTGTTCTTGAGCTCATCTGAAGGCCACAGAAGTTTGGAGGTCTGGAGCTCTTGACTCTGCAGAAAGTTGGCCACTTCTGTGACCCTCAGCATGCGCTGACCCCGCTCTGTGGCTGAGTTGCTGTTGTTCCCAATGGCTTCCACTTTGTTCTAATCCCACTAACAGTTGAGCGTGGAATATTTAGTAGTGAGGAAATGTCCCGGATGGACTTATTGCACAGGTGTCCAGCGATCACGGCCCCACGCTTGAGTTCTCTGAGCTCCTGAGAGCGGTCCGTTCTCTCACTGATGTGTGTAGAAGCGTCTGCAGGTCTAGAGCTTGAGTTCTCTGAGCTCCTGAGAGCGGTCCATTCTCTCACTGATGTGTGTAGAAGCGTCTGCAGGTCTAGAGCTTGAGTTCTCTGAGCTCCTGAGAGCGGCCCATTCTCTCACTGATGTGTGTAGAAGCGTCTGCAGGCCTAGAGCTGGAGTTACACACCTGTGGCCATGAAGGGACTGAACACCTGAAATCAGTGATTTGGAGGGACGACACAATACTTTGGATCTGGACATGCATTGAGGCCCGTATACCTTGATTTTTCAGGTTTTGGACACTATAATAGTATATATATTTGTCAGAGATGTTTTACAGCATTAAATGGTGTGCAGTTAGTGTGTTTCTGCTTATGCATGCCTAAAAATAAATAGATCCCATACGGCTCACAGTAGTGTTCTCTGTATTTACTGTATTTAAGTGATGGTTCACTGCAGTGGTTCAGGA
Organism: Romanogobio albipinnatus; assembly: GCA_023566225.1. Classification (NCBI taxonomy): domain Eukaryota; kingdom Metazoa; phylum Chordata; class Actinopteri; order Cypriniformes; family Gobionidae; genus Romanogobio; species Romanogobio albipinnatus. The sequence goes on from CM042251.1 coordinate 1,391,680, forward strand.
CTTCATGTGAAACTTAATGGCTGTCAAAGCGATCCTTTCAACAGGCAGAGCCGATAGGGGCAATTAGTGGCAGATAATGGCTCGCCCACCCATACCTTAAGTAGTGCACTAAAATATTGATTTAATTCCCATCCTATATATTCCCCTTAACCATTTGCTGTCACTCGAAAAATATCTCCTCATGGCAGGCTGTCCATAGAGCTGCAAATGCTGAACCAGTGGGAGTCAAGGGAAGGAGAGAATGAGAACAACGAGGCTTTTTAGGATGGAGGTTTACAGTACAGCAGAGAGAGAGTGTGTGTGTGTGTGTGTGTGTGTGTGTGTGTGTGTGTGTGTGTGTGTGTGTGTGTGTGTGTGTGTGTGTGTGTGTGTGTGTGTGTGTGTGTGTGTGTGTGTGTGTGTGTGTGTGTGTGTGTGTGTGTGTGTGTGTGTGTGTGTGTGTGTGTGTGTGTGTGTGTGTGTGTGTGTGTGTGTGTGTGTGTGAGCGCCTGAGGAGGACTGTGCTTTCTATCAGGGCTGTGAAACACTAGAAGAGGATGTTCAGAGACGTGAGTGGCGTATTAAGGAAGTAGGGCCGGTCAGGGACGATTCGAGACCTTCACAATGCCTAATTCATTCTTAATGTGAACTGAAACCAATCTGGAAGTCAACTATAGGGCTTTCAGGGCAATGTTTGCACTGGAAAAACAAGACAAAATAGAGTTTATTATTGGCATGTTGCTTATTGCTACATGGAGCAAATAAAATATGAGAAGGAACCCAAGACACTGAACGAGCGATTGATCTGATTTGTCCAACAGAGCGGCTTCCCTTTAGAAAACACGAGGTAACTTTCTTTATCCAGCTGACTTGACATAGTGTGAATGTCTTAAAATTAACACGGAGAGCAAAATGAGTTCATCCCTTAATTAAATGCTAAATGGCGTTCCAGCTGACATTGTTTCCTGCTAGTATTCTGTTTCACCTGAACTAGGATGGATGGATTAAAGGGTTAGTTCACCCAAAAATGAAAATTCTGTCATTAATGACTTCCCCTCATGTCGTTGTCACCCGTCAGACCTCCGCTCATCTTCAGACACAAATGAAGATATTTTAGTGTAATTCCGATGGCTCAGAAAGGCCTCCATTGGCTCAATGCACTGCACACTCTCAAGACCCATAAAAGCACTAAAGACGTCGATACAGAGTCCATCTCACTACAGCGGCTCTACAATAACTTTATGAAGCGAAGAGAATAGTTTTTGTGCGCAAAGAAAAACTAAATAACGACTTATAAAGTGATGACCGATTTCAAAACACTGCATCATGAAGCTTCGGAGCGTTATGAGTCAGTGAGTCGATTCAGCGGTTCAGATCGTTATGAATCAGTGAGTCGAATCATGATTCAGATCGCGTGTCAAACTGCTGAAATCACGTGACTTTGGCGATCCAAACCGCTGAATCGACTCGCTGACTCATAACGCTCCAAACCGCTGAATCGACTCGCTGACTCATAACGCTCCAAACCGTTGATTCGACTCGCTGATTCATAACGCTCCAAACCGCTGAATCGACTCATTGATTCATAACGCTCCAAACCGCTGAATCGACTCGCTGACTCATAACGCTCCAAACCGCTGAATCGACTCACTGATTCATAACGCTTCAAACCGCTGAATCGACTCACTGATTCATAACGCTTCAAACCGCTGAATCGACTCACTGATTCATAACGCTCCAAACCGCTGAATCGACTCGCTGACTCATAACGCTCCAAACCGCTGAATCGACTCACTGATTCATAACGCTCCAAACCGCTGAATCGACTCATTGATTAATAACGCTTCAAACCGCTGAATCGACTCACTGATTCATAACGCTCCAAACCGCTGAATCGACTCGCTGACTCATAACGCTCCAAACCGCTGAATCGACTCACTGATTCATAACGCTCCAAACCGCTGAATCGACTCACTGATTCATAACGCTCCAAACCGCTGAATCGACTCACTGACTCATAACGCTCCAAACCGCTGAATCGACTCACTGATTCATAACGCTCCAAACCGCTGAATCGACTCACTGATTCATAATGCTCCAAACCGCTGAATCGACTCACTGATTCATAATGCTCCAAACCGCTGAATCGACTCAATGATTCATAATGCTCCAAACCGCTGAATCGACTCAATGATTCATAATGCTCCAAACCGCTGAATCGACTCACTGATTCATAATGCTCCAAACCGCCGAATCGACTCTCTGATTCATAATGCTCCAAACCGCTGAATCGACTCAATGATTCATAACGCTCCAAACCGCTGAATCGACTCACTGATTCATAATGCTCCAAACCGCCGAATCGACTCACTGATTCATAACGCTCCAAACCGCTGAATCGACTCACTGATTCATAATGCTCCAAACCGCCGAATCGACTCACTGATTCATAATGCTCCAAACCGCTGAATCAACTCAATGATTCATAACGCTCCAAACCGCTGAATCGACTCAATGATTCATAACGCTCCAAACCGCTGAATCGACTCACTGATTCATAATGCTCCAAACCGCTGAATCGACTCAATGATTCATAACGCTCCAAACCGCTGAATCGACTCACTGATTCATAATGCTCCAAACCGCCGAATCGACTCACTGATTCGTAACGCTCCAAACCGCTGAATCGACTGACTGATTCATAACTCTTCAAACCTCTGAATCGACTCACTGATTCATAATGGTCCAAACCGCTGAATCGACTCAATGATTCATAACGCTCCAAACCGCTGAATCGACTCAATGATTCATAATGCTCCAAACCGCTGAATCAACTCAATGATTCATAATGCTCCAAACCGCTGAATCGACTCAATGATTCATAACGCTCCAAACCGCTGAATCGACTGACTGATTCATAACTCTTCAAACCTCTGAATCGACTCAATGATTCATAATGCTCCAAACCGCTGAATCGACTCAATGAATCATAATGCTCCAAACCGCTGAATCGACTCACTGATTCATAACGCTCCAAACCGCTGAATCGACTGACTGATTCATAACTCTTCAAACCTCTGAATCGACTCAATGATTCATAATGCTCCAAACCGCTTAATCGACTCACTGATTCATAACGCTCCAAACCGCTGAATCGACTGACTGATTCATAACTCTTCAAACCGCTGAATCGACTCAATGATTCATAACGCTCCAAACCGCTGAATCGACTCGCTGATTCATAACGCTCCAAACCGCTGAATCGACTCGCTGATTCATAACGCTCCAAACCGCTGAATCGACTCACTGATTCATAATGCTCCAAACCGCTGAATCGACTCAATGACTCATAACGCTCCAAACCGCTGAATCGACTCACTGATTCATAACGCTCCAAACCGCTGAATCGACTCGCTGATTCATAACGCTCCAAACCGCTGAATCGACTCACTGATTCATAACGCTCCAAACCGCTGAATCGACTCGCTGATTCATAACGCTCCAAACCGCTGAATCGACTCGCTGATTCATAACGCTCCAAACCGCTGAATCGACTCGCTGATTCATAACGCTCCAAACCGCTGAATCGACTCACTGATTCATAACGCTCCAAACCGCTGAATCGACTCGCTGATTCATAACGCTCCAAACCGCTGAATCGACTCACTGATTCATAACGCTCCAAACCGCTGAATCGACTCGCTGATTCATAACGCTCTGAACCGCTGAATCGACTCGCTGATTCATAACGCTCCAAACCGCTGAATCGACTCGCTGATTCATAACGCTCCAAACCGCTGAATCGACTCGCTGATTCATAACGCTCCAAACCGCTGAATCGACTCGCTGATTCATAACTCTTCAAACCGCTGAATCGACTCGCTGATTCATAACGCTCCAAACCGCTGAATCGACTCGCTGATTCATAACGCTCCAAACCGCTGAATCGACTCGCTGATTCATAACGCTCCAAACCGCTGAATCGACTCGCTGATTCATAACGCTCTGAACCGCTGAATCGACTCGCTGATTCATAACGCTCCGAAGCTTCATGATGCAGTGTTTTGAAATCGGTCATCATTATTTAGTTTTTCTTTGTGCACAAAAACTATTCTCGCCGCTTCATAAAGTTATTGTAGAGCCGCTGTAGTGAGATGGGCTCTGTATCGATGTCTTTAGTGCTTTTATGGGTCTTGAGAGTGTGCAGTGCATTGAGCCAATGGAGGCCTTTCTGAGCCATCAGATTTACACTAAAATATCTTCATCTGTGTCTGAAGATGAACGGAGGTATAACGGGTGTCCAGCGACATGAGGGGACGTCATTAATGCCAGAATTTTCATTTTTGGGTGAACTAACCCTTTAACTAGGACCAGAACTAGTGAGAGAGAACTAGTTTCAAGAAACCTCACACCGTGTGAATGAGAACGGGGCATCAGCATGCAGTGTAGACAGCATCACTGATTAAAACGGCTTAAAACGTCATGCCGCTCGCGTCTGCTGTTAGAAACCACTTCAGTTCTGCAGTAACAGCCAGACGCTTTACACACAGTAAGACTAAATGTACGTCTGTCTTGTAAATGATAAAGTAATCCCTCCACAACACAGACTACAGTAGAGGCCATTGGCTTTATTGTTCTTGCATTATTAATGGTTGTTCTGACATGGAGCCCCCAAAGGTGGGACAGAAGGAGGGAAAGAGGAGGTCGAAGGGAGAGAGGAGCGATAGAGAGAGAAGAGGACGGAGGCAGTAGATCAATGACGACTAATGAACACGCCTGGAGTTTCTCTCCACTCATCGCGTGACACAGGTCGCCCTCCTCCAACGTCTCTCGCCTTTCCTCTGTTTCTGAGTTATGTAACCAGCCTGAGGGTTCAATCAAGAGCCATAGATTACCCACAATGCAAAGGCAGGATACGTGCTGTGGCGAGGGTTGTGTCTGCCTCCTCATACACATCAGCAGGCTTTCTTTAATAAAAGCTCATATACACACACAAATCATTTAGGGAATCTCACAGAAATCTTTCAAGATCCTATTGAGCCTCAAAATCTGAAGAAAGACTATAAATATTATATATTTAATTGAGAAAATATCACAATGTCTTAGCAGGAAGATGCTGTAAAGTTAATCAATTATAAAACAAATTCAATTTCAGTGATTAATCAGCTGTAAACGACAATAGTGACATTATTCAGCTCATTTCAGTTCATGTTCTCATCCAATAGTGTCAAATCAATAATAATCCTGAATACACTGCAAAAAATGCTTTTCTTACGTAGTATTTTTGTCTTGTTTTCAGTCCAAATATCTAAAAAAAATCTTACATTAAGAAGCATTGGTAACGCTTTAGATTACGGCCCGGAAAGTACTGCGTAAGTAAAGAGAATTTAAAGCATAACTTTCGGTAATTATAGTGTAACTATAAAGTAAGTACGTGTGGGTGTAAGGGAACAATATGTAATATTGAGGGAATAAAGGGGTAATTATCAGGAAAATGAACACATTATTTTTACTGTAAGTATTCTTTAATTAAGGGGTAATTATCTGTGTAGTTACAGGGTAAGTGTGAATCTGCTGCTGTAAATTAAAGTGGTGTTTGTTCCCCTCTTGTTTCGTGTAGTTACAGGGTAAGTACAATAAACAACACGTGCACAATCTCATATCACTCAGAAACCTTTATTTAAAAAAAAAGGTTTTTTTAAAACAGATTTACAACACTTATTCGTTTCTCTTGCTTGGCTTTATCCTCGTCTTGTTCCTCTACTTTTTCGTCCTTGCCTCAGATGAAACTTAGGAAGGAATCCCATGTCTCTAGCTATCCTATTATGTAACTACACTGAAAATACAGCGCACGCAGAAATGTCCTCGTCTTTCACCCTCATGTCATCCGAGATGTACACACGACTTTATTTCTTCACATGAACACAGAAAAATAAATAATCTCTGCTAATGAAAACTCATTTGGGTTCCTAAAAGTTCAAGCATCAAACATACAGCAATAACTACAGTAATCCATACGACCCCAATGGATGAATCAATGTCTTCTGAAGTGAAACGAGAAGTGTTTGTAAGAAAAATAACAATATTTTACATTTTTTAAACGGTAGACTATCGCTTCCGATCAGCAGTCATCTGCGTGAATGAGAGGGTTGAGTTCACGCGTGACGTAACTTGAAGCGTGATGTGAGCGCGCCGAGAAACTCTGGTCATGCGGATGTACAAACAATAACATAATATATATGTCAATAGCAATGAGAAACAAACAACACTAGAAGACACAGACACCAGTTCTCGTGTGTGTTTCAGATGAAGCGCGAGAACGTCATGAAAGCTTGAAGCTTCTTTACTCAAGCACGCGCTGGGAACAGCTGATCAGATGCCAAAAGATTAGTAAATTATGAGAGCATTTCTTGGTGTACTTTTTATTTTAATAAATAATAATACAAAATATCAAAAGACCTGGGATTCCTCTTAAGATCCATCAATGGAAATAACGATAAAGAAGAAGAGGAACATGAAGAGGAAGACGAGCAAGAGAAGCAAAAAACGTGCCTCTTTCTGTCCGCATGTTATTATTTGAAATGAAAAGTTTATCTAAAAAAATGAATAAGTGTCAAATCTGTTTTGGATTTAGTTGTTTGTCAAATAAATATTTCCGAGTGATATCAGATTGTGTATGTGTTTATATTGTACTTATCCTGTAACTACACGAAACAAGAGGGGAACAAACACCACTTTAATTTACAGCAGCAGATTCACACTTACCCTGTAACTACACGGATAATTACCCCTTAATTAAAGAATACTTACAGTATAAATAATGTGTTCATTTTCCTGATAGTTACCCCTTTATTCCCTCAATATTACATATTGTTCCCTTACACCCACACGTACTTACTTTATAGTTACACTATAATTACCGAAAGTTATGCTGTAAATTCTCTTTACTTACGCAGTATTTCCGGGCCGTAATCTAAAGCGTTACCGAAGCATTTACTGGACAAGCAAAACAATTTTTTGTTTTTTTTTAAATAAGCAAAATAATCTTTTCTGTTTGAATTAAGATTATTTTGCTTACCCCATTGGCAGATTATTTTGCTCATTTTAAGCAAAAACTCCCTTAATTTTGAGTTATTTTCCCCCACAATAAGACAAAAGCTTTTTCTTGTCTAGTAAATTCTTCTTTATTTAAGATTTTTTAGATATTTGGACTGAAAACAAGACAAAAATAAGAAAAGCATTTTTTGCAGTGTATTAACTGCCGTTTAAATCCTTAACGACACACAAAAAGGTTTATTATTAAACTTGCAAAATGATTTTTTCATCTTGGTAGTGTTTGTTGTGATGCCTTTAATATATTCTATTTAAATAACAAATTCCATTGCATTACAGTAACAATAATTTAATTAAAAGCACAATTAAGAATAATCAGCATGGGCACCCTGACTGGTCAGCGGCTGTGCCGCCCCATACTCCTCAAACTGAGATGCTCTGTGTGTTCTGAGCCCTTTCTATCAGAACCAGCATTAACTTCTGGAGCAGTTTGAGCTCCAGTAGCTCGTCTGTTTGATCGGACCACACGGGCCAGCCTTCGCTCCCCACGGGCATCAATGAGCCTCGGCCGCCCATGACCCTGTGGCCGGTTCTCCACTGGTCCTTCACTTTTGATAGAGACTGACCACTGCAGACCGGGAACACCCCACAAGAGCTGCAGTTCTGGAGATGCTCTGACCCAGTCGTCTAGCCGTCACTATCTGGCCCTTGTCAAACTCGCTCAAATCCTCACGCTTGCCCATTTCTCCTGCTTCTAACACATCAACTCTGAGGACAACATGTTCACTTGCTGCCTAATATATCCCACCCACTAACAGAGATCATTAGTGTTATTCACTTCACTGGTCATAATGTTATGCCTGATCGGTGTAAATCAGAATTGCTGAATGTTACTGAGTGTCTGTGAAGCTTTGAGGTGTTGATGGACTCTGAATACAATCCGGACGAAGACTTTGACTAAATCACTGCTTTGTTCAAAATGTTGCTTTTTAAATTAAACTTAGCCACATAAAAAAAGCCTGAATGAAGCCAGAATATATGTTGTTGTTGTTGTTGTTTAAAACCAGAGGCTCTGTTCTTTATTTTCATATACTGTATGCTCACATATTCATACAACAAAATATTCTGGGGGCCATGAAAGTTTTGAGAAATAACCAAAACTGCTGGCGCTGGCTGATAACTTTAGTTAATTCTATCATCCGTATGAAAACTGCATTATCATATTTTTCCTATAGCAGTCGAATGAACAAGTGAACGCAATGAAACTACACTTACATATATTCAAGCAAGGCTCGGCTATGGAATAAGGAACCAAAACGTTATTGTTTTACTGATTAATCATTGCAGACGACCTGATGACGGATTCCCCTGTGTAGCGCCATCGGGGCATGTTGTCACAAAAAGCTGTGCTATAAAAGTGCTCAGTAGTTTCAAAATTAAACTCATGTTGAGTCTTTACAGAAAAAAATATTCTTAATTTTCTTTCATGTATTCATTTTGTGGTGAAGTGAGATCGACTCAAATGCTCTTTTGCATGTCTTGTAAGGCGGGAGGCTGAATGGCTTGTTTTTTTCCCATCATTCTGTCAGTGCCATGAAATGGTCAACAGCTCTGAGCCTCAGGCTCTTTCTGTCAGCAACACTAAATATCTTCGCACACTGTGTCCCTACAGATTCTCTCTGTCTGTTAAACCCTCTCCTAGAACACACACACACACACACACACATGCACAAACACAACACGTCAGGTCCGATGGGATCCGCGGCTTCTTCTGCTCGTCTGTTAAACCATTGCTTCATTCACATGAGCGCACACATACGCTCTCATCAGTCCCTGCTGGAAGTTGGCCTGAATGTTTGAGTTGTTCCATGATTAATTAAACTGTATTCCTGTGTAATTCATTTGCTTTGGTGTGAATCGTTTAGTGGTGCTAAATATACCTGTGTTTACTCATGTATTCAGTTTAATAAAAGTTAAAGTCAGAGCGTGTACAAGCAGACCTGGGTCTCTCGGTTGAATATGATTTCTGATTCTGAGTGACTCTTTCTGAACTCTTGGCATTTGAGTCATTCGATTCGTACTGTACTGTGTGCTTGTTTTTGCGTGCAGCCCTTTCTTGCCATTATTTCTCTTTTTACTGCATCACATTCAGTACATGCTCATGTACTTTGTTTCAGATGGGGGTAAATTGCTCTGGAGATGCACGTATGACGCCGTGTGGGTTTCTTGATGTGCCTCAAAGAATCAGGGACTCAAGTAAGTTGTGAGGCGGGGCCTCCATGGATGGGACTTGTTTGTTCAGCTCATCCCACAGATGCTTGATTGGATTGAGATCTGGGGAATTTGGCCTCAAACTCGTTGTTGTGCTCCTCAAAGTGTTCCTGAAGCATTTGTGCTTTGTGTCGGCGCATTATCTGCTGAAAGAGCCACAGCCACAGGGAATACCGTTCCCATGAGAGGCTGGACATGGGCTCAGCAATGCTTAGGTAGGTGGGACGTGTCAAAGTCACATCCACATGATGGAGGACCCAAGGTTTCCCAGCAGAACATTGCCCAAAGCATCACTGCCTCCACCGCCACGCCTTCTTCCCATAGTGCACCTGGTGCCATGTGTTCCCCAGGTAAGCCACGCCTTCTTCCCATAGTGCACCTGGTCCATGTGTTCCCCAGGTAAGCCACGCCTTCTTCCCATAGTGCACCTGGTCCATGTGTTCCCCAGGTAAGCCACGCCTTCTTCCCATAGTGCACATGGTGCCATGTGTTCCCCAGGTAAGCCATGCCTTCTTCCCATAGTGCACCTGGTGCCATGTGTTCCCCAGGTAAGCCACGCCTTCTTCCCATAGTGCACCTGGGGCCATGTGTTCCCCAGGTAAGCCACGCCTTCTTCCCATAGTGCACCTGTGCCATGTGTTCCCCAGGTAAGCCACGCCTTCTTCCCATAGTGCACCTGGTGCCATGTGTTCCCCAGGTAAGCCACGCCTTCTTCCCATAGTGCACCTGGTGCCATGTGTTCCCCAGGTAAGCCACGCCTTCTTCCCATAGTGCACCTGGTGCCATGTGTTCCCCAGGTAAGCCACGCCTTCTTCCCATAGTGCACCTGGTGCCATGTGTTCCCCAGGTAAGCCACGCCTTCTTCCCATAGTGCACCTGGTGTCATGTGTTCCCCAGGTAAGCCACGCCTTCTTCCCATAGTGCACCTGTGCCATGTGTTCCCCAGGTAAGCCACGCCTTCTTCCCATAGTGCACCTGGTGCCATGTGTTCCCCAGGTAAGCCACGGCTTCTTCCCATAGTGCACCTGGTGCCATGTGTTCCCCAGGTAAGCCACGCCTTCTTCCCATAGTGCACCTGGTGCCATGTGTTCCCCAGGTAAGCCACGCCTTCTTCCCATAGTGCACCTGGTGTCATGTGTTCCCCAGGTAAGCCACGCCTTCTTCCCATAGTGCACCTGGTGCCATGTGTTCCCCAGGTAAGCCATTCCTTCTTCCCATAGTGCACCTGGTGCCATGTGTTCCCCAGGTAAGCCACGCCTTCTTCCCATAGTGCACCTGGTGCCATGTGTTCCCCAGGTAAGCCACACCTTCTTCCCATAGTGCATCTGGTGTCATGTGTTCCCCAGGTAAGCCACGCCTTCTTCCCATAGTGCACCTGGTGCCATGTGTTCCCCAGGTAAGCCATTCCTTCTTCCCATAGTGCACCTGGTGCCATGTGTTCCCCAGGTAAGCCACGCCTTCTTCCCATAGTGCACCTGGTGTCATGTGTTCCCCAGGTAAGCCACGCCTTCTTCCCATAGTGCACCTGGTGCCATGTGTTCCCCAGGTAAGCCATTCCTTCTTCCCATAGTGCACCTGGTGCCATGTGTTCCCCAGGTAAGCCACGCCTTCTTCCCATAGTGCACCTGGTGCCATGTGTTCCCCAGGTAAGCCACACCTTCTTCCCATAGTGCATCTGGTGCCATGTGTTCCCCAGGTAAGCCCCGCCTTCTTCCCATAGTGCACCTGGTGCCATGTGTTCCCCAGGTAAGCCACGCCTTCTTCCCATAGTGCACCTGGTGCCATGTGTTCCCCAGGTGAGCCACGCCTTCTTCCCATAGTGCACCTGGTGCCATGTGTTCCCCAGGTAAGCCACGCCTTCTTCCCATAGTGCACCTGGTGCCATGTGTTCCCCAGGTAAGCCACGCCTTCTTCCCATAGTGCACCTGGTGCCATGTGTTCCCCAGGTAAGCCACGCCTTCTTCCCATAGTGCACCTGGTGCCATGTGTTCCCCAGGTAAGCCACGCCTTCTTCCCATAGTGCACCTGGTGCCATGTGTTCCCCAGGTAAGCCACGCCTTCTTCCCATAGTGCACCTGGGGCCATGTGTTCCCCAGGTGAGCCCCGCACACGCACCCGGCCATCCACATGATGTAGAAGAACATGTGATCATCAGACCAGGCCACCTTCTTCCATTGCTCCGTGGTCCAGTTCTGATGCTCGTGCCACTGTTGGTGCTTTGGGCGGTGGACAGGGGTCAGCATGGGCACCCTGACTGGTCAGCGGCTGTGCCGCCCCATACTCCTCAAACTGAGATGCTCTGTGTGTTCTGAGCCCTTTCTATAAGAACCAGCATTAACTTCTGGAGCAGTTTGAGCTCCAGTAGCTCGTCTGTTTGATCGGACCACACGGGCCAGCCTTCGCTCCCCACGTGCATCAATGAGCCTCGGCCGCCCATGACCCTGTGGCCGGTTCTCCACTGGTCCTTCCATGTTGTAGACAAGAAACATGTCAGACTACATGTCGCACGTTAATGTCTTGCATGATTCACACTGTTCCTGAACTCCTGAAACGCCGCCATCTTGAGTTTCTTCAGGAACCAACACGTCCCAATATTCCTCATTATAATAATTCATACGCAGAATAAAGGGGCGGGGCCTGGTTGAGTTAGTTAGTCGTGTGTTGAAACTGGCGGTTATGGAAATGGGGCGGGGCATTTCCCAAACACCAATCACAACACACTGCTCCAGCCGACCAATCAGAGCACAGTGTGCTTTTCAGAAGGAGGGGCTTCATAGAGACAGAGCGTTACTGACAGACTGGGAAGAGAGGAGCCGCAACACTGGAGGATATGAGGAGATAATCAACACTCAAGCAGGAAAACCTGCTCTAGTAGAGCCAGAGACAACATCAAGACTTTGAAAAGGGCTAAATAAAGGTAGTGTGATTATGGGTGGAGGACGGCGGAATGATATGATGAGAGTTTTTGTGCTGTCAAAGCAGTTTTAATCAGAAAATAAATCTAATTGAAATTCATTTCAGAGACTTCGGGGATCTGCATGGCCACGCGAGACAAACAGCACGCGCTGACCTTTAAATGTCCCGAGGGACCCCAGTCAGCCAAATCTGACATAAACACAGCTAAGTGCTAATGCTACCGCAGTCAGTCGGCCCGTCTCTGTCCTGTAAAGTTCATTAGAGAGCGCGCGACTGCAGACACGTAGGACGCCGCTATCATTTGCATGCTTTGCGAGACGCTCAGGTTCAGTGAGAAACTCGCTCCTGTCTCCTCTCCCTCGTTCTCATCTGAATCACCCTGCCTTTGGGGCTTTACCAAAGGAGACTCTTCAAACAAGGCTTTGTACTGAAGTAGCGAATCAAGATTAATGCACTTCCACTGCACGGCTTGCTTGAAGGGAGAGAGACCTAGTATAATTAACACCACCGGGCCTGGAAGGAGAGTCAGGGGAGGGAAATCATACAAAATCATGGAAAACAGAGGGAATGACGATGACACGGCGGATATTTTTCGGTCCGACCTTTTCTTCCTTGAGTGATGTGTTGTTTTGATCGCAGTCAAAAGCGAGTGTGTTGTAGCCCGGGAGGATCTTGATTGAGCTGTTGATTCTGTCGTCATTTTGGTTGAGAACAATGTTGATTACATTTGGTTACGCAGCAAAAGTAGAAATGAACTCTCTGTCCTCATATACCCTAATATCATCACAATACCGTGTGTTCTCCGTTGAATCAATAAGGGGAATTGTGCTGGTTCTTCTCTCCCATGCATTTTAACCCTGGAATTAACCCTTTAAGATTTAAAAGGGATGTTAAAGCAACATAAAAGTGGTCAAAGACCAAAATTTAAGTTGTTATTCTTTGAGACATAACTGAAAACGGTTGCAGATTTGATGGAAAAAAAGAGAACTTAAAATAATGATTACTTCACAAATAGTTTCTCTTGAACTCGTAAGGCCTCGATACACTCACAGAGAAGTTTATCTTTCGTTCTTTGCCCAGGGCTAAAAGCAAGTTTGAAAAGGCTTGTTAACAAACATCCCGACGCTGTCCTGTTTAGATGAATATGTAAATATGTGCTGCGCGCTATCCTCTCAATAACCAAATAAACACACCACAAAAGTGCCAGCGGTGAGAAAACAGGCGTTCAGAAAGCATGGGATCAGATGTGGATGTCACATCATGTTTATTTATACAGCACTTTATCCAATAGACTGCTTTGAAGCAACAGCTTTACTGTATTACACGTCTCTTTTAATTAGAATTACAGCTTCAGTTTCTACTATAAAGCAACTCTCCAGTGTGTTCATATTTTTGACTGAACAGAAGAAATGAACTGGAGATTTACACCTCAAAGAAGCATTACATCATCGCCATAGACCAATAATGGCTGTACGAAGGTGCTTTCCAGCTTTCCTGGAAAGTTCACACTGGCGAGCTGTTTCGAAATCCCGAAATGAACACCAAACGTACTTCATTTTGGCCTGATTTTGTTCGAAATAACGTCACTCGAGTTAGAGTATATCGGGGGCCTTTGTGAACTTACCAAGGGTAGCTAGAGTGGCCATTTTCAGTAAATAAAGACTTAAATGTATTATGATATGGCTTCAGAAAACGTAGTCAAATAGACCAATTTTATGGTGTTTTCGCATGGTTTTAGACATCATTATTAGAATAATGGAGATTTGAATCAATTTAATTTTTCTGTAAGATTTGTGTTGGCCTACAGGAATAATCGTGCTTTGATAATCATGACAAATTTGAATTACATCTTATTTGGGTCATTCTGTGTCAAATCAACCACATTTCGGAAACTTCCCCGGCTCAAATTTTTGATTTTGTAATACCAAAATATTAAATGTCACAGATGTATATTTATTGAGTAATCACTGTTTTGTAGAGGAGGGTCAAAATGACAGTTTTCACCTGGAGCCAAATTACAGGCGTGTAAAAATTGTTTTAGAAAGATGGCAGCATCATTATTTTATTTTCACACAGAGATTGGTAGATCTATTAGTGAAATCTGTTGACTTTAGCAATCTGTGTCTCATTATATGCCAATGGTGACCGTTCAAAAATGGGAAAAAGGCCCTTCTTTTGTTTTTTGTCTCAAGTTTGAATGCCTGTAACTCAAAAAGTATTAAAGATATCCTAATATCCTTTCAGATTCTGGTTCTTAACAAACTTTTGTTCTGGTTTCTCCATTTTAAAGGCCCTCGATGGTTCAATCCCAGAGATATGGAGATCTCAATGCGGCCCCATGAGTAAAGTGGTAAAGTTCAGTGGTCGAAAACCAAATGTGGGTCACAGCTGATATTCTTACAAATAGGAACAAATAATGTTGAAACTAGAAAAGTATCTCATTTTTTCTATCACCTCGGTTGCATATAACACCTGTCTGAGTGCCATAAGTATTGTTTTTCCAAAGTTAGCATGCCTGTAACTTTAAGTATTAAAGATATGATTTTTGATTTGTTACCATTTTTGAATGGTCACCGTTGGCATATAATGAGACACAGATTGCTTAAGTCAACAGATTTCACTAATAGATCTACCAATCTCTGTGTGAAAATAAAATAACGATGCTGCCATCTTTCTTACACGCCTGTAATTTGGCTCCAGATCATTTTGACCCCCTCGACAAAACCGTAGATTACTCAGTCAATACACATCTGTGACATTTCATATTTTGGCTTTCATTACTATTTATGTTTGTCTACACCTCTGGTTGAGTTGACACGGAATGACCCATTTTAATTTTCATTTATGATCGGATTTGCAAGCGCTACAGTTGTGCAGTCAATCGATAACTTCACATCATCCAGCAGTCGATCGATCACTGCGACCAACAATACAGCCATAAAATCACTGTATAAAAACATCTTTCAACCATCATCGCAGAAACGCTCTAAGAGTAGAGATTTGGTGGAGAACACACCTGAAGATGTTCCTGTTTGAATGGATTTCAGATCACAATCCCCAGTTGGGCAGTGCAGAAGTTACTCTGGACATTGGGACTCAAACGAGTAACACGCTTTCCCGCTGATTTCAACCCCAAATCCAATTTTGCTGCTCTATGGAGGAAATGCGTGTCGTAAAGTGATGCTTCAGCAAGTTGATTGTGCAAAAACATTTACAAAATACGCGTGCATGTGTGTGTGTGTGTGTCTTGGATGATTCCCCATGAATTGCATTTTCTTTATCACAGCTATCATTTACACCGGAGTGAGTAGAACAGAGGGAACGTGTTCTCGACACTGTAAATATATAAATAAATATAAGTTTACCAGGGACAGGAATGAAATATGGCATTCCCATTTCAATGCAAATGAAGGAGAGAATGAATGCACAATGAGAGCGTCACACCAGTGTTTCTCTGCTCTCTACACACTGCTATAGGCGGAGGAAATGAGTGTCCGGCGCTCGCCACAAATGAAACTGTCTGTCAGCATGAATCCGGAGCAAACCCGAGGTGGCTCTCGCTCTTATCGCTGGCTTTGCATTGCATGCGGATGTTTATATAAGCTCTTTTAATGGAAAAGATGACGGTCAGGGTGAAGGAAACTCTTCCTCTGAGGAACTTTCTGCTTTAGCATTGGTCCCACGGTGTGAATATGCCTTCTGATCAATTCTTTTCATTATTCGTCTCCTTTGTCTTGCCATATTATCGCAGTGCTAAATCAAGTCGCTTCTGTTTAGACGTTTGCAATCTGCCTCGTTCATTTCCGAATGGAGACGTGTGTTCTGGGAAATTGCACAGGTGTGAAAATATTGTGTTGCGTTCATTTGTATGATCGATTACAGGAGCTTCTGTAGGCCTTGGAGACACGAGATGAAGCTGGAGTGAGTTTTTCCGCTCCTCTCTCTCGGGTTTGCCGGGTCCTGGCAGCGATCAGTCTTACTTCATTTCCATTCCTTCACAAATTCTCTTTGTCAGACTCGAGCATTTGTAGCCTGTGTTGGCAAGAGAGGTTTGACTGTCACAAGCGCTCTCAGTGTTTAATGCAGTGTACCGTTTTATTCATATTTAGAAGTGAATAAATGCATATGCCTACAGAAGCTCCTGTAATCGATCATACAAATGAACGCAACACAATATTTCCACACCTGTGCAATTTCCCAGAACACACGTCTCCATTCGGAAATGAACGAGGCAGATTGCAAACGTCTAAACAGAAGCGACTTGATTATATACACACATACATCTTTGGATAAAATCATCCGCTAAATGAATAACTGTAATAATGAAACACTATAGTGAGAATCAGGATTATTATAGTTAACTAAAACTAGTTATATATAAAACTAGAAAATATTTTCTTGAAATAAAGTACACGATGACTGAAATGAAAAAAAAAATATATATATATATTAGGGCGGTCAAACGATTAATCGCATCTGAAATAAAATTGTATGTTTACATAATACATTTGTGTGTACTGTGTATAATTATTGTGTATATATAAATACACACACGTACATGTATATATTTAAGAAATATTTGCTTTTATATACTGTATATATTTATATATACAGTGGCAGGAAAAAGTATGTGAACCGCTCGCAGAATCTGTGAAAATGTGAATAATTTTAACTAAATAAGAGAGATCAATCAAAATGCATGTTATTTTTTATTTAGTGCTGTCCTGAATAAGATATTTTACATAAAACATGTTTTACATATAATCCACAAGACCAAACAATAGCTGAATTTATTTAAATAACCCCGTTAAATAAAATATAAAATAACATGTGTTTTGTATGATCTCTCTTATTAAGTTTTCACAGATTCTGCAAGCGGTTCACATACTACTGTATATATTATATATTAATATATATATAGAAATCATTTTTTTCAGATAGTTGTCAATAAGTCATCATTGTTTAGTTGAAGTTGAAGGACTGAGAAAAAAGACAAATACACATGACAAAATTACAAAAACATTAAATATAAAGTTTTGAAAACTGAAAATATAAAAAAAAATACAATTTGGAAACTACGTATAAAAGCTGTTCCAGTCACATGAAAGTAAGAAGAATAAATATTGAGTCAGTGCGGTCTTTGTTTCTCATTGACGCTTGAACTTCCCCTTTAAATAACGTGACGCTATGCCCTGACACTATTAGAACTGAATGAACCGATTCAGCTTTCAACAATGCAAACTTTACATGCAACATTCAGACAGTAATTGACAGTCCTCTGATCCAATAGTGTTAGGGGAACCAGTGGGGGCGGCAATCATATTTCAGGGTGGCCTTGACACCCGTTACACACACCCCTGATATGCGTTCATTGGCGCCCTGATGGCGACCTATGCCTAAAAACGGATCTACTGTTCAACTCACACCAATGCCTAGAAGCAGCAAAACTGTGCAAAGAAATGCAAATGTGCTTATGATATCAGTCTGGCGTTCACCTCCGTGCTCATGTGGAGAATGACACACACTGCGTTCAGATCAGGGGAACGCACAGGAATGACAGCGAGACGTCACGTCGTCTCCAAACTCAGATCACACAGAGGACCCAGAAGAGACAAAAGTCGGGAATCTCTCAGGGCGCTCCGGTTGACTTGAGCACGGATGACGGAGTTACTGCCTCGTGCATGAGCTTCACTCAAGATTTTCCCTTTGCCCGCCGTCAGATCAAGTCGAATCAAACTCAAGATGAGCCGTATGGGCTTGACAGTTGAAGAGGGGAGGAACGACTTCCCAAACGCATCCCGTTTTATTCTAACAGACTGCTTGTGTTCAGCAGATCTGAGCAGGTCATGTTACTCTGCATGTATTTCTGGGATTCATCACTCGCTGCTTTTGCTCAGGGATCCATTTTGTATGTAAAATCTCTCTTCTGTTTCTGTTTGCTCAGTCTCAACACACACCGCAGGAACATGGCTGATTGACTCTAATTATGTATCTAAACGAACCAACTTCATTCTCCAGCCCTGCAATATTGGTTTTCCTCAAATCCTGCAGTTGCAAGGCCTTGCGTGTGACATAATTAAGTTCTGTCCAAGTTAATTCTCTGGCAGGTTTAATGATGCATTTAAAGCTATTCCTCCAGCAGCATTAGCGCTCCGCAGGGAATGAAGTGCAGCTGAGTGCATTAAAAGTTTGGACTTACCTGCTGTAATGGTTTAGGGATTGGTGATTGGATGAGATTGGAACATCGGTGCCTAATGAAAGCCATCTAAGCCTGTGCGACGGTCTTTTAAAGGCGTCTCGTTGTGGCGGGAATGGGAATGACGAGATGTTGTGGACTTCTGTTCATCGTGACCTGATGCTTTCGGTGAATGAATGAGTGAATGTGAGGAAATATGTAAAGCCATGGGTCTGTCGAAAGAGAAACACAACCAGTTTTTAACCCCTTTGCAGTCAAAGATCGCCGACGGCCCCAGATTACTGTCGTTAAAACATCACACTTTTACTTCATCTGGAAAAACGTAAAGCCTCCAGCTTCGCTATTTGACCACTGTTTATGATAAAACGAGGTTGCAGTGACATTCACTTCTTAATTTATGTCAGGAGTGCAAAATAACCGATCTGTAATGAACAATATTTTGAATGAAATATCAACAAGAATCAAAAGCAGGTCACGTCTTCTCCGTTTTATTTGTGGTCGCACACATGCACTAAACGGCAGGCTCTTAGTGAAACCCTGCGCATATTTGGACAAATATAGATTCATTATCACGTTTGCTAAATATTTCATCATACAGAAAACATTTCTATTCATTTCTCACTGAATTATGCTGATCTGAAGAGCTGAATGACACTCAGAGAGTTCTTCCTGCTGGACGTCACTTATGATGATCTCAGAGCTCTCTCATTCGCTGTACAGCTGTCAATCATCTTACGTGTCACAACGTGATCATAATCCTGTTCACGCTGTTCAGTGCACTTCCTCATCTCATCTCTCCGTTGTAAACATTGCCAACATGTGAACCAAGAAGCTAATAAACGCACAATTACTATGGCATATGGTTTGTGTGTGTTTTGCATGTGATTTGGTATATTTTCATATGAATAAAGAATGTTTCCAGTAACAGGTGTAGCGATTAGCTCCATATAAAATGCTAAATGTAACATTCTAACATCATTGAACATTATATCGCGATTGGAAGTAAATCCAAACACGCTGGCTGTTTAAAGGGAGTTTGGAGTTAAAGTGTAAGTTTAATCTTTTATATTGTGTTATGTAGCTTCATGCAAACTGTCACGCTAGGAGCTATATTTTATTTCACATAAGGTACCAAAAGCATGCTTTTTCTTGTTTGTTTGTTTGCTAGAAAGACTTCAGATAGTAGGTTTTAATGTAAAGTGGGATGAATGTGGGGTTGATGGGTAATCCAGAATATCTGAATGGGCTATAATGGCTCAATTCCAAAAAAAAAAACAATTACTATAAAAGGATAATGAGGATTAAGTCATTCATGACAGACGTGTGAAAAGTTGATTGAGTATGAAATAAGCAGTTTAAAGACTAGTTAGTAGACTGCAAGTATGTGTTTTACAGGCCAATGACATAATGATAGCATCTTATCTTAGCATTCGCTAAAACTCACATGACATAGTCTTACAATATGCTTCATAAAATGCATAATTTTAGAGATTTCATCCTCAGATTTGAAACGAAGCGTGACCACACTTGTGGCTTCACTTTAATTGTGGTTATAAGTTGTTATACTACATTCACATAATATTTGTATACATTTAAATGTATATTATTCATATTTTTTATTTTAAATTATTTCAATATATTTTTTATTTTTGTTTTAATGTTTGAGTCTATGTATCTCCATATTAATAACAGTCTGAGAAGGTCTGAGTCTTGAAATGTAAACTCTTAAGCGTTAGCTTTCTAGATATATTACTTATGTGTATATTCAGAAAGTCTTGAGAGCAGCAGCCCTTTTATTTGGGGTATGTCAAAATGCCCCACTTGGCAAAATGGGGGGTGACAGGCGCAAGGGGTTAAATGCTTTGAGATTCAAGATGTACATACACGAATAATAAAAGAAGATCCAGAGATTTAGTCCACTGAACAGTCCTTATCTAAGTGTTTATTGTAGTGAACACTGCGTAGGGACCCTAGCGAGAGGCTATATATATATATATCTTTTTTTTTTTTCATTGTGTTTTTTTTTACATTTTGTAACATTTGTCAAGTTTTTTTTTTATGTGTCTATATAATATTTATTATTTTTATTTAAATTTTAGTTTTAGTTATTTTAGCACAAGTTAAAATGAACGGAAATGAGAAATATGGCTCTGGCGACATATTAACATATTTCAGTTAACATTTATTACTGAAATAATTATTAAACAGAAGTTTAATTTGGAATTTGTTTTACTATAATAATAACCCTGGGTTACAGTAATGCTGCGTTTCATGTTAAATTGTGCTATTGGATATCTCGAACAGTGTTGCCATGGCGACCGATTAAAATAATGTCATCCAAATGATTTTAAAATGGTCTTTTTACATTTACCCGGTTTAAATGCATGTTGCCCGTCGTGCACAGTTGCCCTGAAGCCACCGGGGTGGTGGGGCCACCGGGTTTGGGCCCGTCATCGCTGCTCGCAGCTATAAAGCCGCTGATTCTCCTCTTCTAAAGTGTGTGTTTCTCTGTGTTTCAGATCCGCGGCCGGCAGTCAGTGAGCGACTCCAGCACAAACCATTCCTCCGATCCAGCAGCGCTTCATAAGGGATTTAAACATGCGTGTTTCACGCACGGATAGCAAAACTTTACATTTTGACATTCACTCAATTTGATTCATGAGGGAAGACGCGTGTGGGGTGAACTGACTTTACCTTCCACGACTGATCTTGAAAACCCACCCATGCGTTGATTCATACACCGAATTGGACTGAACTGCAAAGGAACCCAGAGCCTTTCATATCCCCCTAGCAATAAACTCCTGCCCTCGCTCATCCCTCCCGCCTTTGGAGGGTCTGAGATGTATGGCATGAGATTGTAATTGTATGCAGAACGTGTTAAAGGGGAAATCTGTTTGAAAAGCATTGGTTCTGACAAGCCGGCGGCTCCAGCACTGACACCAGCTCTGCATTAGGACAGAAGCCCCATGCAACATCTCTGACCTAATAGAAAGTGAGTAGCTTAAGAAAGCAGCCGGCGAACCGTCAGCTTCTCAGAGCAGGACGGCGCTGGGTTTCTCTCCTTCCCTCTCTCTCTAGCTCCTTACCACCGGCCTAATTAATGCCTGCCCGTGAAGTAACTTGTAGCTGTCAGCGTCTGCCCGCTCCGCAAAAATCCAATAACTTCAGGGAGCAATTTAGATGGAACACCAGCTAAGCTCCAGCAAACTACAAATGGTGCCTGTGAGACACGGGCCGCGTCCTGATCGCTGAGATCGCTGGTGTTCGTGACTGTAACTCAAACACCAGCTGCTGGAATCAATTGCGGATTGTATTTTAAAACTGTTTTTTTATATATATATAATTCGTCAGGTACTTTGAATATTGGATATATTAGAATTTTTAAATGTGCCAAAATAATCGGAGGCTGTATTGCAAACATGTTGTGCCTGTCTTTTATTACGTATGTAAATTAAAATGGTTCCCATGACTGCTTATCAATATGACATTTTAAGTTTTGGATTAATTCAGATTTTTTTTAAAAGTCTCTTCTGCTCACCAAGGCTGCATTTATTTGATCAAAAATACAGTAAAAACAGTGAAATATTGCATAAAATAACTATTTTCTTTATGAATATACAGTAAAGTGTCATTTATTCCTGTGATTATCATCATTACTCCAGTCTTCAGTGTCACATGACCCTTCACTGATCACTCTCATATGAGGATCTGATGATCAACACACACTTATGATTATTATCAGTGAGGAAACCATTCATATTTCTGTGGAAACCGTCATACTGTATTTTATTTTTTAGGATTCTTTGATTGATAGAAAGTCTCATTATTAATGTCTTCATTGATCGATTTAATATGGAAGCTTGTTTCCGCCACAGAATAAAACATTTTAAAAGATCATTGCAACTTTTTATATAAAGTCAGAATTGCGACTTCACATCACATAATTCTGACTTCATTGCCCGATCACACACCCGGAGCGATGTGACTCCAGGCGCGACTCAAGTGTGTTCTGCTAGTGTCAGTCGGACGCAGTTCTCATGTTCACGTCCAGCTCCTCGTGTTTAAATATCAAACGCACTGCTCATCTGTTCACCCATGGGCGTCTGGTCTGAACACCAGGTGTGATCAGGAGCATTGCTGGAGCGTTGCTATTGGAGGAACTGAAAACCACTGACCACTGACCAACACACACCTGCTCTAAAGCCAATAGTGCAGTATTTGTGTGTTATTTAAAGAGTGTGTTAGTGATATGAGCCTACAGGAGGAGCACAACACACACACACTCTGATTATTACACACACAGGGACGCGCAGCAGCAGCACTCACACACTCACATTATTAAATATTAATGCTAAAAGGATTCCTCTCTGGAGAAGTGTTCAGTCTCTCCTCATGTCAATAGTGAATCCTCTCATGGCTTTTAAAGGGAAAGGGAGATGAGACTCTGATTGGTTTATTGCACGTTACGCCCCGAAGCCATAGAAAAAGAGAGTTGCGACACTCTTTGATCTTGCCGCCCCGTTGTCACATGGTTCATGGAGCTCTCAATAGTTCCAAACAACTGGAACTGGATCTGGTTATTTTATTTGGGTCATGTAAGTGCATGATTTTACAGCGTTGAATGTTATAGCCAATCACAGGCATTTCTGATGAAAGTAATGACCAGTCATATGTTTAATTCACCAGGAATGAGAATCCATATCGATCAAAAGAAGTTTTATAGTCTCAAAACGCTGAATGAATTTTAGTGCAAGTTTACGTTTTACACGAATCTTCCCGTTATCTACAAATCCTCTCATCATAACAAACAAAGCACAGACACGATTCAAATAAAGATTTATTGTGTAGTTTAGTCAGAAGTTTTAGTTTTTCATGAGACTGTGATTTTCCCTACAATTAGCCTATATATTTA
>CM042251.1:1422506-1449322 GCA_023566225.1 Romanogobio albipinnatus
GGATGCGAAGCACATTTGGCTTCCGCTGTAGTCGTGTGTGAATCAGACGGGTCAGAAACGCCACTCGATGATCTGCGGTCGGGCTTTCTCTGTGGAAGGAGAGAGTAAAGACCAGCTCAGATTTATGATTTATTGATTCATGACTCACATCAACAGACACTTTTATCTGACAATAAAGCATAGATAGATAGATAGATAGATAGATAGATAGATAGATAGATAGATAGATAGATAGATAGATAGATAGATAGATAGATAGATAGATAGATAGATAGATAGATAGATAGATAGATAGATAGATAGAGAAAATAAGAAATTTGCCTGTATCATGTATGCAAGATTTATTCAAATGGTTCTGAAGGGAGAACCCCCCCCCCCCCCCCCCCCTTACCCATATACAGTGATATACATGCAATATCCCATTACATAAAAAAGGTAATATTCCTCCATTCAGATTCCAGTTCAGTCTCTCCTCATGTCAATAGTGAATCCTCTCATGGCTTTTAAAGGGAAAGGGAGATGAGACTCTGATTGGTTTATTGCACGTTACGCCCAAAACACACCCATGACTCTTAAAGAGACTAGGGACGACCCTTTTGGATCATGAGCCGGACACACAGACCGTTTATCCCGTTGTTAAACTAGCAGAAGTGTATTCAGACACGCCCTCAGAGCTCCTGCGGCCTGAGCTTCAGAACATGAGCTCAGATCGGGACAATAGAGCCTTTAGGGTTAAACGGTTTCTTGATCGATTCAGACCAAGCGGCCGGAGTCGTAGCATCCCAGCAAACCGTCCCAGAAGAGGAAATCTATCTCTCAAAATAAAACAGAAAAGAGAAATTCAAGCTTGTTAGTCGCCGTTTGAAATGAGGTGCAGTTTCACAGCTGAAGCAAACGATAGAGACAAACAGCGGCACATTCGCTGGACCTCCAATATGCCACAATATTGCAATAGTCACAATAAGACATAAAAAGACACTTCGGTGAAATGCTATTTTCTTATAATGTGAGATAAACGCAGGAGATACAGAGAGTGATGAGGATGACCGTGTGCCCGAGGGCTGCGGAGCTTTTGGTCTGCGTTCGGCTTTCGGGAGGGAAATCTATCCCGAAATGGCCTCAATTTCCACTTTTTAATCTTCTTTTCTCGCTCCACAGACTATAGATTGATTCCTCTTCGCCATCAATCCATTTCGGTTCAGCTCATGCTTCTCCACTTGCTAATGATGATGGCTGCTATATTTAGTGAGCAAAAGCCTGTTTATTTTTCCTCCGAAGCGACAGAGATTAGACGAAAGGGTGTTGATGATCATTTCATTATGGCAGTCTCAGAAGTAAATAACGACTATTGTGGACCATGAAGTGGAAACACAGCATCACACCGGATCAAAACAGATGAGATTGAAAACCTAAAAACATTATCTGAAGAAAAATGTTTTCATGTGAAGTGTTGACGAAAGAAAACTACAGAAGTGATTTGTTCGTTACAGGAACACCGATAGATGGTCTTCAGGTGTTCTGGATTTTGCTCCAGTTCTTCTCATCACTTCCAGCTGACCTGAGATCAGTCCTAATCTGAACCGACCGTCTACAGCTGATCCACAGTCAGCACTTCACACATAAGCGGTTGAGTTGTTTTAACCCAGAGATTGAGTTGTTTTAACCCAGCGGTTGAGTTGTATTAACCCAGCGATTGGGTTGTTTTAACCCAGCGGTTGGGTTGTTTTAACCCAGCGGTTGAGTTGTATTAACCCAGCGATTGGGTTGTTTTAACCCAGCGATTGGGTTGTTTTAACCCAGCGGTTGAGTTGTATTAACCCAGCGATTGGGTTGTTTTAACCCAGCGGTTGAGTTGTTTTAACCCAGTGGTTGAGTTGTATTAACCCAGCGATTGGGTTGTTTTAACCCAGCGGTTGAGTTGTATTAACCCAGCGATTGGGTTGTTTTAACCCAGTGGTTGAGTTGTTTTAACCCAGCGGTTGGGTTGTTTTAACCCAGCGGTTGAGTTGTTTTAACCCAGAGATTGAGTTGTTTTAACCCAGCGGTTGAGTTGTTTTAACCCAGCGGTTGAGTTGTTTTAACCCAGCGGTTGAGTTGTTTTAACCCAGAGATTGAGTTGTTTTAACCCAGAGATTGAGTTGTTTTAACCCAGAGATTGAGTTGTTTTAACCCAGCGGTTGAGTTGTTTTAACCCAGAGATTGAGTTGTTTTAACCCAGAGATTGAGTTGTTTTAACCCAGAGATTGAGTTGTTTTAACCCAGAGATTGAGTTGTTTTAACCCAGTGGTTGGATTGTTTTAACCCAGAGATTGAGTTGTTTTAACCCAGCGGTTGAGTTGTTTTAACCCAGAGATTGAGTTGTTTTAACCCAGAGATTGAGTTGTTTTAACCCAGAGATTGAGTTGTTTTAACCCAGAGATTGAGTTGTTTTAACCCAGAGATTGAGTTGTTTTAACCCAGAGATTGAGTTGTTTTAACCCAGCGGTTGAGTTGTTTTAACCCAGCGGTTGAGTTGTTTTAACCCAGAGATTGAGTTGTTTTAACCCAGAGATTGAGTTGTTTTAACCCAGAGATTGAGTTGTTTTAACCCAGCGGTTGAGTTGTTTTAACCCAGAGATTGAGTTGTTTTAACCCAGAGATTGAGTTGTTTTAACCCAGAGATTGAGTTGTTTTAACCCAGAGATTGAGTTGTTTTAACCCAGAGATTGAGTTGTTTTAACCCAGCGGTTGGATTGTTTTAACCCAGAGATTGAGTTGTTTTAACCCAGAGATTGAGTTGTTTTAACCCAGTGGTTGGGTTGTTTTAACCCATCGGTTGAGTTGTTTTAACCCAGCGGTTGGGTTGTTTTAACCCAGTGGTTGGGTTGTTTTTATAATTACGGACAATATTAATTTTCTGGATTTTTTCCCTTCATTGTGTCTCTCATAGCTGAAGTGTACCTATGATGAAGATTACAGGCCTCTCTCATCTTTTTAAGTGGGAGAACTTGCACAATTGGTGGCTGACTAAATACTTTTTTGCCCCACTGTACGTCACATGACTAAACATGCATTGTTTTCTCATAGCTCTGTTTTCACAGTCCACACACACAGTGTTTTCATATCCCTCCACTGGGAGAGAGTCTTCAAAAAGCTCAATTTTCACGGCTTCAGTGTGAACTCACTCAGACCGCCTCAAACACACTCGGGCGGCGTCGGGGAGCTCAGCGCTCAGTACAGTAACCGAACAGCTGGCCGACTGACGCTATCTTTGACACTGGGGAGCCGAGTGACAGAGTGCATTGTGGGTAATTAATGAACCGTGTTAGAAAGAGGCATTTTTGCTCTGCTACTGAGGGCTCCATTCATCACCTCCGAAACAGAGGAAGCATATGCAGGAATGTGTTGCCGACGCAGACAGTCCTAATTAGCACATGGCACATGATGTATCAGGAGGATGACGGCGGAGAGCAGCTCCACTCCTTCGCTTCTGTGTCTGCAGTCGTACATCATCAGCGTGAGACAGACGCCGGCCACTGACTCGCGCATGACGCCCCAGACGGCTGATGTTTGGCAGAGCGCTGTTTTTAGGGCTGGATCCTGCAACTCCACATCTACTCTAATCCCGATCTTCCTCTCTACGCTTTGGCCTTCTGTCCACACTGAGACGGTGGAGCTTCTGAAGACTCTCTCCGCCCGCTGAACACTTGAACACGCTGTGGTGTTGCTGAAGATGCAACTGTACAATCTTCATTTTACAGGAATGACAGAAACTGTACTTGTAAGAGCTGCAGCAAAACATGATGAGCTGTGTTAGACATGTGACGAACGCTGCAGTGAGTTCTGCTGATGGATTGACAGATCCTGATCCCTGTGTACGGCAGTAAAGGCAGTGTGATCCAGCACAGCACTTCATCTCAAGCTGATCATAATGCTGATGTTTATTATGGTTTAATATCTTTGTCTTATTTATCTTTACTATTATCAAGCAGTTGATATTCTATCTATCTATCTATCTATCTATCTATCTATCTATCTATCTATCTATCTATCTATCTATCTATCTATCTATCTATCTATCTATCTATCTATCTATCTATCTTTCTATCTATCTATCTATCTATCTATCCATCCATCCATCCATCCATCCATCCATCCATCCATCCATCCATCCATCCATCCATCCATCCATCCATCCATCCATACATACATACATACATCCATACATCCATCCATCCATCCATACATACATCCATACATCCATACATACATACATACATACATCCAATTTTCTATTGTTTAATTCATCCATCCACCATCCATAATTCTATTGTTCCATCCATCCATCCATCCATCCATCCATCCATAATTCTATTGTTTAATCCATCCATCCACTCATCCATCATTCTATTGTTTAATCCATCCATCCACCCATCCATCATTCTATTGTTTAATCCATCCATCCATCCATCCATCCATAATTCTATTGTTTAATCCATCCATCCACTCATCCATAATTCTATTGTTTAATTCATCCATCCACCATCCATAATTCTATTGTTCCATCTATCCATCCATCCATCCATCCATCCATCCATCCATCCATAATTCTATTGTTTAATCCATCCATCCACTCATCCATCATTCTATTGTTTAATCCATCTATCCACCCATACAACTTTCTATTGTTTAATCCATCCATCAATCCATCCACCCATCCATAATTCTGTTGTTTAATCCATCCACCCATCCACCCATCCATCCATCCATCCATCCATCCACTCATCCATAATTCTATTGTTCCTTCCACCCATCCATAATTCTATTGTTTAATCCATCCATCCACCCATCCATCATTCTATTGTTTAATCCATCCATCCATCCACCCATCCATAATTCTATTGTTTAATCAATCCATCCATCCATCCATAATTCTATTGTTTAATCCATCCCCCCATCCATCCATCCACCCATCCATAATTCTATTGTTTAATCCATTTATCCATCCATAATTCTATTGTTTAATCCATCTATCCACCTATACAACTTTCTATTGTTTAATCCACCCATCCATCCATCCATCATCCATCCACCCATCCATAATTCTATTGTTTAATCCATCCACCCATTCATCCATAATTCTATTGTTCAATCCATCCATCCATCCACCCATCCATAATTCTATTGTTTAATCCATCCATCCATCATCCATCCATAATTATATTGTTTAATCCATCCATCCATGCATACATCCATAATTCTATTGTTTAATCCATCCATCCATCATCCATCCATAATTATATTGTTTAATCCATCCATCCATCCATCCATCCATAATTATATTGTTTAATCCATCCATCCATCCATCCATCCACCCATCCTAAATTCTATTGTTTAATGTATCAATCCATCCATCCATCCATAATTCTATTGTTTAATGCATCCATCCATCCACCCATCCTAAATTATATTGTATAATGTATCCGTCCATCCACCCATCCATAATTCTATTGTTTAATGCATGCATCCATCCATCCATCCACCCATCCATAATTCTATTGTTTAATGCATCCACCCATCCATCCATCCATCCATAATTATATTGTTTAATGCATGCATCCATCCATCCATCCATCCATCCATCCATCCACCCATCCATAATTCTATTGTTTAATGCATCCATCCATCCATCCACCCATCCATAATTCTATTGTTTAATGCATGCATCCATCCATCCATCCATCCATCCACCCATCCATAATTCTATTGTTTAATGCATGCATCCATCCATCCATCCATCCATCCACCCATCCATAATTATATTGTTTAATGCATCCATCAATCCATCCATCCATAATTCTGTTTAATGTATCAATCCATCCATCCACCCATCCTAAATTCTATTGTTTAATGCATCCATCCATCCACCCATCCATAATTCTATTGTTTAATGCATCCATCCATCCATCCATCCATCCATCCATCCATCCACCCATCCTAAATTCTATTGTTTAATATATCCATCCATCCACCCATTCATAATTCTATTGTTTAATGCATCCATCCATCCATCCACCCATCCATAATTCTATTGTTTAATGCATCCATCCATCCATCCATCCATCCATCCATCCATCCATCCACCCATCCATAATTCTATTGTTTAATGCATCCATCCATCCATCCATCCACCCATCCATAATTCTATTGTTTAATGCATCCATCCATCCATCCACCCATCCATAATTCTATTGTTTAATGCATCCATCCATCCACCCATCCTAAATTCTATTGTTTAATGTATCCATCCATCCACCCATCCATAATTCTATTGTTTAATGCATGCATCCACCCATCCATCCATCCATCCACCCATCCATAATTCTATTGTTTAATGCATCCATCCATCCATCCATCCATCCATAATTCTATTGTTTAATGCATCCATCCATCCATCCATCCATCCACCCATCCATAATTATATTGTTTAATGCATGCATCCACCCATCCATCCATCCATCCACCCATCCATAATTCTATTGTTTAATGCATCCATCCATCCATCCATCCATCCATAATTCTATTGTTTAATGCATCCATCCATCCACCCATCCATCCATCCACCCATCCATAATTCTATTGTTTAATGCATCCATCCATCCATCCATCCACCATCATTCTTTTGTTTAATACATCCATCATCCATCCATAATTCTATTGTTTAATCCATCCATTTATCTATCCACCCATCATTCTTTTGTTTAATCCATCCATCCTAAATTCTATTGTTTAATGTATCCATCCATCCACCCATCCATAATTCTATTGTTTAATGCATGCATCCATCCATCCATCCATCCATCCATAATTCTATTGTTTAATGCATCCATCCATCCACCCATCCATCCATCCATCCATAATTATATTGTTTAATGCATGCATCCATCCATCCATCCATCCATCCACCCATCCATAATTCTATTGTTTAATGCATCCATCCATCCACCCATCCATCCACCCATCCATAATTCTATTGTTTAATGCATGCATCCATCCATCCATCCATCCATCCATCCACCCATCCATAATTCTATTGTTTAATGCATGCATCCATCCATCTATCCACCCATCCATAATTATATTGTTTAATGCATCCATCAATCCATCCATCCATAATTCTGTTTAATGTATCAATCCATCCATCCATCCATCCACCCATCCTAAATTCTATTGTTTAATGCATCCATCCATCCACCCATCCATAATTCTATTGTTTAATGCATCCATCCATCCATCCATCCATCCATCCATCCATCCATCCAACCATCCTAAATTCTATTGTTTAATATATCCATCCATCCACCCATTCATAATTCTATTGTTTAATGCATCCATCCATCCATCCATCCATCCATCCACCCATCCATAATTCTATTGTTTAATGCATCCATCCATCCATCCATCCATCCACCCATCCATAATTCTATTGTTTAATGCATCCATCCATCCATCCATCCACCCATCCTAAATTCTATTGTTTAATGTATCCATCCATCCACCCATCCATAATTCTATTGTTTAATGCATGCATCCACCCATCCATCCATCCACCCATCCATAATTATATTGTTTAATGCATCCATCCATCCATCCATCCATAATTCTATTGTTTAATGCATCCATCCATCCACCCATCCATCCATCCACCCATCCATAATTCTATTGTTTAATGCATCCATCCATCCATCCATCCATCCATCCATCCATAATTCTATTGTTTAATGCATCCATCCATCCATCCATCCATCCATCCATCCATCCACCCATCCATAATTCTATTGTTTAATGCATGCATCCACCCATCCATCCATCCACCCATCCATAATTCTATTGTTTAATGCATCCATCCATCCATCCATCCATCCATCCATCCATAATTCTATTGTTTAATGCATCCATCCATCCACCCATCCATCCATCCACCCATCCATAATTCTATTGTTTAATGCATCCATCCATCCATCCATCCATCCATCCATCCATCCATCCATCCATCCATCCATCCATCATACCTTGGAATAGTTTTTCAAATGTCTCTTATGTTGAAAGCAGCTGCTAAATATTTTTTGTGAAATCCTTGATACACTTCCATTCAAACATTTGTGATCAGATAATAAAAGATTAATGCAGTGAGGATGTATTCTACTGATCGATAGTGACAGTAAAGACATTTATAATGTGACAAAAGATTATTAGATTAAATGCTGGTCTTTTGAACTTTTTTGAGCCTCGTGTTTTGAAACTTCATCTAGTACTGTGTGATTTCTTCCCACAAAGCCAGACGAAAACATGCGGAATCCATTTTTATCCTCATATCCCATAAAGACATGCGTCTGTGAAAGAGGTGAGAGTGTGTTTGTGGTGTGTGTGGCGCCGCGTTGAGATTACAGAGCTATAATAATTAAAATAGGTCTTAATGACACAGGCTGAGATGATTCCCCACTGACTCTAACTGGATAAATATTGAATTATTCACTCTAATTATAATGAGAATTCAATGTGCCAACCACTTCCTCGTCCTGCTTCAAACAGGGATCTGATCAGCTATAGGCTAGAACACCAGTCACATGGCTTCCTACTGATGCACTTATTTGCCTTTGCTTTTACAATGTGTTCTCCGGGATCATCTCGCCATGCATGAATATAAGCATAGGAGACCTCAGATGAGCATTTTAGGGAATAATGTACCTGTTGAGAGTGTGTTGACAGGCTGGAGTTACTCCAGAAAACCAAAAATGAGACACAGTTACAGATCTGAAAAAACAAAAAGGCTAAAGAACCCTAAACCAACACAAAGAACCATTATAGCATACAACGATTCTTCAGGACGATATAGTTCTAACAATAACCTTTGTAGTGTGTACTTCTTTATAGGGGCCATGAACTGGGTTTTTATTTGTGTTGTACTGTTGTCTGAGGACGTTTGCGTGGTTTTTACATTCAAAAACATCAGAATGAATAATGATAGGCTATTTTCTGCCCTGGTTTTGAGCCTGTTTTTATGGGCGCACTGAAGACTTGGAAGGAAACGCCCACTGCTATGATTGGATAACAGTTTTAATGAGCTTCAGGAACACGTGAGGAATTGTTTTGAAAGCATGTCAAAAGGTCTATCAAACAAACACAATTTTAAATTGTATCAAATTTATCTCATCAACCAGCAATTAATATGAATTTTATTTGATCCACCCATCCATCCATCCATCCATAATTCTATTGTTTAATCCATCCATCCACTCATCCATAATTCTATTGTTTACTCCATCCATCCATCCATCCATCATCCACTCATCCATAATTCTATTGTTTAATCCATCCATCCACTCATCCATAATTCTATTGTTTACTCCATCCATCCATCCACTCATCCATAATTCTATTGTTTAATCCATCCATCATCCACATCTCCATAATTCTATTGTTTAATCCATCCATCCACTCATCCATAATTCTATTGTTTACTCCATCGATCCATCCATCATCCACTCATCCATAATTCTATTGTTTAATCCATCCATCCATCCATCCATAATTCTATTGTTTACTCCATCCATCCATCCATCCATCCATCATCCACTCATCCATAATTCTATTGTTTAATCCATCCATCATCCATAATTCTATTGTTTAATCCATCCATCCATCCATCCATCCACTCATCCATAATTCTATTGTTTACTCCATCCATCCATCCATCCATCATCCACTCATCCATAATTCTATTGTTTAATCCATCCATCCATCCTTCCATCCATCCATAATTCTATTGTTTAATCCATCCATCCATCATCCACTCATCCATAATTCTATTGTTTAATCCATCCATCCATCATCCACTCATCCATAATTCTATTGTTTAATCCATCCATCCATCCACCCATCCAACATTATATTGTTTAATCCATCCATCCATCATCCACTCATCCATAATTCTATTGTTTAATCCATCCATCCATCCACCCATCCAACATTATATTGTTTAATCCATCCATCCATCATCCACTCATCCATAATTCTATTGTTTAATCCATCCATCCATCCACCCATCCAACATTATATTGTTTAATCCATCCATCCATCATCCACTCATCCATAATTCTATTGTTTAATCCATCATCCACTCATCCATAATTCTATTGTTTAATCCATCCATCCACCCATCCAACATTACATTGTTTAATCCATCCATCCATCCATCCATCCATCCATCCACCCATCCATAATTCTATTCTTTAATTCATCCATCCATCCATCCATCCATCCACCCATCATTCTTTTGTTTAATACATCCATCATCCATCCATAATTCTATTGTTTAATCCATCCATTTATCTATCCACCCATCATTCTTTTGTTTAATCCATCCATCCATCCATCCATCCATAATTCTATTGTTTAATCCATCCATCCATCCACCCATCATTCTTTTGTTTAATCCATCCATCCACCCATCCATAATTCTATTGTTTAGTCCATCAATCCATCCATCCATCCATAATTCTATTGTTTAATCCATCCATCCACCCATACAACCATAATTCTATTGTTTTGTCCATCCACCCATCCATCCATCCATAATTCTATTGTTTAGTTCATCCATCCATCCACCCACCCATCCATCCATCCATCATCCACTCATCCATAATTCTATTGTTTAATCCATCCATCCATCATCCACTCATCCATAATTCTATTGTTTAATCCATCCATCCACCCATCCAACATTATATTGTTTAATCCATCCATCCATCATCCACTCATCCATAATTCTATTGTTTAATCCATCATCCACTCATCCATAATTCTATTGTTTAATCCATCCATCCACCCATCCAACATTACATTGTTTAATCCATCCATCCATCCATCCACCCATCCATAATTCTATTCTTTAATTCATCCATCCATCCATCCATCCATCCACCCATCATTATTTTGTTTAATACATCCATCATCCATCCATAATTCTATTGTTTAATCCATCCATTTATCTATCCACCCATCATTCTTTTGTTTAATCCATCCATCCATCCATCCATCCACCCATCATTCTTTTGTTTAATCCATCCATCCACCCATCCATAATTCTATTGTTTAGTCCATCAATCCATCCACTCATCATTCTTTTGTTTAATCCATCCATCCATCCATCCATCCATCCATCCATCCATCCATCCATCCATCCATCCATCCATCTATCCACCCATCCATAATTCTATTGTTTAATCCATCCACCCATCCATCCACCCATACAACCATAATTATATTGTTTAGTTCATCCATCCATCCACCCATCCATCCATCCATAATTCTATTGTTTAGTCCATCCATCCATCCATCCATCCATCCATCCATCCATCCATCCATCCATCCATAATTCTATTGTTTAGTCCATCCATCCATCCATCCATAATTCTATTGTTTAATCCATCCATCCATCATCCACTCATCCATAATTCTATTGTTTAATCCATCCATCCATCATCCACTCATCCATAATTCTATTGTTTAATCCATCCATCCATCCACCCATCCAACATTATATTGTTTAATCCATCCATCCATCATCCACTCATCCATAATTCTATTGTTTAATCCATCCATCCATCCACCCATCCAACATTATATTGTTTAATCCATCCATCCATCATCCACTCATCCATAATTCTATTGTTTAATCCATCCATCCATCCACCCATCCAACATTATATTGTTTAATCCATCCATCCATCATCCACTCATCCATAATTCTATTGTTTAATCCATCATCCACTCATCCATAATTCTATTGTTTAATCCATCCATCCACCCATCCAACATTACATTGTTTAATCCATCCATCCATCCATCCATCCATCCACCCATCCATAATTCTATTCTTTAATTCATCCATCCATCCATCCATCCATCCACCCATCATTCTTTTGTTTAATACATCCATCATCCATCCATAATTCTATTGTTTAATCCATCCATTTATCTATCCACCCATCATTCTTTTGTTTAATCCATCCATCCATCCATCCATCCATAATTCTATTGTTTAATCCATCCATCCATCCACCCATCATTCTTTTGTTTAATCCATCCATCCACCCATCCATAATTCTATTGTTTAGTCCATCAATCCATCCATCCATCCATAATTCTATTGTTTAATCCATCCATCCACCCATACAACCATAATTCTATTGTTTTGTCCATCCACCCATCCATCCATCCATAATTCTATTGTTTAGTTCATCCATCCATCCACCCACCCATCCATCCATCCATCATCCACTCATCCATAATTCTATTGTTTAATCCATCCATCCATCATCCACTCATCCATAATTCTATTGTTTAATCCATCCATCCACCCATCCAACATTATATTGTTTAATCCATCCATCCATCATCCACTCATCCATAATTCTATTGTTTAATCCATCATCCACTCATCCATAATTCTATTGTTTAATCCATCCATCCACCCATCCAACATTACATTGTTTAATCCATCCATCCATCCATCCACCCATCCATAATTCTATTCTTTAATTCATCCATCCATCCATCCATCCATCCACCCATCATTATTTTGTTTAATACATCCATCATCCATCCATAATTCTATTGTTTAATCCATCCATTTATCTATCCACCCATCATTCTTTTGTTTAATCCATCCATCCATCCATCCATCCACCCATCATTCTTTTGTTTAATCCATCCATCCACCCATCCATAATTCTATTGTTTAGTCCATCAATCCATCCACTCATCATTCTTTTGTTTAATCCATCCATCCATCCATCCATCCATCCATCCATCCATCCATCCATCCATCCATCCATCCATCTATCCACCCATCCATAATTCTATTGTTTAATCCATCCACCCATCCATCCACCCATACAACCATAATTATATTGTTTAGTTCATCCATCCATCCACCCATCCATCCATCCATAATTCTATTGTTTAGTCCATCCATCCATCCATCCATCCATCCATCCATCCATCCATCCATCCATCCATCCATAATTCTATTGTTTAGTCCATCCATCCATCCATCCATAATTCTATTGTTTAGTCCATCCATCCATCCATCCATCCACCTATGATTTATCTCTCATCCACCAGCAATTAATATGAATGTTAATTTCACTATTTAAGATGGTACGTATTGGTAGCCCGTCTGGAAAACACACAGCCCCGGGACGTTGGGCTTTGCGAGCCCTGTGACAGTGATACGTTATGTTTAGTTAGACATGTACACAATGTAACATTGTATTTGATCTGTAACAATGCAATATCGTTTAGCTCCACAGGCCCATGTTATTTATGTTACACTTCTTGCACGAGTCGGTGGGCGGGGCTACAGAATCAGGCGTTGTTGTTCTTCTTCTGTTGAGGCGGTGTTTCACCACACGCTGATTCAAGGGTCGGCATATTCTGAGATCGAGCGTTTGCTGGGTCTGGTGTCAATAAAAGCTTTTCATTGACTAACAAGGAAGTTTTCAGCTCTGAAACTTACAGGATATTCTTCTATCACGATTAACTTTTATATATCAAAGGCTCAAGGGAAAGTTGATTTCTCAATTCATGAGCCCTTTAAAGTATGACAGATGATTAAAACAATGATTTACTTGTAATTCAACATTACAATATGCAGTTTTTCATGAAAGTGTGCTCGCCTAAGTGGCGTTTTATTTTATTATTATATTTTCAGCAATAATTGCTGTTAAAATTTGACTACAAGTGCACATTAAGCACATGTTATTCACAAGGCCCTGTAGCGTTTGAATTATCAGAAATGTCTTTAATTCATACATTTTAACATATTCATATTTGACAGTACACACATGACTGATTTGTATCACTGTAAACCCTAACGCTCATAATAATTAATTGGTTTGAGTAGGGCAAACTCAAATTAAACTAATTAGTTCAATCAAATGAACATTCACAAGTATTTAGAACGTTCTTTTATGCTTGAGTTCACGAAACTGACCCATTTTAAGTGATCTGAACTCTTTCACTGTTTCGCGTTCTATTTCTTTTAATTTAGACTAACTTAAATTTACCTGAAACGAGGCCATTTCTCAGCACGCTTTGCCACGGCATTTGAAAGCGAGAGTAAAATGAAGTGTGATTAAGGTTAAATGGGAGATTTACTAGTGTTTATGCTCATTCAGAAGAGCTTCTCTTGACAAGTGGAGCATGAGCTTGTTTTGAGAACAGGTATTTGTTAAATGTTCTATATTGCCGTACTATTTAAATTGAGATTACATAATAATTTTAAGTTAAATGTATGAATGAGGAAATGTTTAAGTTAAGAGCAATTAAAATATATGAGCCAGTTCTGCTTTTTGTTTACTTAAAAAATGGACTAAATGAATTTGTGTTTACAGTGCACTGATTGAATACATTTGTCAATGATGGATTAAAGTTATTATAAAGTGTAACCCAAGTGTGTTTTCCATTGCACTGTTTCATGCCATCCTTTGGAAGACAAACCCAGACTAACAAATAAAGGAAAAGCTGAAAAAGAGCAGTTTGTGGACAGTTATGTAAACATATTAGTCAAGTTGTTTCAAACCCTCTTGCTGGTGGCCAGGAAACACACACACACACACACACACACACACACACACACACACACACACACACACACACACACACACACACACACACACACACACACACACACACACACACACACACACACACACATACACACAGTGTGTGAGGACTGCTGTGAAATCCCAGTTCAATTTCTTCTCTTTCTAGCGTGTGGACACCAGAGGAGGTGAAGATCAATATGGCACATTCTAGCATCATTATTACAATTTATACCCTCCGCGTCTCCCAGCCTATTTAATCACAGGGTTGTGCCCTCACTGCCTCCTCGTCTTTTAAACCCCCTCAGATTGTTGTCCAGGTGTCCAGTTCGTAATTAGCTGATGGTGCAAAAGTGGAAACCTCATCAACATTGAGGGTCCAGAAAACAGATGGGAAGCTCATTAGCATGACGTAACAACTCAGTCGCAAACACAACGGTGTCACTTTCCTGCAAGTATAACTTATACTTTTACAGTTTTTAGATGTATTTATGTAATGAGTTTGTCATTAAAAAATAATGCACTCAGTCAGCATGTCAAGAAGAACAATGATACATGATAAAAATGAACCTGTTAGCTTCTTTATTGACACAATGTGCATGTTAAGTTGTGTCATGATGCCCACTTTAGGGTCCGTTAGTAAGGCTGGAGACAAGCGGGGCATTTCCTCACAGCTTCTGATGGAAGAGCTGCTCATAACTGCAGGTCCAGGATCAGTTTTCTTCATAATAATAGCATATAGAGTGGATAACATCACTTTGTAGGCCTAAACGCGGAAGCGAGTTAGCATTGTAGCCCTTCCGGTTCCCACGTCCCGAAGTCAATGTGTTTTATAAATGGGGATTTGGTCAAATAGCTCAAATAAGGTCTGTGGTGAACACAAGCTCAAGACGCATAAAATACATCAGTATTACCCCACTCGTGATTTTTTTAAGCTGTTATGTGTCTTGAAAAAGGCGGATGCTAACGGGCTAACGGGACTACAGTCGTCTGTCGAGGAGATTACACGTATTGTAACCTCAGTCCGCTTTTACAGCCTCATTATTGTGCTATTATAAACGATTCTAACTCAACAGTTCTGGGAAAATGTTTTTAGATTAAAACTGGAAGCGTTGTTGAAGTTTAGTGAGGGTGACGTTGAAGTCGAGCGACAGTGGTGCAGTCCGTTTATAGCCTAGCTTTAGCCTTTTACTTCTGCTGACTGCAGACTTCAAAATATTAGAAGGTGTGTTCATCTGTGATAATTATCTTGATGGACAAAACGTGTAAGCATCATAAACTTTTGTAGATCACAGAGCCTGTTTGTTGCAATAATCCAAAAGCCTATGGGGAAATCGTATGGGCTTTTTCTCGAGGGGAGCAGTGCGATGCTCAATGCTGATTGGCTGATTGGCTCACACCTGCAGCGCTCTATGGTGCCCTAAAACTGTCTGGTTACCAACATTTTTCAAAATATACTATTTTACAATGCAATTGCAGTGTTTAGCACTGTAGCCAATCACAAACATATCTGTTGATTTCCTAAATCCAATGGCCAATCAAATTTTTTAAAGGTTTCACCCAGAAAATAGAAATTCTGTCATTAATTACTCACTCTCATGTCGTTCCAAACCCGTAAGACCTTCGTTCAACTGCGAGTCAAGGGTCAGTTTTCTTTGAAATAATAGCATATTGGCGAAAGATTTGTGACCCGTGCTGGCAAAATGAGTCGCACTGAAGCACATTTTCAAAAATGAGTTATTCTCTATTAAAATGATGTGTTGGAATCTGACAACAAATGACTGAGCTACACCTGTTTGAAGTTTGAGTCCGTGTTGAGAAAAATGTAGTTTTTTGAAGGTTCCCAAACAAAATCACCTCAAAATCCCAGGTAATCTGCACAGTTTCGGTGCAGCGCCACCTAGCGGTCAGGAGATGTGAAAAATGCAAATTTTTGCTTATAGCTTCTGAACCGTTTGCCAAAAATTCATTAGATTCGGGCAACATGCCAAGTCCAATCATATCCAATTTTCCCATGTCGGCCATTTTGAGTTTTGTAGAAAAATGCTGTATTTATGAACACATGAACGTATCGTTGCGAAACTCAGTATGGGTCATTGGCACGATGCCCTGAAGG
Organism: Romanogobio albipinnatus; assembly: GCA_023566225.1. Taxonomy (NCBI): domain Eukaryota; kingdom Metazoa; phylum Chordata; class Actinopteri; order Cypriniformes; family Gobionidae; genus Romanogobio; species Romanogobio albipinnatus. Next base: position 1,439,271 of record CM042251.1, read on the forward strand.
AGTCTGAGAAGTTTTGGAAATATTTACATGCTTATAACTTTGGATTTGATTGACTTATTTTCACAGATTCCTGAATCCTTGCCGAGTCCAACGATATCAAACATGCTAGGTTTCGTGCAAAGTTGTGATTTAGCGTTTAAACAACTTTCGCGAATATCTTTGAAACCGTTTGACAAATCCATCATAGGAAAATTGCAAACATAGGTCGTTGGCTAAACACTAATGGCCAAATGTCAAAATTATGACAGTAAGTGGCAAAATAATGCAATCAAAGTCACGCATGGGTCATTTTTTATGCGCTCATAGTATATAAATATCTATAACTCCCAAAACAAAATGAGATATTTTCACTATATTTGACACTTATGTATGGGCGCACTCTGAGGACACATAAAAAATGGCGGGATTGTGTCACTTGGTGGTCAAAAGTGATAAATCATTAAATCACATTGCTAGTGTTTGTATTTATGCTTTTTTTTGTTGCCATTTTGCCTACAATCATCTTAAAATGTCTTTAAATGCTCATTGTTGCAGTTGGTCTGATGCTTCCATCCCCTTAATTGCTGCTTGCAGCTATATTTACAGTGAGGAAAATAAGTATTTGAACACCCTGCTATTTTGCAAGTTCTCCCACTTAGAAAACATGGAGGAGTCTGAAATTGTCATATTAGGTGCATGTCCACTGTGAGAGACATAATCTAAAAAAAATCCAGAAATCACAATATATGATTTTTTAACTATTTATTTGTATGATACAGCTGCAAATAAGTATTTGAACACGTGTCTATCAGCTAGACTTCTGCCCCTCAAAGACCTGTTAGTCTGCCTTTAAAATGTCCACCTCCACTCCATTTATTATCCTAAATTAGATGCACCTGTTTGAGGTCGTTAGCTGCATAAAGACACCTGTCCACTCCATACAATCAGTTAGAATCCAACTACTAACATGGCCAAGACCAAAGAGCTGTCCAAAGACACTAGAGACAAAATTGTACACCTCCACAAGGCTGGAAAGGGCTCCGGGGAAATTGCCAAGCAGCTTGGTGAAAAAAGGTCCACTGTTGGAGCAATCATTAGAAAATGGAAGAAGCTAAACATGACTGTCAATCTCCCTCGGACTGGGGCTCCATGCAAGATCTCACCTCGTGGGGTCTCAATGATCCTAAGAAAGGTGAGAAATCAGCCCAGAACTACACGGGAGGAGCTGGTCAATGACCTGAAAAGAGCTGGGACCACCGTTTCCAAGGTTACTGTTGGTAATACACTAAGACGTCATGGTTTGAAATCATGCATGGCACGGAAGGTTCCCCTGCTTAAACCAGCACATGTCAAGGCCCATCTTAAGTTTGCCAATGACCATTTGGATGATCCAGAGGAGTCATGGGAGAAAGTCATGTGGTCAGATGAGACCAAAATAGAACTTTTTGCTCATAATTCCACTAAACGTGTTTGGAGGAAGAAGAATGATGAGTACCATCCCAAGAACACCATCCCTACTGTGAAGCATGGGGGGGGTAGCATCATGCTTTGGGGTGTTTTTCTGCACATGGGACAGGGCGACTGCACTGTATTAAGGAGAGGATGACCGGGGCTATGTATTGCGAGATTTTGGGGAACAACCTCCTTCCCTCAGTTAGAGCATTGAAGATGGGTCGAGGCTGGGTCTTCCAACATGACAATGACCCGAAGCACACAGCCAGGATAACCAAGGAGTGGCTCTGTAAGAAGCATATCAAGGTTCTGGCGTGGCCTAGCGTCTCCAGACCTAAACCCAACAGAGAATCTTTGGAGGAGCTCAAACTCCGTGTTTGTCAGCGACAGGCCAGAAACCTGACTGATCTAGAGAAGATCTGTGTGGAGGAGTGGGCCAAAATCCCTCCTGCAGTGCAAACCTGCTGAAAAACTACAGGAAACCTTTGACCTCTGCAATTGCAAACAAAGGCTACTGTACCAAATATTAACATTGATTTTCTCAGGTGTTCAAATACTTATTTGCAGCTGTATCATACAAATAAATAGTTAAAAAAATCCTACATTGTGATTTCTGGATTTTTTTTTTAGATTATGTCTCTCACAGTGGACATGCACCTACGATGACAATTTCAGACCCTCCATGATTTCTAAGTGGGAGAACTTGCAAAATAGCAGAGTGTTCAAATACTTATTTTCCTCACTGTATAGGCATACTTTATTATTATTATTACTATTTTTCATGAAATATGAGGCGTATGAGCTTTGGGATCCACATGGCACAGACACCAGAACAAGCCGCATTTGTGCACCTGTAAATGACTGAATGACTAGCTTGACTTGAAAAATCCCCTGGAGGATTTGCTTGGTATGATTTAAAAGCGGGCTTATTTTGTGCCAGAACAATCTGTATCTGCTGCAGAATGAATTTGTCTGGTCCTCCAGTGAATTCTTCAAGTCCGACTGTTTTAGTCATCTAGTTAACCACCCACTGCATGACTAGAGCAGATAGACAATCAGTGAAGCACCCGTCCACATCGTCTCCATTATCTCTGTTTAGGTTCCGATCCGCTCCACGTTCCTCGGGCTGTTTAATGAAGCGTCATGCGCCGATAGGTTGTCCTGCGCGGGAGCGGCGGCCACCGACAGCCATTCATTTGCTCAGCGCAGAGTTATTGCGGCGAGGCGCACATGAAATCAGTGTAATATCTGCCTCGCTGCAGTTACACTGAGACGCCTGATAACTTGCATAATAACCAGATTAGCAATATGTCACACTAAGCTGTTGGCAAAAGGCTGGGGAATTGGGAAGATTCTCCATTCCTACGGAAATGAGGAGGCTTTAAATAGAAAATGCTGGAACTCAATTTGTCTTGTGTTAAGGGTGAGGATTGTATGTCTCTTGCAAAGCAGGCGCGGTGGAGACTCATTTATCCACTGAGCTCGGCTCTGCTCCTGTGCCGTTCCAACGACAGGAACGCTCGTCTTTATATTTCATTTGCTTGCACCTGAACTTGTTAGAAACAAAATAAATCACTCTTTGTTCAATCATTTGAATCTTCGAGCGTGTTTACATCATTGTTTTATGCATGGCTTAATAAGCCAACAATGCATGTGGTCATGTAAACACGTTAACCCGTTTTCCTAGGTTTTTGCACCATGTAAACACATTAATCTGCGTTCTGTCGACGTATTAAAGTGCACATGTGTGATTATGAGACAGAAAAGTGTCTTTACTGCAGATTAAGCACAAGAGCGAACATTTCGCTGTAAATACAGAGTGGCCAAAAGTGATATTTCTTTTTAATGACCATACAACCATCAAAATATGAGGAAAATATTTCATATTTTTTAAATATTTTAAAGAGATGAGCAAAACACTAAACTTGGTTAAGGTGTTTATTTGATAAAATGATTTGGCATAAGGGCAAACTACAGCTACAGGTTTTTATTTTACTACGCAAAAAAAATGCATTGGAAAAACTAAAATCTGACAGGAAAAAGCAAACATAATTAGTTATTGATATTTCATTGGTTCTCTCTTGTTTTTGGATGTGTTCATCATTTCTTTGTATGGCGGCCTGGCCAAAAATGATGTCGGAACAATTTGGTGGGTTTTATTGCGTTATTATCACAAATAAAACTATTGACTCCAAGCAATATGCGTACAAAATATTACATTTTCAGTAATATTTAAGCATGAAGAAGTCAATTTTGCATCATGTTGGCCACTTATCAGAAACTCCATCTCTTTCTTGACTGCATAATTATTTAGCATCACAACTCGCATAGCAAATGCTTAGCTTTTGCCGTCACTATCAGGTCTTGTGCTTTACTTGTGATGCAGGGTTATTGGTTTGCATATAAAGAGGACAATGGGTTCATTCAATAAGGGTGTGTTCACACTTGTAGTTCGCTTCTCTTGGTTCTTTTGGTCCGGACCAAAATAGAAAATTATACATTTAGTCCTGGTTCACTTAGAATTCACATTACACTCTCTCTCTCTCAAAAAAAAAAAGAGTACAAAATTGTACCTTTTAAGGTACAAGTGGCCGTCATTGGGGTGGGACCCTTAAGGGGACATTTTTGTTCCTCTAAGTCAGGGGTGGTCAAGTTCGGTCCTAGAGAGCTGATGTCCTGCAGAGTTTAGCTCCAACCCTACTAAACCACCACAGCATAAAACTCATGGCTCCCAGCATGCATTGCAGCATTAAGTATGTCACCATTGTTGAGATTCATATGCTGATTCCTGATATATCTGTGTGCGTCTGAACTTTTCTCCCCCTAGAATGTATTTAAATTGATTTGAACAGATTATGTGTTTTGCAAAAACCACAAACTCACATAAAAAGCCATGAGTCAAACATGAATGAAAATGAAACACTGATCTCCATAATGGTGAACATTTTCAATAAAACATCAACATCTAAACCTCTCGATAAGAGCTTCTGTAGACGTCTTTCAGGGTTGGAGCCAAACTCTGCAGGACAGCGGCTCTCTAGGACCGAACTTCTGCTCTAAGTGAGGAAAACAATGGTATAATTGTAACCTAAGGACCAATTGTGTACCTTTAAAGGTACAGTGATACGTTTTGTTCCCCTTTTTCTGAGAGTGTATAATTTTAACCCTGAACCTAAAGAAACCAAAAAAAAACTGGCTTTTATGACCTTTTTTTCCACCATACATCTAAAACAATGCTGTGTTCTGGGCTAAATGAGCTTGTTATATGTGTGAAGTGCATATGGTGGTATTTTGACCTGCTGAGAACTCGTGAAGAGACATATAAAATGTGTAAAGGAGTCAAAACAGCGTCAGGAATCCCTCCGTCACACACACTGACGAAGATCTGCTTGATACTGAACTGTGATGGGCAACATTATGGGCCCAATAGACCCTTTTCACAGACGGTGATGACGCGTTTTAACGGTCATCAATATCGTAAATCCTGCAATGTACATTTATAACACTAATACTTTGTATTTTATTACTATTGCATCAAATAACATTAAAAAAGTTACCGCTGCTGTGAGGGTGTTTAGTTATAGCGTCTATTACAATGTGAATATAGTAAAAGGGTCGTCCCTCGTCTCTTAATGAGTCATGGGTGTGTTTTGAGCATAACGTGCAATAAACCAATCAGAGTCTCATCTCCCTTTCCCTTTAAAAGCCATGAGAGGATTCACTATTGACATGAGGAGAGACTGAACGCTTCTTCAGAGAGGAAACCTTTTATTTTTAATATTTAAAAATGTGTGTGTGCTGTGCTTCCCTGTGTGTGTGTGTGTGTGTGTGTGTGTGTGCATATTACTAACACACCCTTTAAATAACACTCACATACTGCACTATTGGCTTTAGAGCAGGTGTGTGTTGGTCATTGGTCAGTGGTTTTCAGTTCCTCACAATAGCAACGCTCCAACAATGCTCCTGATCACACCTGGGTCGTTTTAATCCTACCAAACTTAAGTGTGAACACCACCCAAGATGATTTTTGGGAGTTTTCGGCGTATCTGTGTGTATATAAACATGCTCTTTGTGGTTTAGCAGAGGGTAAAGCAGCTCAAGACATGTCAATTTCAGGATATTTTTGGCCTGAAAGCAGAGCTCTGGTGGTTTTCGACTTGTAATAATTAAAGCAGCTCCATTTTGAACTGCGAAACAAACAATCAGATGCAGAATTGAATACTAGTCGGAGCTTGGCGGCTTGGAAAGTAATTACCTTGATGTTTGTGGCGGGGACATTTGCCTCATGGAAATTGCCAGGCTTTATATGTACGACCCCACGACTCGTTCACACTTTAAATAATCCTCATTACCGAGCTGCCACAGTCGCAGGTTATGAGAGTGAGGATATATACTATACGGCTAGAGCTGTCCAATTTACCTCTCACTTCCCTGGACGCTAGGCTAGAATTAATTACATGAAATTACACGTCTGAGCTCGTGCCAGCAGATCTGGTAATCTGGATTAGAGGTGTGATCGCACACGTAAGGTCGACGCTCAAGCTGTGACTCTCACTGAATAACTCAAAACTGCTGTTGTTGCTGTAATGAATGCGGATACACAGACTCGGCTGTACATTTCTCTGCAAACTTTGCTGAGATGCAACAAATATTTGCTAATGGATGCAGAAATTAGTCTATTGAATTTAGTATCTGGAGACTGACTAACACAAATTGCTAATTGTACTCTAAATACTGCCATCATTAATTAAACATAGAGTTGTTTGTGCTGCTTTTGTTTGCTGTTCGAGGTTCAATAGAACGCACTGTTTAATGCTCTTACAGTAGATACTCATTCTTTCTTTAGTTTGCATGAATGTTAAACAAATGCCTAGCGGATTGAGCAGAGAGCATCGTTTAAGTTTACTGATCATTAGGAGTGTGCAATATTTATTGTATTGATGCCGATAATTAGTGGATATTTTGCTGAGTGTGTTTGTTGTGTTGGTACTTTGGCAGGTTTCGGACAGAGACTCGTAAAGTTTTTGATATTCTTCATATTCTGTGCGGTGCATCAAATCATCTTTTCCAATACGTTTAAATTGATTTTCTCCTTTTATGGGCTGTTTTGCCTTTATAAGCCTTTTTTTTAAACCTAATTTAAATGTATGGATCATCTTTTGTCAGATTCTTAGATTGAATCAATAAATTTGATTAGAATAATAAGACACAACAGGGCTGTTACCCATCAAATGAAATCAATATCTCTGCAATGCAGAGGAAACACAGAGTCTGTTCATTTACACACACTGTTTAATGACGGACATGAATGTGTTTAACGTATTTAAGCATAAAACGTTGGTGATATATGAACTGATTTTAAAAATAAAGATGTTAAACGTGAAATTAAAAGTCACTGTTTATGAGTGAGTCATTGCGATTCAATGATTCAAACGGCTGATTCTTAATGAGTGAGTCATTGAATCACTTTTAAACCGCTAATCCAATCTGTATGCTGTAAAATGCACTATAAAGAGGAGAATCTCAGCTTTCCAGAAGTATAATATATTCTCGCGATTGATTATTCAGAGGCTCCGTGGTGAGCGTGGATGCGTCATCAAAATCTGGAGCATTGATTCGTCAAGCAAACGGATGTGGGTTGTTCAAACAGAAACGATTGTTGATCATTAGTGCCACCCCCCCTCGTGGAAGTTGAGTTGATGACTAATCAACTTAACCAATAAACATAGTGTTTGGTCTTTTGAACCACCAATCACAATCATGTTGCTCTGATGTGAAAGTGGGTGTGTATTTGCGTGCATGAAAATAAACCGAAATAAACGTATGGAGCACTCTCTCACAGAGCACCGCACACAGAAGTCAGTATATTTCTCTATTTGAATGTAGTTTGTGTTTTACACCGTCTCAGTGTTCTGTTATTATGTAACAATCTTTCTATTTACTTCACTCCCTGAACTTTTTTAGACAAATAAAATACACCTGTTTTCACTCAAAAACGCCTGGAATATTATAATAATAAATGGCTATAACTTGCTGAGGGATTGTTACATGTAGACACAATTTCATCTGGAAGTCTAAAACAACCAAGTCTAACTTTCTAAAGGAAAAAATCCAAACTTCATGAACAAAAACACCACATTTTTGTTGCCGTGTTTCTTTAAATTCTATTAATTGTATCCATTCTCAGACTAAATAAATGTAAAATTGGGACTTCAAATGAGCTAGGTGGTAAAATGATATATGACACTTGATGCTAACTGCTAGAATGGGTGAGAAAATCAAAGCAAAGTAGAGGCAAGTCACGCGCCCCAAAAATATTCTAGGTCTTTATGGGTTAACTATATTAAATAATATAAATATAAAAGACATAGAGAAGTATTTTTCCCTATTATCTTGAATATTGAGGGCATTATAAATGCATTTCAATTGAGTAAATCACGCAGTGAAAGTGTGCACTGTAAATGCACAAGTGCACTAGTTTAACCTACTATATCATGCAGTGTATGTGTGTGCTCTGTGGGGGACATCCTCGATAATGTCAGATCATGATATTATCGTAGACAATGTATATCGCACACCCCTGATCATAACATACCTGTTTTTATTCTGTTTATTTTTGAACCTATATGAATAATTTACCCTAACGTGGTATAACCCCTCCTGTTCAAACCGCCCGCTCCAAGCGGGACTTGAACCCGGGTCCGCCCGCATGAGAGTTGGATGCTCTAACAGGAGGCTAAAGGCTGCAACCTCTAGTGTCAGTCGCTAGAGCGTCATTTGAGATCAGAGGAGTGAGGTTTACTCGCACCTCAACTACTTACTGGCCTGCGTTACACTCACCCCCCTAAACCTCACTCCCATTTTCTTGTGCAGGACCACAGCGCTATATAAATTATTATTATTAATTATTATGATTTATTAATTATTAGAGCGTCTCTTGAGATCAGAGGAGTGAGGTTTACTCGCACAGCAACTACTAGCTGGCCTCCGTTACACTCACCCCCCTAAACCTCACTCCCATCCGGGTCATGGCACCAATATAACCCCTCCTGCTCAAACCGCCCACTCCAAGCGGGACTCGAACCCGGGTCTGACATGAGATTTGGACGCTCTAACAGGAGGCTAAAGGCTGCAACCTCTAGTGTCAGTCGCTAGAGCGTCTTTTTAGATCAGAGGAGTGAGGTTTACTCGCACCTCAACTACTTACTGGCCTCCGTTACACTCACCCCCCTAAACCTCACTCCCATCCGGGTCATGGCACCAATGTAACCCCTCCTGCTCGAACCGCCCGCTCCAAGCGGGACTCGAACCCGGATCCGCCCGCATGAGAGTTGGACGCTCTAACAGGAGGCTAAAGGCTGCAACCTCTAGTGTCAGTCCGCTAGAAGCGTCTCTTGAGATCAGAGGAGTGAGGTTTAGCTAGCCTACGTTACAGTGGCACGAAGAGCTGTCAGCCAATAGCGTGTGAGATGATGTGCACGGCGTGACGCGCTGGGACAGATGTTCCCTCTGGGGCGCAGCGAGAGGCGGGAGAAGGAGGGATGCACTGAGCATCGGCCGCCGCTGCGCTCAGGCTGTAATTGTTACATGTGTCGTAGTAATTCCCCGCTGGGTTCTCCGTTTCTGTTGGGTTTTTTCCTCTGGCCAAACCTCAACTGTGGGGATCAAGCCAAGCTGGCTCACTGCAGATGCACAGCACAAAAGTGCTTTCCAAAAATCAAGCAAACAAACACAAATCACCCAGCGAGTCTCTGTGGTTCTGGATGAGATCAGAATCGATGTTTTGTGTTAGTGAGCGCTACAGGTCATTAGTGATTCAGACAAGTGTGCGGGCCATTCTTCTTTATTTCCTGTCGAAGGTTAAAGTATTTCGGCTCCTAATGTGGCTGCAGTTATCCTGAGCTCGTCCTGAAGCGCCTCACGGACGCCGCGGGATCCAGAAGGTCAGAAAGGTCAGAATGAGAAATCAGCCTAAGGATGAAGAGGCAGAGGGATGTCATGATCAGGTGAGGCTGTTTGTGAATCTCACTCTTTTCCTCAGTAATATTTCAGCAGAGTCAGGATCTCATCAGTCCTGCTGTTTGGATCCCCTCATCAAACACAAAACATGATTCGGCTCAAGAGAACAGAGCCAGAGTCCACTTCACTTCACAGCTCATTCATGCGCCGGTTTATGCTGCTCATTTAGACTTCTCTCTTCTTTCTTTCTTTCTTTCTTTCTTTCTTTCTTTCTTTCTTTCTTTCTTTCTTTCTTTCTTTCTTTCTTTCTTTCTTTCTTTCTTTCTTTCTTTCTTTCTTTCTTTCTTCCTCCCTCCCTCCCTCCCATCCATCCATCCATCCATCCTCCCTCTCTTTCTTCTGCTTTCTTTTCTTTCTTTTCTTTCTTTCTTTCTTTCTTCTTTCTTTCTTTCCTTTCTTTCTTTCTTTCTTTCTTTCTTTCTTTCCTCCCTCCCTCCCTCCCATCCATCCATCCATCCATCCATCCATCCATCCATCCATACCATCCATCCATCCATCCATCATCCATCCATCCATCCATCCATCCATCCATCCATCCTCCATCCTCCTTTCTTTCTTTCTTTCTTTCTTTCTTTCTTTCTTTCTTTCTTTCTTTCTTTCTT
>CM042251.1:1449522-1479522 GCA_023566225.1 Romanogobio albipinnatus
ATCCAATTAAATAACCATAAATTTGTATAAATACAGGGGCTTTTTATAGCCTTTAGAGGTGGACAGGTTAATTGTCTGTAGTGATGGAAACAGGCTCTCTGCAAACGTTCTTGCAAACATTTTATGTTTAATAATCGAAGAAGAGAACAATGACGAGATCTCAGAGACCCCGTGAAGATCAGTGTGACTTTTAGTTCATGTCTAATAGTTATGAACTCGCTGGTATTATTTATTTGCAAACATGCACTACTGCTCAAAAGTTTTGGGTCACTGAGGTGGCACAAAGATGGCGGAATCGCACCTTTCCGAAGAATCCTCCGGCCGAGCTACGACCACTGAGCGATCAAGGGAAGCGCAGCTCTCCATATCATGAACAGGTCAGTGTTTCATTCTCCCCGAGGTAATTTAACACGGCAAACAGAACTGTACCTTTACACTCAGTTTACACATGGTCATCTCTCTGTCCCTCCACCCTCACTCGCAGCGGAGGGCTATTTTTACTCCGCTAATAAGAATTCATGGCACTTTCTCCTGAAACAATGTGTGCAGAATGGCCAGGCTGCTGGAGACTACAATAACAGCCGGAAAGATAAACAACGTGATTAATTGCTGGGAGATCCTGCCGGAATGTGAGCAAAACCCTCATGTATCATATAATTCATATTCAGGAAAAACCACAAGTTTCTGCTGCTCTCCGCAGTTCCATTGTGCAAGACTGCGGTCACGATCGGCGTGTTTGATGTGGAGGGCTTCAGGGTTCAGACACAATAGGGCCTGCCTATCTCTCGCTCTCAGGGACACCAGTCCATTCTGTATGAAACACGCCGGACCGTAGTTTCAGTCAATCCCAACCATTGTGTTTGTTTGAGGACGATTGGTTATTTTTTCAACCCAAATCCTTGGGGTTATTTATATATATTTATATAGTTTTTGTGTTACTCAGATCCTGGGTCAGACGTAACAACCCAGTGTTTGAGTAGTTTTTGTGTTACTCAGATCCTGGGTCAGATGTAACAACCCAGTGTTTGAGTAGTTTATGTGTTACTCAGATCCTGGGTCAGACGTAACAACCCAGTGTTTGGGTAGTTTTTGTGTAACTCAGATCCTGGGTCAGACGTAACGACCCAGTGTTTGAGTAGTTTTTGTGTAACTCAGATCCTGGGTCAGACGTAACAACCCAGTGTTTGAGTAGTTTTTGTGTTACTCAGATCCTGGGTCAGACGTAACAACCCAGTGTTTGGGTAGTTTTTGTGTTACTCAGATCCTGGGTCAGACGTAACAACCCAGTGTTTGAGTAGTTTATGTGTTACCCAGATCCTGGGTCAGACGTAACAACCCAGTGTTTGAGTAGTTTTTGTGTTACTCAGATCCTGGGTCAGACGTAACAACCCAGTGTTTGAGTAGTTTATGTGTTACTCAGATCCTGGGTCAGACGTAACAACCCAGTGTTTGAGTAGTTTTTGTGTTACTCAGATCCTGGGTCAGATGTAACAACCCAGTGTTTGAGTAGTTTATGTGTTACTCAGATCCTGGGTCAGACGTAACAACCCAGTGTTTGAGTAGTTTTTGTGTTACTCAGATCCTGGGTCAGACGTAACAACCCAGTGTTTGAGTAGTTTTTGTGTTACTCAGATCCTGGGTCAGATGTAACAACCCAGTGTTTGAGTAGTTTTTGTGTTACTCAGATCCTGGGTCAGACGTAACAACCCAGTGTTTGGGTAGTTTTTGTGTAACTCAGATCCTGGGTCAGACGTAACGACCCAGTGTTTGAGTAGTTTTTGTGTAACTCAGATCCTGGGTCAGACGTAACAACCCAGTGTTTGAGTAGTTTTTGTGTTACTCAGATCCTGGGTCAGACGTAACAACCCAGTGTTTGGGTAGTTTTTGTGTTACTCAGATCCTGGGTCAGACGTAACAACCCAGTGTTTGGGTAGTTTTTGTGTTACTCAGATCCTGGGTCAGACGTAACAACCCAGTGTTTGGGTAGTTTTTGTGTAACTCAGATCCTGGGTCAGACGTAACGACCCAGTGTTTGAGTAGTTTTTGTGTTACTCAGATCCTGGGTCAGACGTAACGACCCAGTGTTTGGGTAGTTTTTGTGTTACTCAGATCCTGGGTCAGATGTAACAACCCAGTGTTGGAGTAGTTTTTGTGTTACTCAGATCCTGGGTCAGACGTAACAACCCAGTGTTTGAGTAGTTTTTGTGTTACTCAGATCCTGGGTCAGATGTAACAACCCAGTGTTTGAGTAGTTTTTGTGTTACTCAGATCCTGGGTCAGACGTAACAACCCAGTGTTTGAGTAGTTTTTGTGTTACTCAGATCCTGGGTCAGACGTAACAACCCAGTGTTTGAGTAGTTTTTGTGTTACTCAGATCCTGGGTCAGATGTAACAACCCAGTGTTTGAGTAGTTTATGTGTTACTCAGATCCTGGGTCAGATGTAACAACCCAGTGTTTGAGTAGTTTATGTGTTACTCAGATCCTGGGTCAGACATAACAACCCAGTGTTTGAGTAGTTTTTGTGTTACTCAGATCCTGGGTCAGACGTAACAACCCAGTGTTTGAGTAGTTTTTGTGTTACTCAGATCCTGGGTCAGATGTAACAACCCAGTGTTTGAGTAGTTTTTGTGTTACTCAGATCCTGGGTCAGATGTAACAACCCAGTGTTTGGGTAGTTTTTGTGTAACTCAGATCCTGGGTCAGACGTAACGACCCAGTGTTTGAGTAGTTTTTGTGTAACTCAGATCCTGGGTCAGACGTAACAACCCAGTGTTTGAGTAGTTTTTGTGTTACTCAGATCCTGGGTCAGACGTAACAACCCAGTGTTTGGGTAGTTTTTGTGTTACTCAGATCCTGGGTCAGACGTAACAACCCAGTGTTTGGGTAGTTTTTGTGTTACTCAGATCCTGGGTCAGACGTAACAACCCAGTGTTTGGGTAGTTTTTGTGTAACTCAGATCCTGGGTCAGACGTAACGACCCAATGTTTGAGTAGTTTTTGTGTTACTCAGATCCTGGGTCAGACGTAACGACCCAGTGTTTGGGTAGTTTTTGTGTTACTCAGATCCTGGGTCAGACGTAACAACCCAGTGTTTGAGTAGTTTTTGTGTAACTCAGATCCTGGGTCAGACGTGACAACCCAGTGTTTGAGTAGTTTTTGTGTTGCTCAGATCCTGGGTCAGATGTAACAACCCAGTGTTTGAGTAGTTTTTGTGTTGCTCAGATCCTGGGTCAGATGTAACAACCCAGTGTTTGAGTAGTTTTTGTGTTGCTCAGATGCTGGGTCAGACGTGACAACCCAGTGTTTGAGTAGTTTTTGTGTTGCTCAGATCCTGGGTCAGATGTAACAACCCAGTGTTTGAGTAGTTTTTGTGTTGCTCAGATCCTGGGTCAGACGTAACAACCCAGTGTTTGAGTAGTTTTTGTGTAACTCAGATCCTGGGTCGGACGTAACAACCCAGTGTTTGGGTAGTTTTTGTGTAACTCAGATCCTGGGTCAGACGTAACGACCCAGTGTTTGAGTAGTTTTTGTGTAACTCAGATCCTGGGTCAGACGTAACAACCCAGTGTTTGGGTAGTTTTTGTGTTACTCAGATCCTGGGTCAGACGTAACAACCCAGTGTTTGGGTAGTTTTTGTGTTACTCAGATCCTGGGTCAGACGTAACAACCCAGTGTTTGGGTAGTTTTTGTGTAACTCAGATCCTGGGTCAGACGTAACGACCCAGTGTTTGAGTAGTTTTTGTGTTACTCAGATCCTGGGTCAGACGTAACGACCCAGTGTTTGGGTAGTTTTTGTGTTACTCAGATCCTGGGTCAGACGTAACAACCCAGTGTTTGAGTAGTTTTTGTGTAACTCAGATCCTGGGTCAGACGTGACAACCCAGTGTTTGAGTAGTTTTTGTGTTGCTCAGATCCTGGGTCAGATGTAACAACCCAGTGTTTGAGTAGTTTTTGTGTTGCTCAGATCCTGGGTCAGATGTAACAACCCAGTGTTTGAGTAGTTTTTGTGTTGCTCAGATCCTGGGTCAGACGTGACAACCCAGTGTTTGAGTAGTTTTTGTGTTGCTCAGATCCTGGGTCAGATGTAACAACCCAGTGTTTGAGTAGTTTTTGTGTTGCTCAGATCCTGGGTCAGACGTAACAACCCAGTGTTTGAGTAGTTTTTGTGTAACTCAGATCCTGGGTCAGACATAACAACCCAGTGTTTGAGTAGTTTTTGTGTTGCTCAGATCCTGGGTCAGACGTAACAACCCAGTGTTTGGGTAGTTTTTGTGTTGCTCAGATCCTGGGTCAGATGTAACAACCCAGTGTTTGAGTAGTTTATGTGTTACTCAGATCCTGGGTCAGACGTAACAACCCAGTGTTTGAGTAGTTTTGGTGTTACTCAGATCCTGGGTCAGATGTAACAACCCAGTGTTTGAGTAGTTTTTGTGTTACTCAGATCCTGGGTCAGACATAACAACCCAGTGTTTGAGTAGTTTTTGTGTAACTCAGATCCTGGGTCAGATGTAACAACCCAGTGTTTGAGTAGTTTTTGTGTTGCTCAGATCCTGGGTCAGATGTAACAACCCAGTGTTTGAGTAGTTTTTGTGTTACTCAGATCCTGGGTCAGACATAACAACCCAGTGTTTGAGTAGTTCCCTTTCGAAAGGGAACTCGCGCTGCGTCAGCTTTGACGCTACGGGGAACGCCTCCAGCGTGACTGGTGCCTGAAATCACATTGAATCACGTCAATCCTATTGACCGGCGACAGCCTATGATGTCATCAAGGTGCGACCAGGAAGTATATAAGGGCGCCTTGCCAACATGACAGTATCTTTTCGTCTGAAGGGACTGTTTTGCCTGTCTTCACGTGAAACGTCTACAAGAAGAATAACAATGAAGTGTGCTGAGAACGCCACTTCTGCAGGTGTGTTTTGAATGTGTATCTTGCGCTTTGGATACACACACACTTTGCTTTTACTGTCTGGGAGAAGAGCATGCATGAGAGGTTTGCGAACCTCTTGTGAAAGTGTTTGTGAGCGTTGTCCTCTGGAAACGCTCCGCTCTCGGTGGGACCTCTTCTCGAGGGGAGAGGTTTCAGCATCTGGGAACGGCCACGCTCGAGCTGAGGCTGAGCAGCGTCTAAATACCAAAAGCGTTTCCCAGATGGATCTGGCTCGTCGCTTGGAGACAGTTATGGTTCTTGAGGACGATCCAGATCGCGAGAGGCGGACCTCGGAGGAAGGAGCTGGATTTATGTTCCTCCTCCTCGTCTGCTGCTCTTCCACTCGAGCAGAGGATGGGTGAGTCAGTTAATAATGCTGAAGCTTTTCTTACCATCCTGTCCCATGTACGGGAGTTGCTGGAAGTCATGGAACGCGCTGCGGGTAGACTGCAGCTGCCTTTGCGGCGCGTGAGGAGAAAGGCTGAGCGTCCAAACAGTTCGGACGATCGGTTTCTCTCCGCCCATGACCTCCCAACTCCTGGGAGTCTTCCATTCCTTCCAGATCTCCATCAGCAGATCTCGAGGGAATGGAAGAAACCATACTCAGCCCCGCATCTGTCGACATCGGCGAGCTAGATGTCGCTGATGTCGAGTGAATGCCTGGCTGGGTATGTGTCGATGCCGCCCGTGGACGAGATGTTATGTTTATCTCGCCTCTGGGCGGTCGGCGACACTGTGGCTCCCACCCTGCCGGTCTAAACGCCTGAATGGCAGGGCGTACATGTCAGTGGGTTGCGCTGCAGCGGCTTTGCACACCACAGCTGTGTTGCAGGCTGTGTTGCAGGCGGACCTGCTGAGGGACCTCGATCAGGGGGGAGGGACCCCCTGAGGCGGTAGTCGAGTCACGCCGGACCGCGGTTTTCGCTCTCCGGGCCACAGTACAGATAGCGCCGATGGCGGCGAGAGTGGCCACGGAGAGACATCTGTGGTTAAACCGTTTGGACATCGGGGAGAGGGAAAAAATCCTTTCTCCCTGATGCCCCGGTTTCGCCATCTGAACTTTTCGGCACCTCCGTAGAGGCGGTGGTGGGAAAGTTCGGAGAGGCGAAGGCGCGCTCGGCGGCATTCAGGACATGCATTCCGCTGAGGTCCGGGACCGCGCCCAGGCAGTTGGGTGTCCCCGGCCCGTCCCAGTCTGAGGGCTGGAGACGGGAATAGCGAGCCAGCGTCGCCTCTCGAGCGCCCCGCCGCGGAGGACTGGGGCGCAGGGGAGGCGGGACACCCGCGACAGGAAGAGGAAGGAAGCCGGGGCTGGTAACCGGAACCAGCGCAGGCAGCAGACTCCACCCCCCGAGGAGCGCGGAGATGAACGCTGCCTTTTTTCCCTTCCTCTGGTTTTTCCCCCGGGCGCTTTTACATCAGGCCGGTGGCCTATGATGAGCAGAAAATGTAAGATTCTGCCGGCTCGCCTGGTTTGTTTGGTGAAAGCGCCCCCCTCAGGATGGCGGGCGGATACTAGCCTTATGGCTGGCTGGAAGCACCGCTGGGAGCGATCGGTGAGTCCCCCTCTCTGAGGGTGAAACATTTTCAAAACTATGTTTTTCAGAACTCCTATACCTTCGCTCGCCTGAGAGGTTTTCTGGGGAAATTTGGATCGCCGCTGGATCTTCGCAGGGCCTGCAGCTCCCCGTGAGTAAGCTAAGAACGATCTTCTTTGCAACATTATGTGGTTTTGTGTGAATACTTCACTTTCTGCTAGTAGAGTCTGCTGCCTCTCCGTGCTATGTTTTTCCCCACTATGTGGGTGACTGTATCGCGCTCTTGCCCGAGGGCTTGTAGTGTAGGAGGCGAGCTGTGTTTTTCCTAGCGTAAAGATGGGAAGTAGCTGAAGACCGGGTATGCACTAACGCACAAGCTGTAGTGAGATCTGCGCCCAGCTCTGCGGGGCTTTGGGAAAAGGGTTTTTTGGGGCCTCATTGTGTATATTAGAGGTGATAATATTTCTTTCCCGGGCCCTGAGTAGATCTAGTGCGGACTTATGTCGCACCACTTGGCCTAGGCTTCGTCAAGGATGGGGGCGTTCCCTTTTAATGAAGTTGTTCGCCCCTGGCCTGTCTTTTTATATAAGAACATGGCGTCGTTTATGCATCCTTGTTTCAGCCTCCTCTGTTACAGAGTCGTCCGGCCAAGGCCCGCCCCCTTCTCTGCGTTCTGGGGTCACAAGTAATGCAGACGAGGTGGTGCAGGAGACAGCGACTTCGCCAGTGGTCGTGGGGTGGAATTAAGCGTCTTTTCGCCAGTGGCGATGAGACTTTATCCGCTGTTTCTGCCTTTCGGAGCTTGGTGGCCGCCATCTGCTGGCGGCCCCCGGCCTCTTCCTGGAGGATGGTACGGCCGGTGGATTTCACATTTCTGTGATATTGTTCCCTTGCTTTATGTCTCTGCTTCACCTCCTTTTAGGGCCCGGGTCGAGCTGAACATCGGGTAAACCTTCTGTAATGCGGTTCTGGTTGGATGCTCCCCTGAGGCCCGAGCATTGCCGATGGCTGACGCCCTCGCGTTTACGGTTGGCCGCTGCATGGAATGTATGACAGCCGCCCCGATGCAGGTGACGTAAGTTGTACTCCCCTCGCTTTAGAGGGTCTTTGTTTAAGCACTTCCGCTGAGTACACTGCTGTTGGCAATGTGATTAGGTCCATGTTTGTAGGCACTGCCCGAGAGACTGCGCCGTCCTGGGGGCCCTAGGACACGGCGAAGCAGGTTGTCCCTAGCTGCCTCTGGGATGGAGCCAGCCCCAGGTGCGGGCATAGGAGCCAGCTGGCTGTGAGTGGCCAGCTTGGACGGTCTGGGCAGTAGGACTTCAAGACAGGTAGTAGGCGTTAACCGGCCTCCTTGCAGGAAAGTCCCGACACCGTGGCCCACGAGTGGGCCTCGGAGGCTCTTCTCCACTGGTGTCGACGTCAGCAGTGACCCGTCATTTGGCCCTGGGGATGAGTCCCCAGGTGTTAACTGGATTTCCAGGCCTTCGTCAGCAGCAGACAGCTGCCGTCAGCCCAGGTAGCAGCAGCCAGCCTTCTTAGAAAGTCACGGCAGGATCTTTGGAATCTGCAGACCCCCTATTCGGGGGGGAAGGTCCTGCCAGGCCTCCCTGAGGGGTAGGCTCCCGGTTTGGGTTACCTTCGCTCAGGAGTTAGGCCCTGTCTGGCCTCCCTGAGAGCCTGCTGTGGTCAGCAGGCGCCGCCTGGTCTCCCCCGAGGGGGCACCATAGGCATTAAGTCCCTCGACGGCTGGTACGAGCTGCTAAGTAGGTGGTAGGCCCTACCGGGCCTCCCTATGGGCCTGCTGTGGGGAAAGCAGGCTCACTCGACCTCCTCTGCGGATGGCGTTCCTGGGCCCCAGTCACTGGATGGCTAGCACGAGTGCTAGTGGGTAGTAGGCCTCATCCGGCCTCCCTGAGTGACCTCCCTGGAGGCAAACTCCCGGTGCCCAGCCACTGTGGCGGTGAGCATGAAGTGCTATGAGTAGCACCTTCTGCTATCAGGTGGTAGGCACGGTCGCCTCCCTGAGGGCAAGCTCCCGGTTCCCGGTCGCTGTGGCAATGAGCGTGAAGTGCTACGAGTAGCACGTTCTGCTTTCAGTTGGTAGGCACGGTCGCCTCCCTGAGGGCAAGCTCCCGGTTCCCAGTCGCTGTGGTAATGAGCGTGAAGTGCTACGAGTAGCACGTTCTGCTTTCATTTGGTAGGCACGTTCGCCTCCCTGAGGGCGAGCTCCCGGTTCCCAGTCGCTGTGGTAATGAGCGTGAAGTGCTACGAGTAGCACGTTCTGCTTTCGGTTGGTAGGCATGATTGCCTCCCTGGAAGCGAGCTCCCGATCCTCAGGCGCTGAGAAAGTGAGTGAGACGGTTAGCGAAGCGCTACGGACGGCATGTTCTGCTACTAGGTGGAGGCATTGCGCCTCCCTGGAATCGTTCCCTGGTCCCCAGTTTCGGTAACGGAGCGTAGCATGGGCTGCTATCAGGCAAAGCTGCACGGGCTTCCCTGAGGGGATTCGCTTTGGAGTAGTAGGCCCACGTGGCCTCCTCTAAGGGCACGCTCTGGTCTCGTGGTCTTCTGGAGGGGTCCAGTCACTGAGCAGAGGCCGGCTCCCCAGCCGCTGTGGTGAGTGTAAAGTGCCGTGAGCGGCACGTTCTGCTGTCAGATGGTAGGCATGGTACCTCCCTGAAAGCGAGCTCCCGGTCCCCAGCCGCTGTGGTGAGCATGAAGTGCTACGAGTAGCACGTTCAGCTAGGCTGTGAGTGCCCGATATCTTTGCAGTTGGTAGGCCCGCTTGGCCTCCCTGATGAAGCGAGTCCCTGGTCTTCCCAGCTACCTCGAGGGCTAGCTCGACTGCGATCAGGTATCAGGCCCGTATGGCCTTCCTGAGGACGAGCGCTGCTATTGGATGCGCAAGCGGTCTATACAGGTTACCAGGTGGAGGCCCCTCTCGGCCTCCCTGGGGGACGAGTTCCCCAGGCGGGAACACACAACTGGCTTTACGCTGACAGCTAGTGGCCACCCGCTATCAGGCGCCGGTCTCTGGCCGTTTGCGAGACCTGAAGGCGGTGTTCTTACCCTAGCATACGAGGTGTCACTGCGGCTATGCGGTCCCAACAGGACGGGACCTTCATAGTTGGCCTACGGCATGATTACCTACCGGGCAGGCTTATGAGCTCCTCTCAAGTGAGGGTCTGCTATGAGCTTACGGCCGCCTGGCGCTGATCCATTGGTGGTAGGTCCCGAGGGGCCCCCCCGATACGTTCAGCCTGTAAGGCCTTTGGCCTCCTAAGCACGTTTTAAAGTAAGTGCTTGGTAGATCCGAGGATCGAGCGGCTTGACTCCCCTCGCTAGCAAGGGTTTTAAAGCACTTCGCTGAGCGCTGCTCTCGGGATAACCCGTCTCTGAGGTCCGGCTAGTCGGTGGCACTGCCTTTCTTGCAGCACCCTAGCGGGATGTCTCTTCGGAGGCGAGTACCAGAGGCTCTGTACTGTACAGACAGGGTTGACCGTATTACGTGTCCCATAGCAGACTGGGTCACCTGGTCAGGTCTCCCTGGTGGCATTCGGTGAGAACCTCCCGAATAGTGACTGGCATGGGTTCCCTCGGGTTCCCCTTGCCACGTTCCCTTAAAGGAACCCCTTCTAAGTCGAATGGGTTGGTTCCAGGCCTTCGAGCAAGGCCTGGGAAGGACCTCATGTGTGTAAGGTTTCCTTCTCAGGCGATAGCTTGGGCTATGACCGTAGGGAGCGCTGTCACTGACAGCCTAATGTGACCAGAAGGGGAGTGGTTCAGGCATTTCAGCAGAATTTGCTTGTCTTGACAGTTGTCACTGCCATTGGGCATGCACTCCCGTCGGCATGGCGGCGTGGGTATATCGTTCCCCGTAGCGTCAAAGCTGACGCAGCGCGAGTTCCCTTTCGAAAGGGAACGTCTCAGGTTACAAATGTAACCATTGTTCCCTGAGAACAGGGAACGAGATGCTGCGTCGCTGTGCCATGCCGCAGGGCCTGCCTGCCGAAACAGTCCCTTCAGACGATAGATACTGTCATGTTGGCAAGGCGCCCTTATATACTTCCTGGTCGCACCTTGATGACATCATAGGCTGTCGCCGGTCAATAGGATTGACGTGATTCAATGTGATTTCAGGCACCAGTCACGCTGGAGGCGTTCCCCGTAGCGTCAAAGCTGACGCAGGGTCTCGTTCCCTGTTCTCAGGGAACAATGGTTAGATTTGTAACCTGAGACGTTTTTGTGTAACTCAGATCCTGGGTCAGACATAACAACCCAGTGTTTGAGTAGTTTTTGTGTTGCTCAGATCCTGGGTCAGATGTAACAACCCAGTGTTTGAGTAGTTTTTGTGTTGCTCAGATCCTGGGTCAGACGTAACAACCCAGTGTTTGAGTAGTTTTTGTGTAACTCAGATCCTGGGTCAGACGTGACAACCCAGTGTTTGAGTAGTTTTTGTGTAACTCAGATCCTGGGTCAGACGTAACAACCCAGTGTTTGAGTAGTTTTTGTGTTGCTCAGATCCTGGGTCAGACGTAACAACCCAGTGTTTGAGTAGTTTTTGTGTAACTCAGATCCTGGGTCAGACATAACAACCCAGTGTTTGAGTAGTTTTTGTGTAACTCAGATCCTGGGTCAGACGTAACAACCCAGTGTTTGAGTAGTTTATGTGTTACTCAGATCCTGGGTCAGATGTAACAACCCAGTGTTTGGGTAGTTTTTGTGTTGCTCAGATCCTGGGTCAGACGTAACAACCCAGTGTTTGAGTAGTTTATGTGTTACTCAGATCCTGGGTCAGATGTAACAACCCAGTGTTTGGGTAGTTTTTGTGTAACTCAGATCCTGGGTCAGACGTAACAACCCAGTGTTTGAGTAGTTTTTGTGTAACTCAGATCCTGGGTCAGACGTGACAACCCAGTGTTTGAGTAGTTTTTGTGTTGCTCAGATCCTGGGTCAGATGTAACAACCCAGTGTTTGAGTAGTTTTTGTGTTGCTCAGATCCTGGGTCAGATGTAACAACCCAGTGTTTGAGTAGTTTTTGTGTTGCTCAGATCCTGGGTCAGACGTGACAACCCAGTGTTTGAGTAGTTTTTGTGTTGCTCAGATCCTGGGTCAGATGTAACAACCCAGTGTTTGAGTAGTTTTTGTGTTGCTCAGATCCTGGGTCAGACGTAACAACCCAGTGTTTGAGTAGTTTTTGTGTAACTCAGATCCTGGGTCGGACGTAACAACCCAGTGTTTGGGTAGTTTTGTGTAACTCAGATCCTGGGTCAGACGTAACGACCCAGTGTTTGAGTAGTTTTTGTGTAACTCAGATCCTGGGTCAGACGTAACAACCCAGTGTTTGGGTAGTTTTTGTGTTACTCAGATCCTGGGTCAGACGTAACAACCCAGTGTTTGGGTAGTTTTTGTGTTACTCAGATCCTGGGTCAGACGTAACAACCCAGTGTTTGGGTAGTTTTTGTGTAACTCAGATCCTGGGTCAGACGTAACGACCCAGTGTTTGAGTAGTTTTTGTGTTACTCAGATCCTGGGTCAGACGTAACGACCCAGTGTTTGGGTAGTTTTTGTGTTACTCAGATCCTGGGTCAGACGTAACAACCCAGTGTTTGAGTAGTTTTTGTGTAACTCAGATCCTGGGTCAGACGTGACAACCCAGTGTTTGAGTAGTTTTTGTGTTGCTCAGATCCTGGGTCAGATGTAACAACCCAGTGTTTGAGTAGTTTTTGTGTTGCTCAGATCCTGGGTCAGATGTAACAACCCAGTGTTTGAGTAGTTTTTGTGTTGCTCAGATCCTGGGTCAGACGTGACAACCCAGTGTTTGAGTAGTTTTTGTGTTGCTCAGATCCTGGGTCAGATGTAACAACCCAGTGTTTGAGTAGTTTTTGTGTTGCTCAGATCCTGGGTCAGACGTAACAACCCAGTGTTTGAGTAGTTTTTGTGTAACTCAGATCCTGGGTCAGACATAACAACCCAGTGTTTGAGTAGTTTTTGTGTTGCTCAGATCCTGGGTCAGACGTAACAACCCAGTGTTTGGGTAGTTTTTGTGTTGCTCAGATCCTGGGTCAGATGTAACAACCCAGTGTTTGAGTAGTTTATGTGTTACTCAGATCCTGGGTCAGACGTAACAACCCAGTGTTTGAGTAGTTTTTGTGTTACTCAGATCCTGGGTCAGATGTAACAACCCAGTGTTTGAGTAGTTTTTGTGTTGCTCAGATCCTGGGTCAGATGTAACAACCCAGTGTTTGAGTAGTTTTTGTGTTACTCAGATCCTGGGTCAGACATAACAACCCAGTGTTTGAGTAGTTTTTGTGTAACTCAGATCCTGGGTCAGATGTAACAACCCAGTGTTTGAGTAGTTTTTGTGTTGCTCAGATCCTGGGTCAGATGTAACAACCCAGTGTTTGAGTAGTTTTTGTGTTACTCAGATCCTGGGTCAGACATAACAACCCAGTGTTTGAGTAGTTTTTGTGTAACTCAGATCCTGGGTCAGACATAACAACCCAGTGTTTGAGTAGTTTTTGTGTTACTCAGATCCTGGGTCAGACGTAACAAGCCAGTGTTTGAGTAGTTTTTGTGTTGCTCAGATCCTGGGTCAGACGTAACAAGCCAGTGTTTGAGTAGTTTTTGTGTAACTCAGATCCTGGGTCAGACGTGACAACCCAGTGTTTGAGTAGTTTTTGTGTAACTCAGATCCTGGGTCAGACGTAACAACCCAGTGTTTGAGTAGTTTTTGTGTTGCTCAGATCCTGGGTCAGACGTAACAACCCAGTGTTTGAGTAGTTTTTGTGTAACTCAGATCCTGGGTCAGACATAACAACCCAGTGTTTGAGTAGTTTTTGTGTAACTCAGATCCTGGGTCAGACGTAACAACCCAGTGTTTGAGTAGTTTATGTGTTACTCAGATCCTGGGTCAGATGTAACAACCCAGTGTTTGGGTAGTTTTTGTGTTGCTCAGATCCTGGGTCAGACGTAACAACCCAGTGTTTGAGTAGTTTATGTGTTACTCAGATCCTGGGTCAGATGTAACAACCCAGTGTTTGGGTAGTTTTTGTGTAACTCAGATCCTGGGTCAGACGTAACAACCCAGTGTTTGAGTAGTTTTTGTGTAACTCAGATCCTGGGTCAGACGTAACAACCCAGTGTTTGAGTAGTTTTTGTGTTACTCAGATCCTTGGTCAGACGTAACAACCCAGTGTTTGAGTAGTTTTTGTGTTACTCAGATCCTGGGTCAGATGAAACAACCCAGTGTTTGAGTAGTTTTTGTGTTACTCAGATCCTGGGTCAGATGTAACAACCCAGTGTTTGGGTAGTTTTTGTGTTACTCAGATCCTGGGTCAGACGTAACAACCCAGTGTTTGAGTAGTTTTTGTTTTACTCAGATCCTGGGTCAGATGTAACAACCCAGTGTTTGGGTAGTTTTTGTGTTACTCAGATCCTGGGTCAGACGTAACAACCCAGTGTTTGAGTAGTTTTTGTTTTACTCAGATCCTGGGTCAGATGTAACAACCCAGTGTTTGAGTAGTTTTTGTTTTACTCAGATCCTGGGTCAGATGTAACAACCCAGTGTTTGAGTAGTTTTTGTGTTACTCAGATCCTGGGTCAGACGTAACGACCCAGTGTTTGATTAGTTTTTGTGTAACTCAGATCCTGGGTCAGACGTAACGACCCAGTGTTTGAGTAGTTTTTGTGTAACTCAGATCCTGGGTCAGACGTAACAACCCAGTGTTTGGGTAGTTTTTGTGTTACTCAGATCCTGGGTCAGACGTAACAACCCAGTGTTTGGGTAGTTTTTGTGTTACTCAGATCCTGGGTCAGACGTAACGACCCAGTGTTTGGGTAGTTTTTGTGTAACTCAGATCCTGGGTCAGACGTAACGACCCAGTGTTTGAGTAGTTTTTGTGTTACTCAGATCCTGGGTCAGACGTAACAACCCAGTGTTTGAGTAGTTTTTGTGTAACTCAGATCCTGGGTCAGACATAACAACCCAGTGTTTGAGTAGTTTTTGTGTTGCTCAGATCCTGGGTCAGACGTAACAACCCAGTGTTTGAGTAGTTTTTGTGTAACTCAGATCCTGGGTCAGACATAACAACCCAGTGTTTGGGTAGTTTTTGTGTTACACAGATCCTGGGTCAGACGTAACAACCCAGTGTTTGGGTAGTTTTTGTGTTGCTCAGATCCTGGGTCAGACGTAACAACCCAGTGTTTGAGTAGTTTATGTGTTACTCAGATCCTGGGTCAGACGTAACAACCCAGTGTTTGGGTAGTTTTTGTGTAACTCAGATCCTGGGTCAGACATAACAACCCAGTGTTTGAGTAGTTTTTGTGTAACTCAGATCCTGGGTCAGACGTAACAACCCAGTGTTTGAGTAGTTTTTGTGTTACTCAGATCCTTGGTCAGACGTAACAACCCAGTGTTTGAGTAGTTTTTGTGTTACTCAGATCCTGGGTCAGACGAAACAACCCAGTGTTTGAGTAGTTTTTGTGTTACTCAGATCCTGGGTCAGATGTAACAACCCAGTGTTTGGGTAGTTTTTGTGTTACTCAGATCCTGGGTCAGATGTAACAACCCAGTGTTTGAGTAGTTTATGTGTTACTCAGATCCTGGGTCAGACGTAACAACCCAGTGTTTGAGTAGTTTTTGTGTTACTCAGATCCTTGGTCAGACGTAACAACCCAGTGTTTGAGTAGTTTTTGTGTTACTCAGATCCTGGGTCAGATGAAACAACCCAGTGTTTGGGTAGTTTTTGTGTTACTCAGATCCTGGGTCAGATGAAACAACCCAGTGTTTGGGTAGTTTTTGTGTTACTCAGATCCTGGGTCAGACGTAACAACCCAGTGTTTGAGTAGTTTTTGTTTTACTCAGATCCTGGGTCAGATGTAACAACCCAGTGTTTGGGTAGTTTTTGTGTTACTCAGATCCTGGGTCAGACGTAACAACCCAGTGTTTGAGTAGTTTTTGTTTTACTCAGATCCTGGGTCAGATGTAACAACCCAGTGTTTGAGTAGTTTTTGTGTTACTCAGATCCTGGGTCAGACGAAACAACCCAGTGTTTGAGTAGTTTTTGTGTTACTCAGATCCTGGGTCAGATGTAACAACCCAGTGTTTGGGTAGTTTTTGTGTTACTCAGATCCTGGGTCAGATGTAACAACCCAGTGTTTGAGTAGTTTATGTGTTACTCAGATCCTGGGTCAGACGTAACAACCCAGTGTTTGAGTAGTTTTTGTGTTACTCAGATCCTTGGTCAGACGTAACAACCCAGTGTTTGAGTAGTTTTTGTGTTACTCAGATCCTGGGTCAGATGAAACAACCCAGTGTTTGGGTAGTTTTTGTGTTACTCAGATCCTGGGTCAGATGAAACAACCCAGTGTTTGGGTAGTTTTTGTGTTACTCAGATCCTGGGTCAGACGTAACAACCCAGTGTTTGAGTAGTTTTTGTTTTACTCAGATCCTGGGTCAGATGTAACAACCCAGTGTTTGGGTAGTTTTTGTGTTACTCAGATCCTGGGTCAGACGTAACAACCCAGTGTTTGAGTAGTTTTTGTTTTACTCAGATCCTGGGTCAGATGTAACAACCCAGTGTTTGAGTAGTTTTTGTTTTACTCAGATCCTGGGTCAGATGTAACAACCCAGTGTTTGAGTAGTTTTTGTGTTACTCAGATCCTGGGTCAGACGTAACAACCCAGTGTTTGATTAGTTTTTGTGTAACTCAGATCCTGGGTCAGACGTAACAACCCAGTGTTTGAGTAGTTTTTGTTTTACTCAGATCCTGGGTCAGATGTAACAACCCAGTGTTTGAGTAGTTTTTGTTTTACTCAGATCCTGGGTCAGATGTAACAACCCAGTGTTTGAGTAGTTTTTGTGTTACTCAGATCCTGGGTCAGACATAACAACCCAGTGTTTGAGTAGTTTTTGTGTTACTCAGATCCTGGGTCAGACGTAACAAGCCAGTGTTTGAGTAGTTTTTGTGTTGCTCAGATCCTGGGTCAGACGTAACAACCCAGTGTTTGAGTAGTTTTTGTGTAACTCAGATCCTGGGTCAGACGTGACAACCCAGTGTTTGAGTAGTTTTTGTGTAACTCAGATCCTGGGTCAGACGTAACAACCCAGTGTTTGAGTAGTTTTTGTGTTGCTCAGATCCTGGGTCAGACGTAACAACCCAGTGTTTGAGTAGTTTTTGTGTAACTCAGATCCTGGGTCAGACATAACAACCCAGTGTTTGAGTAGTTTTTGTGTAACTCAGATCCTGGGTCAGACGTAACAACCCAGTGTTTGAGTAGTTTATGTGTTACTCAGATCCTGGGTCAGATGTAACAACCCAGTGTTTGGGTAGTTTTTGTGTTGCTCAGATCCTGGGTCAGACGTAACAACCTAGTGTTTGAGTAGTTTATGTGTTACTCAGATCCTGGGTCAGATGTAACAACCCAGTGTTTGGGTAGTTTTTGTGTAACTCAGATCCTGGGTCAGACGTAACAACCCAGTGTTTGAGTAGTTTTTGTGTAACTCAGATCCTGGGTCAGACGTAACAACCCAGTGTTTGAGTAGTTTTTGTGTTACTCAGATCCTTGGTCAGACGTAACAACCCAGTGTTTGAGTAGTTTTTGTGTTACTCAGATCCTGGGTCAGATGAAACAACCCAGTGTTTGAGTAGTTTTTGTGTTACTCAGATCCTGGGTCAGATGTAACAACCCAGTGTTTGGGTAGTTTTTGTGTTACTCAGATCCTGGGTCAGACGTAACAACCCAGTGTTTGAGTAGTTTTTGTTTTACTCAGATCCTGGGTCAGATGTAACAACCCAGTGTTTGGGTAGTTTTTGTGTTACTCAGATCCTGGGTCAGACGTAACAACCCAGTGTTTGAGTAGTTTTTGTTTTACTCAGATCCTGGGTCAGATGTAACAACCCAGTGTTTGAGTAGTTTTTGTTTTACTCAGATCCTGGGTCAGATGTAACAACCCAGTGTTTGAGTAGTTTTTGTGTTACTCAGATCCTGGGTCAGACGTAACGACCCAGTGTTTGATTAGTTTTTGTGTAACTCAGATCCTGGGTCAGACGTAACGACCCAGTGTTTGAGTAGTTTTTGTGTAACTCAGATCCTGGGTCAGACGTAACAACCCAGTGTTTGGGTAGTTTTTGTGTTACTCAGATCCTGGGTCAGACGTAACAACCCAGTGTTTGGGTAGTTTTTGTGTTACTCAGATCCTGGGTCAGACGTAACGACCCAGTGTTTGGGTAGTTTTTGTGTAACTCAGATCCTGGGTCAGACGTAACGACCCAGTGTTTGAGTAGTTTTTGTGTTACTCAGATCCTGGGTCAGACGTAACAACCCAGTGTTTGAGTAGTTTTTGTGTAACTCAGATCCTGGGTCAGACATAACAACCCAGTGTTTGAGTAGTTTTTGTGTTGCTCAGATCCTGGGTCAGACGTAACAACCCAGTGTTTGAGTAGTTTTTGTGTAACTCAGATCCTGGGTCAGACATAACAACCCAGTGTTTGGGTAGTTTTTGTGTTACACAGATCCTGGGTCAGACGTAACAACCCAGTGTTTGGGTAGTTTTTGTGTTGCTCAGATCCTGGGTCAGACGTAACAACCCAGTGTTTGAGTAGTTTATGTGTTACTCAGATCCTGGGTCAGACGTAACAACCCAGTGTTTGGGTAGTTTTTGTGTAACTCAGATCCTGGGTCAGACATAACAACCCAGTGTTTGAGTAGTTTTTGTGTAACTCAGATCCTGGGTCAGACGTAACAACCCAGTGTTTGAGTAGTTTTTGTGTTACTCAGATCCTTGGTCAGACGTAACAACCCAGTGTTTGAGTAGTTTTTGTGTTACTCAGATCCTGGGTCAGACGAAACAACCCAGTGTTTGAGTAGTTTTTGTGTTACTCAGATCCTGGGTCAGATGTAACAACCCAGTGTTTGGGTAGTTTTTGTGTTACTCAGATCCTGGGTCAGATGTAACAACCCAGTGTTTGAGTAGTTTATGTGTTACTCAGATCCTGGGTCAGACGTAACAACCCAGTGTTTGAGTAGTTTTTGTGTTACTCAGATCCTTGGTCAGACGTAACAACCCAGTGTTTGAGTAGTTTTTGTGTTACTCAGATCCTGGGTCAGATGAAACAACCCAGTGTTTGGGTAGTTTTTGTGTTACTCAGATCCTGGGTCAGATGAAACAACCCAGTGTTTGGGTAGTTTTTGTGTTACTCAGATCCTGGGTCAGACGTAACAACCCAGTGTTTGAGTAGTTTTTGTTTTACTCAGATCCTGGGTCAGATGTAACAACCCAGTGTTTGGGTAGTTTTTGTGTTACTCAGATCCTGGGTCAGACGTAACAACCCAGTGTTTGAGTAGTTTTTGTTTTACTCAGATCCTGGGTCAGATGTAACAACCCAGTGTTTGAGTAGTTTTTGTTTTACTCAGATCCTGGGTCAGATGTAACAACCCAGTGTTTGAGTAGTTTTTGTGTTACTCAGATCCTGGGTCAGACGTAACAACCCAGTGTTTGATTAGTTTTTGTGTAACTCAGATCCTGGGTCAGACGTAACAACCCAGTGTTTGAGTAGTTTTTGTGTGACGTTACTTTGGGTAAACGTCCCACCTGGATTTTGATCATCATAAGTGTGTGTTGATCATCAGATCCTCATATGAGAATGATCAGTGAAGGGTCATGTGACACTGAAGACTGGAGTAATGATGATAAATTCAGCTTTGATCACAGGAATAAATTACATTTGAACATGTATTTAAATATAAACAGCTGTTTTACAGTGGAATAATATTTCACATTTTACCTGACATTAAAACAATCGCACTGATGCCAAACGTCTGTATATATAAATATTATAATAATATATAAAATATTATTGCAAATAATGTAATTTATGTATATGCCTATAATGTGGATGTGTTATCAGTGATTGATTATATCTTGAATGGCTCTTAACAGAAAGGAACGTTTATTAGGATTTTTCCATGTCTGCTGCCTGTTTTGCTTTGTCTTCATTACCTGTTAACTCGTAATTTCTCATTAAAATGTGAGGATGTATTTGCTCGTGGGTGATATTAGATACTTGAGTATGATTGGATGATAATTACATTTCACCATAAAGATTTAGATAATATTGTGATTAAACTTTACCTCATGTAAACACAATACTTTGAGCAAATTGATGTGAAAAAGCTCATAATCACAGCGACCATAATGGCATTTGCAGATTTTATTCGCAATAAACAGGCATGCAAACACTTTAATCGCATCTATTTCACTCTGACCAAAGTGTGTGTGTGTGTGTTTTTGGGCTGCTGAAGAAACTGAGTTCATGTTGATAATGTTGTGCGATGTGAATACACGCATATTTATGGTCGAAAACACTGAAACGGAGACATTATGCAAAATGAGTGAAGTGAGCGGTTTGCATGTGTGCATCTGCGATCAAGTCCTCACTCAGTGAGTGCGTTTACATGCACGTTCTTAAGCATATTATGCTTAATAAGCCGACAACGAACATGGTCATAGTCAACGCGGTAACCCATTATCTTTTATCGGAGTAAGGTCATAAACTGTTTAAGCACAAACAGGTCGTTTTTTGCCTCTTACCCCGATTTCGCACGGCCCTCGCATAACAGCCCTTAATCCTGCCCTCGTGGACACATTTGGGCACGAAGGTCACAATTCAAAGGTCAACATTTTTTTTTTTATAAATGTTATATCACCATCTTTGATAAAATTAATTATATCAATTTGTGCATTTTTATTTTTGAGGTATTAGTGAATTTCTTTACCTCATAAAGTACCATATTTTTAATGCAAAATATGCTTATTTTAATGTTATATTTAATATTTCTTTAACTTCCGTAAAAAAAAAAACATATCAGCAAGTCCAGAGAGCCAACACCTAAAACTGTGGTGACATCTTTTTAAAGCTAATATAACTCAATGGCTGCATATGGGCTGAACTCTGTAAACCAATGTTTTAACAATTTTTTAAACTTTTTTTTTATTTTTAAAAATTGCCCAGTTATTGGCTCATTTAATTCCTTTGTTTGTGTATGTGTGTGTGTGAGTGAGTTTTTTATTTGACAAAACTAAAAAACTAAAACTCACTCTGTTACAGGCTCATTCAACGGCTTTCAATGCAATGCTTTTGTGGATGTGTGTGTTTGAGTGTGTGTGTGTGTGAGTGTTTGGATTTATTGATTTTTATTGGACAAATATGCTCGGAATTACAGTTTTCTCCTTTCATTCCTATGGGTGTCCATTTTTGTCCACGAAGGCGGGATTAAGGACTTTTTTTTCAAGCACTTAACATTGTCGAATCGAGTCCATTGTTTTTGTGTGTGTTCAGGTGGCAAACTTAGGAAAAGTAGCCAACTCTTGCACCGCTCAGATTAAGGAAAGTATTTAAACTTAGATTTTGCCCTCATTTGTCCAGAAGACGGCTTTAGGGTTAACCGGCTTTCTGTCGGCTTAATGAAATGCGCATGTGTGATAGGGGACAGAAACGCATACTTAGAGCAGATTTAAACACATCTAGACAGAGGGAGTCTTTCGCATTAAAGAAAGAAGGAAATACATCACAAACGCAGACTCTTTTAAGACCCAGAAAATGTGTACAAATGTGTTCTCATCTCTCGTGTAGTAGAAGTGGTTCAGTCAAAACGCTGCATCTGTAACTGCATGAGAGAGTATATATGAGCCGTAAGTTTCCCGCTGACACATTGGAAGCACAACATAACATATGGAATACTCGGAGTCAGATATGGAAATTATTATTTTTGACGTCACTGCAAGGAAATAATCCGAAGGCATGTAAAAGCTTACTGGTGTGCATGTAAACGTGCTCATTGAAATGAATCCTAACAGGCAGCATTGGTCCGTGAAGCTGTTAGTGAAGCTGTAATCTCCAGGTCGATTAGTCGATTATTAGTCGATACGTTCTGGCTCGACCAAATTCTGATTGGCCGATTTTTTGCGGTGTTCATTTGGTCAGGTGGAAAGCACTACCACTGCTAATGGGGGTGTTTTCAGAGCAGCGTCACAGTCTGTCTTCAGAACACCCCCTTGTCTTCTCTTCTTTTGGATTAGCCCAACCCACTGGAGAAGAGACAGACTGAAGGAAGGTTAGGCTACTTTGCTGTGTTATTTATTTAATTGTGAGAGCGTTTTCCTAGTCAGTCTCTTCTACCATGTCAACAAAGACATCGGCAGTGTGGCAGCATTTTTTTAAAATAGAAAGTTGAATGCAGATTTTGCAAGCCACAGTTTGCACATCACAGCTCGACGACAAACATTTTACATTTACATTTATGCAGGGCCGTTTCTAGCCATTCTGACGCCCTTGGCGAAATTCTTATTGGTGCCCCCATTGCAACATTGGTATTACTGGTATTAATTAACAAATACATACATACCAAATTATATTTGTATATATTTGTTAATAAGGATTCAAATGAATAGCCAGATGCCTGTATAGCCCTAGGCCTATAATATACAGCCTATATTTGTGCAGTCCCTAGTTGCTAAGAAATTGTTCTCAGACATAACTACATAATTATTATGTGTTATTAGTACATTTCACATGAAAGTAATAAGAATAAATACTGATTCAGTGTGGTTTTTGTTACTCATTGATGTGTGAACTTCCCCTTTAAATAACGCAACACTTTGCCCTCTGTGTGTGTGACACTGCTGCGTTAAGCGCTATTAGAGCTGAATGAATCGATTCAGCTCAACACCATCCGTAAAGATACGTTAAATTCGTCAACGTGATTTAATAAAGGATGTATTCATGTTGTGTATTTGCACATTTTATTATACCATTCTTAAATTGGCCGCTAAAGTTTTATATGGGACACTTACAAAACACACTGACTCTTTTAACAATGCATTGGCGCAAAAAACTTTTGGAGGTGCAATTAAGAGAAGAAAGCTTTATAGAGTCAAAATATAACTGATAATCATGAAATGCTGAAGTAAGTGTGCAGTTATATTTTGCCTCTAACATACACACCGAGCAATGCTATCTGCCCAATCACAGCGTGATTTCTAGACTGCCACAGCTGTGACAGTTGTTTAATTGGCCTTTAGTTTGAATTTAAAAATTAAAAAAAGTGTTACCTTGCCAAAGCATTGACCTAATGGTGTTGTTGAGGCTCCAAACGCAAACTTTTTTGACAATAGCTCACTCTGATCTGATGGCATATAGGAATCGTCAGATTGACAGTTCTCTGATCCAATAGTGTGGGGGAACTAGTGGGGGCGGCAATAACATTTTAGGGTGGTGGTGACACCCTTTACACACAAACATCTAGTGCCAGATATGCGCTTTTTGGCGCCCCCCCTACTGATGGCGCCCTAGGCGACCGCCTAGTTTGCCTATGCCTAAAAACGGCCCTGCATTTATGCATTTGGCAGACGCTTTTATCCAAAGCAACTTACAGTGCCCTTATTACAGGGACAATCCCCCTGGAGCAACGTGGAGGAAAGTGCCTTGCTCAAGGACACACTGGTGGTGAGCGCTGGGATCGAACCAGCAACCTTCTGCATATCAGTTCCATGGTTTAACCCACTGGACCACCATCTCCTCAAACATGTCATCTCAGCTAAAGACGGTCAGCTAACTCTGCGTCTGTGTTAGGCCGCCCGTCTGCTTTGAGTCGCCCGTCCCTTTTATTATTGTGCAAACTGCACATTTATTTCTAGTATTATTTATTGGATTTGGGCACTTTATTATTGTATGTTTTATTTGGAGCCGAATGCGCGATGCGCTGCGCACACTGTTAGTGTTGAGCCTGTGCTTTATTTTTCAGTTATGCACTTTATTTAGTTTCTGCTCTTGATCTGGCTTGTGTAATAAATATTCCTTTTTTATTAAAGTGGACGTGCCTTTTGTGTTTAAGAGTAAAAGCTTTACGTTAATAGTCTATTCGTGTCTCAGCCGCGAAGCTGAGCTGATCCTGTTCGAGCTGAAATGATAGTGTCTGTCAGTTATTATAATACATATGACAAAAACAATTGTCTAAATTATGTGGCATATTCCTCAAAAGTTCTTGTGATGATATCACTAGTTGACAACATAGCCGACAGACTCGTGTGTCAGACTCATTCAGGGCAAAATAATCCGCTCAAAAACCATTTAATATACGGCATATAGGTAGTTATGTTTATTAATAATTCATTTAGGCGGACAACAAGGCCACCAAATACTGCGCACAGTGCACAGCTAATTCATTTAACGTTTTTTCTAACGTCATTTTTAGACGAAAATTTCAGGACTTCAGTCGACCAAGATTTTCTTTGGTTGATTACAGCCCTAGAAGCTGTGCTGTGTGTGTTTGTGCACTTATTCAAGAATCTCCCACTTCTGGTATTGTGTTCAGGCCTTGAGACTGAGCTGAGATCAGATGCGCTCTGCTCCGCAGCAAACAGGGGCCAAATCCAAACATTATCCGTCGCTTTCCCAAAGACGAAAGGATGTTCTTCAGTCTCTCCCAGGAGGACGAAACTGCTGCAAGACTTCTGTTCTGCTCCGTTCTTACTTTTTTTTGCCTGTATATATATATATATATATATATTTGAAACACTGCCTCGATGGGATACATACATGGGAAACTATTTCTTTATGTAAACATAATGGTAACACTTTATTGTTACATGTTACAACTAACTAAACCAAACCCTTTAGTAAGTACATGTAGTTAACTATTATTACTCAGCACTTAAATATATAGTTACACTGTAACACTGACACCTTAAAATAAAGGGTTGCATTTTGTAAGGTGTCATTGTTACAGTGTAACTATACATTCACATAGGGTTAGGGTTCGGTTTAGGGTTAGTTGCATGTAATTCTGCATCATTTACTGTTATGCGCAAAATAAAGTGTAACCAATATGATTTCTAAAAGGACAATAATGACGTTTGATTATTCTGAATGCTCGTTGAGGTGATGAATAGATGTATAAATAAATAACCAACACCTGTAAAATCACCAGAAGGACGCTCGTGGCAGGCCGTTATTTGCTCTGTAATTAGAGCTGAATTTTAATTGCTCAATTAGGCTGATGGCACTGTTTGAGGCATTGAAATAAAACTCATTCGGTTTCCTTTTCTTTTCTTTTTAATGCAGTGCAGAAACTGACCCAGTATTGTCAACATTTAGTTTTCTTTAGCGTCTGCTGTTTGAGGAACAGGCACAGGAAGACCCCGGAGCATCACGACGCTGTGAATGAGGATCCCAATCAAACAACAGCGCACGGGCGCCGGCGTTAACGCTTCTCCGTTAAAATCAGTTAGCCAATCAGATCGCCAATGCAAATACCCTGCAGACGCAAGCCAATTACGTTCATGCAACACCGGAAAAGCAATGTGATGTATATGAAGTAATGTGTCAGACACGCCCACCGCTATACAACAGTCCAGATAACATTAGTGCGCCACGAAGACTCTAATGTGGCGTTCACACCGGACGCGATTTGCTCGAAGGTGGACGCTTGAACATTTTGAGTTTACTCGCTTCATTCGCGCGTGAAATTCGCGTGTGACAACTACACAACAGACGCGAATTCGCGTCATGGGAGGGGCTTCTATATGAGCCTATATGAGCCAGCTCGTCTCGGTCACTTGACGTCTTTTTTGTAAAAAATACTACTATTAATGTGTGACAAAACGTAGTTTAAAGACTTTTTCAGGCGATAATATAGTTGTTTAAAGCTCAAATCTGTGGTTAATTTATAAAAAGAGCCTATTTGAGCATTTTATCTGGTGTTTTCGGAGTTGTGAGATCCAGGGGATCAGTGACATTCCACGCTCGCTTACCCGGCGAGACCCGCCTTTCCTCGGCTAGTCCTTCTCACATTTGCCGCTGGCTCTGGCTCTTTTTTTCTGCTCCAGTCTCGTTGTGAAATGGCTGACATAGATTTTGTTGAGAGGGTAGCTGACTGTCCGACCTCCTCACTCACTTTCTTCCAAGCAAGATCCTTTTAATTCCTTTATTCCTTTTAATTCCTGTTCCTGTAGTGATAGGATGATGTATCACACAGCTCCGGGTATCCACATACGGCCACGATTATCTTGTCCTCCATTGTTGTTGGGATTTCTGCCTCCGCTTGTAAATGCGTCACTACTAGAGCAAGCTCGTGATTGGTTAACGCGGCGCGAAATATCCGCCAAAGTTCAGATTTTTCAACTTGAGCGATTCTCGTGAATCACGCGTTCAAAACGCTCAATTCGCGTCATTCGCGCCGCCTCAATCGCACGAATCGCGCCGCAGAATGCCATTTCGCGTCTCTGCATTGACTTAACATGTAAATCACTCGCACGAATCGCATCCGGTGTGAACGCACCATAAAGGTATAACTTTACTAAAGGTTTATCATTTCTAGTCGTGTTCCCTGAACTAGGGGCACAACCTAACGCGGGGTTAGTTGTAACGTGCATGTTTGAATGACGAAACTTAGTGTCTTTACTAGTTGCCATATCAACATTATTTAGAGAAAAAATAGCGCCAAAATTAAAAAATCTCTGGAAGATATTACTGAACATGTATTTAACCATAGCGAAAGTAAATAACTTAAAGGGGCTATATGCGTTTTTCTGAAATTTAAACTCGCGACTGACACCTGTGGCCAAAAAACAGAACTGATCTTCATTTCTGCTCGCTCTCGCAGCGCGCGCTCGTACGTGTACACTTCACAAGTCAGCTGCTGCAAGGAGGTCAACATTATGTTTACAGAGGTAAGAACAGTCAAATACATATAATGTTTGAGATAAGTGTTCTCTTATCAAAACGTCAAACGTGTAGCTGACAAACTACACAAAAAATTAATACATTAAATAAATAAATAAACCCATTTCGCCATTGGCATACACGCTGATGAAGGGCGCACAGACCGAAACTTTCGTAGAATATTAAAAACACAAATCTGAGCACTGTCCTTGACGACTGAGCACTGTCCTTGACCACTTATTATACACAAGTAGCTTACTATCACCAAGTATGAAAGACACATATACATAATACTATTTAGCAATATTTATTGACTACATGTCTTATGTGAAATAAAATGCATCACACTTTACATCTTCATTTACCTCTTATTTTTTGTTAAGATATAGAAACAACAAACAATATAATGTAGCTTTACATGGCTATATAATAAATAATCCATCAGTTTTATATAGCGCTTTTCTAGACACCCAAAAAGACTTTACATTACTGATGCAATATTCATATTTATTTTTGTTTATATATATATATATATATATATGCATGCGAAGTCAAATGCGAAGCCGATGTTCACTCTAGTCCTTGCAATGCGCCGGTCTCTCTCAATCTTCGACCTTTTTTGGCCACTTGTCAGGGGTTTAACTTTTTTAGTCTTCTGTGGAGTTACTGTTGGTGTCCGAGTTGTCCTGGGTCTCTTCTGTGTATTCGTTAAATCCATTGCACTGCTAGCGAGTGTAGGCTACTCGCTGACTAGCGGTGGTGGCAGGCAGAGTGATCTGAAACGTTTAACATGAACGCGCTTGACGTCACATCCGCAGACAGCGCGGGAAAAGACGACCCGTCAGAAAATATGAAAAATAGGATACAGGCTTATAGGTGCACCCACTGTGAGCGGACAAGGTGTCAGTATGCTCATCAGGAGATGTTTGAGTCATAAATGGTAAAATAAAAAGGCTATAGTTACGTTTATTTTGGGGAAAAAGTTGCATATAGCCCCTTTAAGTTTAGTTTTCATCTCTGTTTTTTGTGTTTATTTAAAATAAGACAAATCCGATATTATTGTAATCTTCTATCTGTTATTTAACAGTTGAGATGTTCTTTAATGCTGATCTAACAGCAGAAGACACGAGCCGCGGTTTACATCCCAGTGGAGCAGATGGGGTGTGTGCTAACACTGCGTTACAATGAGCCCCTATTAGAAATATGCCATTATATTCTATACTTTTATGAATTCTTTTGAGAAACCATGAGAAAAGGGTGAATAATGTCTGAGAGTTAATGTTCAGAAATTATTCATTATTATTATGATGTTTTGAGCTCTGCTGTTTAGCTGTATTTAGCCATGTGTTTGTAGTCAAACTCAAAAATGCTTATTTTATTTTAAAAAGTTAATAATTGTATTTTGTTGACAAAATATTTTATTTTGTCTTGTATATTTTTCTGATTATATCAGGTCACATTTTAAGCTGTTATTTATGTTACAATGAACCCCACCTATGGGGCATGTTGTCACATTTCACTTCCATTCTTTCGGGGTAAATCAAGAACAAAGTAAACACTGTATTAATGAAACAAAACCACATAATTGTACTAGACATGTGTGCAATTAATGTTGGAAACAATAAATACTCTGAACCCCAAGTGGATTTACACAAACTGAGAAAGTCAAAAAGCGTTAGGTTGTCCCCTATATCTTAGGAGGCTACTTAAAGGGATAGTTCACCCAAAAATGAAAAATAGCCCATCATTTACTCTCCCTCAAGTCATCCGAGGTGTGTATGACATTCTTCTTTCAGACGAATAAAATCTGAAAAAATCTGTCTTGACCTTCTGAAGCGAATCGATGCATTTCTGTAAGAAAAATATCCATATTTAAAACTTTATCAAGTAAACTTTCGGCCGACCGCCATTAACACCCCAGAGCCGCGTGGAGCAGTTATATGATGGGCAGATGCACTTTTTATGGACTTCAAAAACAGAGCAACTATGAATCCAATTCTAATGCTTGGATTAGCCTGGATTTATATAACTCAGATTTTATTCGTCTGAAAGAAGAATGTCATACACACCTCGGATGACTTGAGGAAGAGTAAATTATGGGCTAATGTTCATTTTTGGGTGAACTGTCCCTTTAAGGTGTGCCTTTAGCAGGAGCTGTCCGTGGCGGCGGAGCTCAATGAGTTTATCAGTGGCTCAAGAATCGATTATTCACTCTATCAGGGGCTGTTTAACTGCGGTATGTGAGAAAGCGCTGTTCTTTATAATAGAAGCACTTCGGAAATAGTTGAAATTGCATTTATCAGGACTCATGAGATCTTATAAATATAATGCAAATTGCAAACTAAATCCAACCGTGGATATTTTAGATCATTTTGAAATGATTGTGCGAACCCACAACCTCTCAGGCCCAAACGTATCATGCATATTACGGCACACTTAAGAAGGAATACCTTAAGCAACCTCCTAAGATATAGTTCGGAGAACATGCCTAGAAAGGATCAACCTTTAGTAAAGTTATATCTTTAGAGTCTTCGTAGCGCACTAAGAGACAACGTTTATTTTATTAATTCATTTTATTTTATTGACCCTTGACCTCAACAGCAGTCGTGCGTCTCACGGGTATATCTGTGGCCAACAACACATCGTGTGAAAACTATCAGTTAAAAAATCATCAGGATATTAAAATCATGTTCCATGAAGATATTTCATGAATGTCCTACCGTAAATATATCATAAATGTATTATTAGTAGTGATATGGACTTCATTTGGACAACTTTAAAGGAGATTTTCCCAATATTTAGATTTTTTTGCACTCTCAGATTCCAGATTTTCAAATATTGTCCTAACAAACCACATCAATGATGATTACTTATTTAAAAAATGTTACCCTTATGACTGGTTTTGTGGTCCAGGGTCACATGTGCACTTTAATTTGAGCAGTTCAGATTTCTACTCGCTCAACCAACATTTTTATATTAATTAATTAAATTAAATTTAGATGTACATTAATAATTGTAATATTTCTTTTAAAAATCATTTTCATATTTAATTTATTTACATTTTGAAAGAGTCAGCAGTCCAGATTTCTACTCGCTCAACCAACATTTTCACTGGAACCAACTAAAAAAAAAAATATATATATAATTTATTTGAATCAACTTACATGTATAATTTCATATTTACATTTATAATTGTAATATTTTCATTTTAAATATCTTTTTTATTTATTTACACACACACACACACATATATGTGCACTCTCATTTTAATACACTTACATTTAGATGTACATTTATAACATTTAGATTTATAATT
This sequence comes from Romanogobio albipinnatus, assembly GCA_023566225.1. Classification (NCBI taxonomy): domain Eukaryota; kingdom Metazoa; phylum Chordata; class Actinopteri; order Cypriniformes; family Gobionidae; genus Romanogobio; species Romanogobio albipinnatus. The sequence goes on from CM042251.1 coordinate 1,479,031, forward strand.
ATAATATTTTTTTAATTAAATAATTGCATTTTTTTGGTGTTTTGTTGAGGTCAGCGGTTCAGATTTCTACTTTCTACACCATTTTCAAAACACTATTATATTAATAAACTTAAATTTAGATGTACATTTACAATTATAATATTTTTTTAAATAAAAAAAATCTCATTTTATTTATTTTTGATAAAGTTCAGATCAGATTTCTACTCGCTCAACCAACATTTCACTGGCTCCAACAAAAAATATACATACATTTTTATTTGAATGAACTTAAATGTAGACTTTTATATACATTTTTTAAATTTTAAATGTATCATTCAATACTTTACCATTTTAATACAATAACAAAAAATATATAATTTGCATTACCCCCCCCCCCCCCCCCCCCCCGCCATCATTTGTTACTGTTGTGCATGAAATGCTGTATATGGGCGTTTTTGATGATGATGATGATGATGATGATGATGATGATGATGATGATGATGATGATGATGA
>CM042251.1:1484522-1539522 GCA_023566225.1 Romanogobio albipinnatus
GTTTGTGTGTGTGTGTGTGTGTCTTTAGCTCCACCCACTGCACTCCTCCACGAGCTCGGCTGTGTTCAGAATCGGTTCAGTGTTTCTGTCTTTTATAAATATGATAAAGTAAAGACTCTTGGGAGATACTCAAGATCATACACCAGACTGTGTGTGTAATGTGTACTTTAATGTTTGCATTAAACTGTCTATTGTAGGCACTAAATACAATATATGATTTATATTAATCTTTTCCATCTCTTCAAAGGTCCTATAATGCTTTTTTTGGCTATTATTGTTCATGCAGTCTGTAATAAAGCTGCTTGTGGATGTAAAAGCTCTGCAAAGTTTCAAAGTGCACGACAAATAAAGGGATTATCTCCTAAAAAAAGAATCGATTCTGAACTGAAATGAGTCGTCAGTAATTCAGTCTCATTCCCGTTACAGTGTAACTCATTAGCATAATGCCTCTGGTCCTGATTGACTGAACAGCGTCTCTTAGCCCCACCCTCACTCACTGTAGTTAATGCCCGCCTCTGGTCGTGATTGGCTGAACAGCGTCTCTTAGCCCCGCCCTCACTCACTGTAGTTAATGCCCGCCTCTGGTCATGATTGGCTGAACAGCGTCTCTTAGCCCCGCCCTCACTCACTGTAGTTAATGCCCGCCTCTGGTCGTGATTGGCTGAACAGCGTCTCTTAGCCCCGCCCTCACTCACTGTAGTTAATGCCCGCCTCTGGTCGTGATTGGCTGAACAGCGTCTCTTAGCCCCGCCCTCACTCACTGTAGTTAATGCCCGCCTCTGGTTGTGATTGACTGAACAGCGTCTCTTAGCCCCGCCCTCACTCACTGTAGTTAATGCCCGCCTCTGGTCGTGATTGGCTGAACAGCGTCTCTTAGCCCCGCCCTCACTCACTGTAGTTAATGCCCGCCTCTGGTCGTGATTGGCTGAACAGCGTCTCTTAGCCCCGCCCTCACTCACTGTAGAAGTCTGCCTTCGGAGTGTGTGATTGGCGGCATGATTCTACGCATGAGATCAATGAAAACTGACCAATGTGCAAAACTGTGGACATATTTTGATATAATGAGTGTGTGTTTTACCTGTTGTTGTCTCCCACTTTCCCACAGCTCAGAGCCGGCCCAAGGCATAAGCGAACTAAGCGGCTGCTTAATAAATTACTCTCCGGCAAAGTTATTTTATGATGATTGAAATCGTGAAATGGCCGTAAACAATTATTGCAATAAATTGCAAAACGTTTTCTAATATATGCACGGATTGATTCGGCGCCATTGGCTGGACACTATTCGCTTGTTAGTCAGGATTCATCAAGTCCAAAGAGCGGAAAAATCGGCGCTAAAACGTACTCGTCAGTCGCCCGGTAACCTTTTTATGAATGGATGGATTTGAGAATGCGCTGTATGGTTTAGTGCGAATATCTTGTCTGACGTGCTGCATGTTTGGGACAGAGTTGTGTGTCCTACATTTTGGAAGTTTTTATTTAGAAAATAAAAAGGTTCTTTCTACACAGTCGAATGGAATACAAAAAAATAACATTTTGTTTCCGCCAAAATAAAAGCTCTGTTTAATGTTTGAAAGAAATCAACATTTCCTGTTTTTAAAATAAGTCTCTTCTTCTCACCAAGGCTGCATTTATTTGATTAAAAATACAGTAAACACAGAAATATTGTAAAATAATGATGTAAAACAGCTGTTCTCTATGTGAATATATAGTAAAGTGTAATTTATTCCTGCATGTGATCAAAGCTGAATTTATCATCATTACTCCAGTCTTCAGTGTCACATGACCCTTCACAAATCATTCTGATATGATGATTTGATGCTCAACAAACATCTATGATTATCAGTGTTGAACAATGTGTTTGAAAGCTTTCTATTTCAGAGAAATGTTGTTCTTTTGAACCTTCTATTCATCACAGAATCCTGGGGGAAAGTGAGCATATTCAGCATAAGAGACTACTTAAAAAAAGTACATATCCCAGTGTGAACTATACTGTAAGACTTACTGTAAGACTGTGAATATTAACGCCTGATCACTCCTGTGGGTTTGCTACTGTTACAATTAACCTTATAAAGATAAAAACATGACAGGCAGACATGATGTAACCAACACAACTACAACTAATACAATTTATACCGGGTTTGCAAATGATCAAGAATTGACAATAGTCAATCGTATTGGTGGCACAGAGGAGCCCCAAATAAAATCTGCTTAGGGCCCCATAAGGGCTTGGGCCGGCCCTGCCACAGCTTTCCCCGGCTGAAACGGGGGGGTTTCATGACACTTTAAAATATGACTTTACAGTATTTCTCACTGGAAACCTTTCTTGTGTGTTGCTGAGATGAACGTGTAATGATAGCGGAGCCTTTGCGCTGATGAAAGGCCAGCGCGCCGCAGGAGTCATGGGGTCGACAGAAGATAACCATGGAGCTTTTTACTGACGATACCAATCCATTTGAAAGGCTGAATAAATTGAAGTCTTTATTAATGTAAATCACACCTTCATTTGTCCACGGGCAAAAGCGGCAGCTCTTTGACGCTCAATAAACTCATTTGAGAGCGCGGCGTGTCTCTTCCATCAGAAGCGAGCGATCTGGGCCTCTGCGGCTCCCAGCCTAGAGACGCCGAGTTTAGAGACGCCGCTTCAGAGTCTTCGGCCTGACATTGATGCACCTTTTGTCTTGTCATATGCAAATACTGCGGGTTAAGGGAGACGCTGGTTTGAAGTGCAAATTGTAATTTAAGACTCCAGCACGACTCTTCTTCATCCGCTCCATTCCATTAATTACCTCTCCCACGGAGGGGAGAAACTTCATTAAAGCACAGATAGGAAGAGCGCGTTAAGGAAAGGCAGGACTGCTCAAGGACACGCTAGAACAGGAATTAAACTCCAATAAACCGCCGCGCACAAACAGCTTTCTTCAGATCAGAGCGGTCATGTGACTTACATCGAGTCGAGCAGAATCACACACACACACACACACACACACACACACACACACACACACACACACACACACACACACACACACACACACACACACACACACACACACACACACACACACACACACACACACACACACACACACACACACACACACACACACACACACACACACACACACACACACACACACACACACACACACTGAAGCCTGTGTGAAGGTTTCTTCTCCGGTTATCACAAAACTGCTACGCCAATGCAAATCATTTTAATGATAATATAGATCATGTATGTGTGTTTGCGTCCCTTCTGAGGACTAAAATAAAGTATAAAAAACAGCCCCCACACAATGAAACTCACTTTTAATAAATAATATAAAAAAACTATATATAACAAACTAAATTACATGATTAGTCTGCATGATTAAAGACACAATAATTGAAATAATAAATAAATAAATAAATAATAATCGAAACAGTAAATTGTAATTTTTTTTATTTTTTCTTCAGATTTTAGGCTTGTTAGAGTAAATCTGGAAACAAGTCGTATAGAAATTTTAGAAATCTAAAGAAAAGCATGAATAAATTAAAAAAAATTAAAATGAAAAAATATTCAGTACTATTTCCAGGTCAAACCCAAGGTTATAGGCTAGTTGTTCACGAAAACCATTTAAAAACCATTTTATATCTTATTCTATCTATCTATCTATCTATCTATCTATCTATCTATCTATCTATCTATCTATCTATCTATCTATCTATCTATCTATCTATCTATCTATCTATCTATCTATCTATCTATCTATCTATCTATCTATCTATCTATCTATCTATCTATCTATCTATCTATCTATCTATCTATCTATATTTTTTTAATGTATTTATGTATTTTTTATTTATTTATTTATGCATTTATTTATTTTATTTTAGCTAGTTGCTAAGGCAAAATTTCTTATATTCTTTTAAAGTTTAAGTACTAAAATAAAATAAAAACTCTATAGAAATGTAAATAAAAAAATATAAAAAGCTAATAAAAATGACAAAACCACACAGCAATGTTACTAAAATTAAACTGAAAACATAAAAGAAAATATAATTTAAAACATGAGTATAACTATAATCGTATATCAATGCTACTGATCTAATCAGTAAGATGAATCTAAATGTACCTGCTGAAACAGAGTTGTATCTCTTCTCCCGCCTGTTCGAAATCCGTCTTTAGTGAGAGAGCGTTTGTTTAGTCTTTGGCAACAATAATTCAATTGTGTTGGTTTGAGCCCGGCACTGGAAGAGAAAGGGATCTTTAAACGTCTCATTCCCTTCGGATGGTTTGTGGTATTTTAATCAAGCCACAGCAGCTGAGCTAAATCTTTGCATCATGTTCATTTTCCTCGAACCTACATTTGCCCCCCGGTGGAGCAGAGTAATTGAAATTTGCCTCAAAGCAGAATAATTTCCATGTTAAATAAATTATCTGACAACACCTGAGCAATCCAACGACTCGGTTATGACAATGCCGAGCTCAGCACCACAATGTAAATCCTCCCGCTCAAGTAATTGTTCGGTATCTCTGCCAGACACACCGGCCTCTAGTTTAATGATGAGACGCCTCACAAAGAGATGTTTGTTTGCGGGATGTTATTGTTGGATAATGCCACAGAGAATGATGGGTAATTGTATGCCACCAGGTAAGTCACGCTGTGATTTGCATCTCTTTCCTGGGCTAGAGAGAAAGCTTTTCTTCCCCACAGTTGGCTGGTTATCTGAATAGCGAGGATTTGGTTCTGGTCCATTTACATTCATTTTAATGTTTTTGAATAATCTGCTTCATAACTCCACAGTCTGTGTTTGTTTAAGATGAAATCAGTTTCAAGTGCACCAATGGTAGAGCCTTTTGATTCCTCTTCACTGCATCGGAAATTAACCCAATTCAATGTTGTATCTTGAGTTCAGTATCGCGATATATATCGTATCATGAGTTCAGTATCGCAATATATATTGTATCGTGATTTCACTATCGCGATATATATTGTATCGTGAGTTCAGTATCACGATATATCATATGTGAGTTCAGTATCGCGATATATATCGTATCATGAGTTCAGTATCGCAATATATATTGTATCGTGATTTCAGTATCGCGATATATATTGTATCGTGAGTTCAGTATCACGATATATCATATGTGAGTTCAGTATCGCGATATATATCGTATCATGAGTTCAGTATCGCAATATATATTGTATCGTGATTTCAGTATCGCGATATATATTGTATCGTGAGTTCAGTATCACGATATATCATATGTGAGTTCAGTATCGCGATATATATCGTATCATGAGTTCAGTATCGCAATATATATTGTATCGTGATTTCAGTATCGCGATATATATTGTATCGTGAGTTCAGTATCACGATATATCATATGTGAGTTCAGTATCGCGATATATATCGTATCATGAGTTCAGTATCGCAATATATATTGTATCGTGATTTCAGTATCGTGATATATATTGTATCGTGAGTTCAGTATCACGATATATCATATGTGAGTTCAGTATCGCGATATATATCGGATTGCGAGTTCCGTATCGCGATATATATCGTGATTTCAATATTGCAATGTATATTGTATCGTGATTTCAGTATCGCGATATATATTGTATCGTGAGTTCAGTATCACGATATATCATATGTGAGTTCAGTATCGCGATATATATCGTATCATGAGTTCAGTATCGCAATATATATTGTATCGTGATTTCAGTATCGCGATATATATTGTATCGTGAGTTCAGTATCACGATATATCATATGTGAGTTCAGTATCGCGATATATATCGGATTGCGAGTTCCGTATCGCGATATATGATGACCTCTTTATTAGGAACTGCCACACTACACCACTGTTATTTTAGTATTATTGATATGCTATTAGAGTTAGGAATGCACAGTATATTCGCCAATATATGTTCATTTTTAATGTTATCATTATCAGCCTGATAAGAAATGTTGGACGATATATTAAAGCCGATAAATAATGTATTATTTCCTTTAGCTGAGACACTTCGGATGTGCACTGATCGCCATGAAGGTTTTGAATTGTTTGAAATATGATTGGAATCAAAGTGCAACATCTGTTATATCGGCGACATAACATTATATTGTGTGTGTTTGGGACATGGCTTTTAATGGTGAGTAGGGGTGTAACGATACACTTGTGTCACGATTCGATATATATCGCAATACTGAACTCACAATACGATATATATCGCAATACTGAACTCACAATACGATATATATCGCAATACTGAACTCACGATACGATATATATTGCGATACTGAACTCACAATACGATATATATTGCGATACGGAACCCACAATATAATATTTATCGCGATACTGAACTCACGATATGATATATATCGTAATACTTGAACTCACGATACGATATATATCGCAATACTGAACTCACGATACAATATATATTGTAATACTGAACTCATGATACGATTTATATATCGCGATACTGAACTCACGATACGATATATATTGCGATATTGAACGCACAATTCGATATATATTGTGATACTGAACTCCCGATACGATACATATCGTGATACTGAACTCAGGATACGATATATATCGCGATACTGAACTCACAATATGATATATATCGCAATACCAGTGGTTCGGAGCTTGTATCAAACTCCCAGAGTCTCGTGATTTCAGTAAACTAGGCTTTGTGACGTCATAACTGTTTCTCCGCTGGGGTGATTAAACAATGAACCAGTGTCTATATGGTTTTCACCTGATCTCTGATCGATTTTACACATTTTTAGACATTTTTGTTTGTATAGTAAAAAGGAAGAATTGTAGTTCATAGGCTCTTATTGGTTTGATTAACCAAGCTCTCCATAAAAAAACAAGAACAGTTGAATAAAATAACACATATTATACCAACACTTCATATTTAATGTCATTAGATTATTTTTTAATTCCATTTGAATACATATTCAGTAAAACAGTTGCAATTGCAGTTTACATATTTTTGGCCATCAGCAGTTGGCGTATCGAGAGCTTCGAAACAGTTAAAAGTTGAACTCACGATACGATATATATTGCTATACTGAACTCACGATACGATATATATCGTGATACTGAACTCACGATTCAATATATATTGTGATACTGAACTCACGATACGATATATATCGTGATACTGAACTCACGATACGATATATATCGCGATACTGAACTCACGATACGATATATATTGCGATACTGAACTCACGATACAATATATATTGCGATATTGAACTCACGATTCGATATATCGCGATACTGAACTCACAATACGATATATATCGCGATACTGAACTCACAATACGATACATATCGCGATACTGAACTCACAATACGATATATATTGCGATACTGAACTCACGATATGATATATATCGCAATACCAGTGATTCGGAGCTTGTATCAAACTCCCAGAGTCTCGTGATTCCAGTAAACTAGGCTTTGTGACGTCATAACTGTTTCTCCGCTGGGGTGATTAATCAATGAACCAGAGTCTATATGGTTTTCACCTGATCTCTGATCGATTTTACACATTTTTAGAAATTTTTGTTTGTATAGTAAAAAGGAAGAATTGTAGTTCATAGGCTCTTATTGGTTTGATTAACCAAGCTCTCCATAAAAAACAAGAACGGTTGAATAAAATAGCACATATTATACCAACACTTCATATTTAATGTCATTAGATTATTTTTTAATTCCATTTGAATACATATTCAGTAAAACAGTTGCAATTGCAGTTTACATATTTTTGGCCATCAGCAGTTGGCGTATCGAGAGCTTCGAAACAGTTAAAAGTTGAACTCACGATACGATATATATCGCTATACTGAACTCACGATACGATATATATCATGATACTGAACTCACGATTCAATATATATTGTGATACTGAACTCACGATACGATATATATCGTGATACTGAACTCACGATACGATATATATCGCGATACTGAACTCACGATACGATATATATTGAGAAACTGAACTCACGATACAATATATATTGCGACATTGAACTCACGATTCGATATATATCGCGATACTGAACTCACAATACGATATATATCGCGATACTGAACTCACAATACGATACATATCACGATACTGAACTCACGATACGATATATATCGCGATACTGAACTCACAATTTGATATATATCGCAATACCAGTGATTCGGAGCTTGTATCAAACTCCCAGAGTCTCGTGATTTCAGTAAACTAGGCTTTGTGATGTCATAACTGTTTCTCCGCTGGGGTGATTAACCAATGAACCAGTGTCTATATGGTTTTCACCTGATCTCTGATCGATTTTACACATTTTTAGAAATTTTTGTTTGTATAGTTAAAAGGAAGAATTGTAGTTCATAGGCTCTTATTGGTTTGATTAACCAAGCTCTCCATAAAAAAACAAGAACAGTTTTCCTAAAATAACACATATTATACCAACACTTCATATTTAATGTCATTAGATTATTTGTTAATTCCATTTGATTACATTTTCAATAAAACATTTGCAATTGCAGTTTCCATCATTCTGGCCATCAGCGTGTGGCGTATCGAGAGCTTCGAAACGTCACATTTGTCAATTAATTCAAAGTTTCAAAAAGCCTTGTTTCACTAGTAAACCCTAGAGATGGTTGTGCATGAAAATCCCAGTAGGTCAGCAGTTTCTGAAATACTCAATCCTACGTTCAAAGTCACTTAAATCAGCTCTCTTCCCCATTCTGATGCTCAGTTTGAACTTCAGCAGATCCTCTTGATCATGTCTACATGCCTAAAGGCGTTGAGTTTCTGCCCTGTGATTGGCTGATTAGATATTTGTGTTGATGAGCAGTTGAACGGGTGTACCTAATAGAGTGTATGTGATGTTAAATAATATTTTTTGACTTGAATAAAACAGATGCAAGACTATCAGATCAGATTTTTTTTAATAATAATGCAATATTCCATAAACACTGAGAAAAATGTAAGTAGATAAATGTTCCAAATTCACCCGCTGTTGGCAGTTGTGGCGAAAAGTTAATTTTCGACTCTGATTATTTTACACATTACAATGAGATTCAGGCCAGTTTATTTGGCTTGGATAAATAGTGATTTTTCAGCCTGGAATGGAAAATCTTGAGCAAAGCGGAGTCTGTCACTGCACAGTAGTACAGCAGCGTAAAGGAGAAATAATACTCTTATTTGGAAACGAGCACTTTTCTTTGACGACAGCAAGCAAACTATTAGCTCCAAATCAAAACTGCTGACCTTTTAAAAGGTGCTTAAATCAATGCCTCATTTGAGCTGAAACTATTGAGCACAACATAATCACTTCGAAGGCCAAATCTTCTGACATTTATGGACAGCAGGCTGACTGCCTACAATATCGCTTTCATTCAAAACTGCAACCGTGCAAGTCATCGCCGTTCTGGAAAGCTGATAAAGCTTCTCTCCGGCCTCTGATGGCCGTCTGTAAATCCGCTCGCAACATGGGACTCTGATATATTCCGAGCGCAGGAACATGATGTTATGGCCAAGCCTGTTCTGAACCCTCTTGTTTTTCCTTTCCCTCTTAACTTTTTCCCCGTCTCGATCTCCCTCAGTGTGCAGCATGTGCCTCCTCCATCGCTGCAGGGGTCTTATGGGTAATTCTGTGCTGGGCTGGGTTTGATCTGTTAGGCTGAGACTCAGAAGAAACAGCAGCTTGCGTGTTACTGGCTTTCTGCGCCTGTACAAATCTGAGAAGAGAGAAAGAGCGAGAGAGAGCTACATCTCCCAGTGCAGTTGTGTTTTCAGAGTACTTAAAATTGACACGTAGCCCCTCATTACGTTTTATGTGTGTAAGCAGTATTTAATTTGTTTCTGACTCTTATGTTTTATCATGCAGGTCTCGTAGTTAACAGGGTTTGGAAATGCAGTGAGTAGGAAGCTTAATCCTAAAGTATTTAGACTTTTCTATTGGGGTTTTTGGATGTGAATTTCTCATCAACATCAGCATTATTAGCTGTTCACTGAATTGGTAACATGACATTTACACCTCAGGTGATTGGCTCAATAACAACCCAGCCAACAAAAATATGTTATGTTCTTGGAATGTACGAAACGTGTTTAAAAAAAATATAATTATTGGTTATATGAAAATAAGGGAACATTCAGTTTGATCATTCTACAGTGTTACTCTTGAATGTTCTCTGAGCGTTACTCTTGAATGTTCTCTGAGTGTTACTCTTGAATGTTCTCTGAGCGTTACTCTTGAGTGTTCTCTGAGTGTTACTCTTGAGTGTTCTCTGAGTGTTACTCTTGAGTGTTCTCTGAGTGTTACTCTTGAATGTTCTCTGAGCGTTACTCTTGAATGTTCTCTGAGTGTTACTCTTGAATGTTCTCTGAGTGTTACTCTTGAGTGTTCTCTGAGTGTTACTCTTGAGTGTTCTCTGAGTGTTACTCTTGAGTGTTCTCTGAGCGTTACTCTTGAATGTTCTCTGAGTGTTACTCTTGAATGTTCTCTGAGCGTTACTCTTGAGTGTTCTCTGAGCGTTACTCTTGAGTGTTCTCTGAGTGTTACTCTTGAATGTTCTCTGAGCGTTACTCTTGAATGTTCTCTGAGTGTTACTCTTGAATGTTCTCTGAGTGTTACTCTTGAGTGTTCTCTGAGTGTTACTCTTGAGTGTTCTCTGAGTGTTACTCTTGAGTGTTCTCTGAGTGTTACTCTTGAGTGTTCTCTGAGTGTTACTCTTGAATGTTCTCTGAGCGTTACTCTTGAATGTTCTCTGAGCGTTACTCTTGAATGTTCTCTGAGTGTTACTCTTGAGTGTTCTCTGAGCGTTACTCTTGAATGTTCTCTGAGCGTTACTCTTGAATGTTCTCTGAGTGTTACTCTTGAGTGTTCTCTGAGCGTTACTCTTGAATGTTCTCTGAGCGTTACTCTTGAATGTTCTCTGAGTGTTACTCTTGAGTGTTCTCTGAGCGTTACTCTTGAATGTTCTCTGAGCGTTACTCTTGAATGTTCTCTGAGTGTTACTCTTGAATGTTCTCTGAGTGTTACTCTTGAATGTTCTCTGAGTGTTACTCTTGAGTGTTCTCTGAGCGTTACTCTTGAATGTTCTCTGAGCGTTACTCTTGAATGTTCTCTGAGTGTTACTCTTGAATGTTCTCTGAGTGTTACTCTTGAATGTTCTCTGAGTGTTACTCTTGAATGTTCTCTGAGCGTTACTCTTGAGTGTTCTCTGAGCGTTACTCTTGAATGTTCTCTGAGTGTTACTCTTGAGTGTTCTCTGAGTGTTACTCTTGAGTGTTCTCTGAGTGTTACTCTTGAGTGTTCTCTGAGTGTTACTCTTGAGTGTTCTCTGAGTGTTACTCTTGAATGTTCTCTGAGTGTTACTCTTGAATGTTCTCTGAGTGTTACTCTTGACTGTTCTCTGAGCGTTACTCTTGACTGTTCTCTGAGCGTTACTCTTGAATGTTCTCTGAGTGTTACTCTTGAATGTTCTCTGAGTGTTACTCGTGAATGTTCTCTGAGTGTTACTCTTGAATGTTCTCTGAGTGTTACTCTTGAATGTTCTCTGAGCGTTACTCTTGAATGTTCTCTGAGCGTTACTCTTGAATGTTCTCTGAGTGTTACTCTTGAATGTTCTCTGAGCGTTACTCTTGAATGTTCTCTGAGTGTTACTCTTGAATGTTCTCTGAGCGTTACTCTTGAATGTTCTCTGAGCGTTACTCTTGAATGTTCTCTGAGTGTTACTCTTGAATGTTCTCTGAGTGTTACTCTTGAGTGTTCTCTGAGTGTTACTCTTGAATGTTCTCTGAGCGTTACTCTTGAATGTTCTCTGAGTGTTACTCTTGAATGTTCTCTGAGTGTTACTCTTGAGTGTTCTCTGAGTGTTACTCTTGAGTGTTCTCTGAGTGTGACTCTTGAGTGTTCTCTGAGTGTTACTCTTGAATGTTCTCTGAGTGTTACTCTTGAATGTTCTCTGAGTGTTACTCTTGACTGTTCTCTGAGCGTTACTCTTGAGTGTTCTCTGAGCGTTACTCTTGAATGTTCTCTGAGCGTTACTCTTGAATGTTCTCTGAGCGTTACTCTTGAATGTTCTCTGAGTGTTACTCTTGAGTGTTCTCTGAGCGTTACTTTTGAATGTTCTCTGAGTGTTACTCTTGAATGTTCTCTGAGTGTTACTCTTGAATGTTCTCTGAGTGTTACTCTTGAGTGTTCTCTGAGTGTTACTCTTGAATGTTCTCTGAGCGTTACTCTTGAATGTTCTCTGAGTGTTACTCTTGAATGTTCTCTGAGTGTTACTCTTGAGTGTTCTCTGAGTGTTACTCTTGAATGTTCTCTGAGTGTTACTCTTGAGTGTTCTCTGAGTGTTACTCTTGAATGTTCTCTGAGTGTTACTCTTGAATGTTCTCTGAGTGTTACTCTTGAATGTTCTCTGAGCGTTACTCTTGAATGTTCTCTGAGCGTTACTCTTGAATGTTCTCTGAGTGTTACTCTTGAATGTTCTCTGAGTGTTACTCTTGAATGTTCTCTGAGTGTTACTCTTGAATGTTCTCTGAGCGTTACTCTTGAATGTTCTCTGAGCGTTACTCTTGAATGTTCTCTGAGTGTTACTCTTGAATGTTCTCTGAGCGTTACTCTTGAATGTTCTCTGAGTGTTACTCTTGAATGTTCTCTGAGTGTTACTCTTGAGTGTTCTCTGAGTGTTACTCTTGAGTGTTCTCTGAGTGTTACTCTTGAATGTTCTCTGAGCGTTACTCTTGAGTGTTCTCTGAGTGTTACTCTTGAGTGTTCTCTGAGTGTTACTCTTGAATGTTCTCTGAGCGTTACTCTTGAATGTTCTCTGAGTGTTACTCTTGAATGTTCTCTGAGTGTTACTCTTGAGTGTTCTCTGAGTGTTACTCTTGAGTGTTCTCTGAGTGTTACTCTTGAATGTTCTCTGAGCGTTACTCTTGAATGTTCTCTGAGCGTTACTCTTGAATGTTCTCTGAGTGTTACTCTTGAATGTTCTCTGAGTGTTACTCTTGAGTGTTCTCTGAGCGTTACTCTTGAATGTTCTCTGAGTGTTACTCTTGAGTGTTCTCTGAGTGTTACTCTTGAGTGTTCTCTGAGTGTTACTCTTGAGTGTTCTCTGAGTGTTACTCTTGAGTGTTCTCTGAGCGTTACTCTTGAATGTTCTCTGAGTGTTACTCTTGAGTGTTCTCTGAGCGTTACTTTTGAGTGTTCTCTGAGTGTTACTCATGAATGTTCTCTGAGCGTTACTCTTGAATGTTCTCTGAGTGTTACTCTTGAGTGTTCTCTGAGTGTTACTCTTGAGTGTTCTCTGAGTGTTACTCTTGAGTGTTCTCTGAGCGTTACTCTTGAGTGTTCTCTGAGCGTTACTCTTGAATGTTCTCTGAGTGTTACTCTTGAGTGTTCTCTGAGAGTTACTTTTGAGTGTTCTCTGAGTGTTACTCTTGGGTGTTCTCTGAGTGTTACTCTTGAATGTTCTCTGAGCGTTACTTTTGAGTGTTCTCTGAGCGTTACTCTTGAGTGTTCTCTGAGCGTTACTTTTGAGTGTTCTCTGAGCGTTACTCTTGAGTGTTCTCTGAGTGTTACTCTTGAATGTTCTCTGAGCGTTACTTTTGAATGTTCTCTGAGTGTTACTCTTGAGTGTTCTCTGAGTGTTACTCTTGAGTGTTCTCTGAGCGTTACTCTTGAATGTTCTCTGAGCGTTACTCTTGAGTGTTCTCTGAGTGTTACTCTTGAATGTTGTCTGAGCGTTACTCTTGAGTGTTCTCTGAGTGTTACTCTTGAATGTTCTCTGAGCGTTACTTTTGAGTGTTCTCTGAGTGTTACTCTTGAGTGTTCTCTGAGCGTTACTTTTGAGTGTTCTCTGAGCGTTACTCTTGAGTGTTCTCTGAGTGTTACTCTTGAATGTTCTCTGAGCGTTACTTTTGAATGTTCTCTGAGTGTTACTCTTGAGTGTTCTCTGAGTGTTACTCTTGAGTGTTCTCTGAGCGTTACTCTTGAATGTTCTCTGAGCGTTACTCTTGAGTGTTCTCTGAGTGTTACTCTTGAATGTTGTCTGAGCGTTACTCTTGAGTGTTCTCTGAGTGTTACTCTTGAATGTTCTCTGAGTGTTACTCTTGAATGTTCTCTGAGTGTTACTCTTGAATGTTCTCTGAGCGTTACTCTTGAGTGTTCTCTGAGTGTTACTCTTGAGTGTTCTCTGAGCGTTACTCTTGAATGTTCTCTGAGTGTTACTCTTGAATGTTCTCTGAGCCTTACTCTTGAATGTTCTCTGAGCGTTACTCTTGAGTGTTCTCTGAGTGTTACTCTTGAGTGTTCTCTGAGCGTTACTCTTGAGTGTTCTCTGAGCCTTACTCTTGAATGTTCTCTGAGCGTTACTCTTGAATGTTCTCTGAGTGTTACTCTTGAATGTTCTCTGAGTGTTACTCTTGAATGTTCTCTGAGTGTTACTCTTGAATGTTCTCTGAGTGTTACTCTTGAGTGTTCTCTGAGTGTTACTCTTGAGTGTTCTCTGAGCGTTACTCTTGAATGTTCTCTGAGTGTTACTCTTGAATGTTCTCTGAGCCTTACTCTTGAATGTTCTCTGAGCGTTACTCTTGAATGTTCTCTGAGTGTTACTCTTGAATGTTCTCTGAGTGTTACTCTTGAATGTTCTCTGAGCGTTACTCTTGAATGTTCTCTGAGTGTTACTCTTGAGTGTTCTCTGAGCGTTACTTTTGAACGTTCTATTAACTTTACTGGAAGAACGTTCTGAAAACGTTCCCTGCTAGCAGAGAAATGTTTATCCATGAACAGTCACAGATCTGTCATTAAGATGAATGGCAACAATATTTTTCCAGATTTTGTAGACCTCCTTTGATCGAAGAAGATGAGGTATTTTTTTCTCGACAAATGTTTATAAAAATGTGTCAAATGGCATAGAAAATATTTCTAAATCAAAATCTTTTGATTACTTTTTTTATATCCCTGAATTAGCGAGAGTTCATTAGTCCTGATGTGTCTTTTGTCTGTTATGCTGATGACTGCATAATGGGATTTTCCAAAAACATGTTCGGCTGCCTCAAAAACGCATGAATCTAATTTCTAGTCATTTTATGTCAAAAACAAACAAATGCTGTTTAAATGCATTCCTTTTTCTTTTAAATTCAAATGCATATTTGGTGGCACTGCAATTATGATTTTTTTTGGTGCAAACTTGCATTCATTTCAGCTTACCCAATATATCTCTTTGAATATTCTTGGAACCAGTTGTTTCATTATTTGAAAGAATGCGGTAACTAAAATGAAGTATTTTAACTTTTTGTTATCACAACCAAATTCAACATCCAAAAAATGCAAAAACAATTCTGCCTGAGACTGAAGCCGAGTGATACATTTTTAAAGCTTAGCTTACAAGTAAAAACCTCTTTGAATGGCAAGAAAAATATGCTTATTTACTGAACCAGCGTACAATTCTCCACTATATTGTTCTCGCACAAATCATTTCTTCATCCTGTCATTGAAGTGTATGCGTGTGCAAGGCATTGCAGATGTAATATGCACAATGTTTGTGTGCTGTCAGGATGTTTGTGGTGGAAGACGAGGATCCAATCGGGCCGTGATTACAGACGCAGATCCCGCACTGAATCTTTGAAACGGGACCCAGAGGAGCGCCGCCATACCCCTACATTAAAGGGAAAGGAAGGCGTGAAATAATACATACATATCAATTGTTAAATTATTCAGATCCTATTCAAAAGGAATAGAATCCAGAAGTCTGCATGGGTAATCTCACCTCAAACAGTCCTCACATAAAAATGACCCAAGCAGTCGAGTCTGCACCAAAGAAGAACGACTTAATTCCCTTCTCCTGGGACGTATTTAAATGAGAAGATCAGCAGAATTACACATTCAGCATATCTTATATATTAAGGGCCTGTGATGCGTACATCAGTGAACATCTTCTCTCTGATTCCTCCATAATTTCAGTATGTGCCTTTGGGCCTGGAAAATGACGTAATATGTTAAAGGAATAGTTCGTCCAAAAATGACTCGACAGTTATTGAGGTCGGCCATAGTTTTGATGTTGTAGTTTGATGTTCAAGTTAGAAATAGTACAATTTAAAAAAATAAAAACTCTTTTCAATGGGTCTGATCGGTATTGGGTGATCCAAAACTAGCTCCCTTGAGACCAATTAGTTGACCCCAAGCAGCTCCTCTCTCAGTTTCTCCTGAAGCCGATACTGAAGGGCCTTAAACTGCAGTTCATGGACTAGCCACTAGAGACAGACTCCAGAAGGAGCAGAATCTCATTGAGCTCATGTTAAAATGCCCAACTTTACAGCAGAAGAACACATGTTTACAGTCTGGGACAAACTGTGCTTTTGGTCTGTACGGCTAATGTTGCCCTTCATGACGACTGTGAGGGGGGGGGGGGGGTGTTTTTATAACTCATTGGTTTACATTAAATAAAGCATTAAAGTTCTGCATAAATTCGGGCGTGGCCACTTTGAGTGACAGGTGGATAGCCATTTATCTGCTGTCTGTTAGTCATCGCGTCACCTCAGCTCCGCCCACATCCCGCCTCTTTGCCCATTTTCTGTTATCCAGGAGTGACACGCGATGACGCGCTTCAAAACGGCTCATCAGAATCCTATGGGTGATGTCACGGACACTACGTCCATATTTTTTTACAGTCTATGATTGATCCACAGACTAATCTGAGTTGTTTTAAACTCATGACTTTCAATTATGGCGGATATTTTTTTATCCAATAAGAGGACATGCACATAAACTATGATGGAAACACGTTTACTGAAGAAATCCTTTGATGCACAACAAAAAACTCCTCAGTCGAACGTGATCATCTGAGCTCCGCCATAACTTCCGCTAAGTGAGGTCAAATACAAGCGTGGTCATAGATGTATTCGTAGATGCCTCATTAGCGCCTGCACGGATCAGTAGAATGAGGCATCTACGATCGATATATCTTTGACCACGCTCATATTTGACCTCACTTAGCAGAAGTTATGGCGGAGCACAGAGATTATCACGTTCGACTGATAAGAGGTAAAATAATAGCATAAATACTGCTGGGTTTCTCACAGAAACTGATGGTTTGGCTAGATAAGACCCTTATTCATCGTCTGGTATCGTTTAAAGCCCTTTGAAGCTGCACTGAAACTGTCATTTGGACCTTGAACTGTTTGGAGCCCATTGAAGTCCATTATATGGAGAACAATCCTGAAATGTTTTCCTCAAAAACCTTCATTTCTTTTCAACTGAAGAAAGAAAGACATGGACATCTTGGATGACATGGGGGTGAGTAAATTATCAGCAAAAGTTTATTTAAAAGTGAACTAATCCTTTAATTATCAAACACATGTTAGACACTTTATTTCCACTTTTCGAATCATTTTTATTGAAAATAAATTCTTTTTCCGATCTGATACGTGATGGGAAAAGGGAGTAGAGTGAGTTCGGCAAAAGGCGGATTCGAACCTTTTTGGGTCAAAACTGCTATGTAACTGCTATCTGCTAAGTGCTTTATCGTAATTTTGTGGCCCAAACAGATGTTTAGTAAACAAGCGGCCAATTCACAATTAATGTAAATGGCATCTACTCCTGTAAGGAGTCTACTCTTTGTCTGCAGGAGGACCCACCCACCGCCCATGACTACAAGTGCAAGGTTAACAGTGAAAAATGTATTACATTTGATCATATTCTAACAAAAAGTTAAGGGTGAGGGGGTTGGGGGGGGTGAGGTGTAATGCTATTTCATGCATTCTGAGTTTTTAACACTGTTAAAGACTTGGATTCCTATGCTAAATATGGCCAAAGTTTCACAAAAATAAGTTGGCCGTTTGATGGAGTATTTCTGTGCCAAAAATACTCCTTCCGGTTTTTTTCCGACTGTCCCAAAAGTTCATGTGCACTTTCGGTCTTGTGGACTTACAATGGCTGCCACGTGCGAGTACGCGTCCATTAAGTCCAGGAGACCATAGGGTGTCCCATTTGTCATTTTAGGACTCATAAGGGTGCTCGTTGCGGTCGATATGCGCCCTCGATGTGAACTCTGCAGCAGACTTCTTCCCGACAGTCAAAGCGGCGTTACGTCATGAAAGTGCGGACTCGTAGGAAGACCGCAAGGGTTTAAGGTGCCATTTGGGCCGTATGTGATGTCAACAAGGGCGGAGTTTCCTTGTACGAGCATTTCTTCCGGAAGGGCGCGCACACGTCGACCAGAGCCAGAGAGCAAATGCATGCACATCAACACCCTTCATTCGGCTTTAGGGAAGTCGTCGGCTGCGCTGCACAGGTCACAGGACTTCACCAAATCAACAATGTCACCAAAGAAGTGTGTTTTTGGCTGTCAGGGGTAAAGACGACCCTGCACAGCTTCCCAAAGTTCCCAGCGTTAAGGGGACAGTGGATGCAGTTTGTGTTTCCGGAGCAGCAACGGTTTTGTTTGTTCCCTGCATTTCGGCGATGATTGTTTTATGAACAAGACCCACTCCGGATTTGCAGATTGTCTAATGCTGAAAGATGGAGCGGTCCCAGGAATAAAGGTTAGCGGTCATGGTCAGTGAGTAAAACTGCTTCAAATGTCTGTGTGTAGTTGTCTATCGGTGTGTAAGTTAGTAAACAACATGAACGTATAGTTAGTTTATCAATGGAGCATGCCATGTATGGTGTGTGTTTAATTCATTTGTGCTGACCACTATAGGTGTCTGTTTGTTTATTGTAAAAGCACTCCAAACAACACTACACAAAGAGTGGGAAAATATGTTGAACTAAATGAATGATCTCATGTTAAACCGTTCACACAAAGCACCTCATCATTCAAATGCGCTTCTATTCCATTGTTCTTCTATGTAAACACGCACTAGCCTGACGTGCAAAACCGCTCCTCTTGCTACCGCATAAACCAATCATGTCCTCATAAACCATGAGTAAACACACACAAATGTTGTACAACTCGCGCATGACATGGTGTTCTAAAAACAAGGATATCACAGCTTTCAGACGCTCTCAACGCAACAGCTGTGCGGCGTGTGTTTCTTTAGCTCCGCCCACTGCACGCCTCCAGCCGCTCGGGTTTATTCAGAAAGACTCGGTTCAGTGTTTCTGTCTTTTATAAATATGATAAACTATAGACTTTTCGGAGATATGAAGGATCAACACTACTCTAGAGATACTCAAGACTGACACCAGACTGGCAGAAACTGTGTGTGATACCCCCCCCCCCCCCAGCCCTAAGAGGCTTGGTCTTGGTCTCGTTCTCAGACTTAGGCTGCGTTCACACTGCAGGGCTTAATGCTCAATTCCGATTTTTTGAAAAAATGCGATTTTTTTGCAAGGCCGTTCACATTTCCAATTAAATGCGACCTTTTGTGATCTCCTGTGTGAACGTGAAATGACCCAGAAGTGACCCGCATGCGCAGAAGAGTACTCAACGGTCAACGACGTCACTTGTTGTTTACGGAAGTAGCCAAATATGGGTGTCAGCATTGGAGTTCGTTTAGCTTTATTAAAGTTATTTTCACACCGGAGCCAGCACCATTACAACCTTCTCATGTTAAGAAGAAAATTTAAAAAGAGGAGAGCAAGGTTTTTGGCCATGGCGTTTTGTGGAGCAGTGGTAGCAACGTCGGTACAGAGAAACGTGTGGGTGCGGAATTAATTCAGAAATCTCGCTTCCCTTCCACTGACTGGTCTCAGCATCGTCCGCCACAGTTGTTTATTTTTTTTAATTTCCCGCCTACTTCAACGTACAATGATGACGTTTGTCGCGTATCAACGACGTGCGGGTTGGATACATGTGACCTGGCAGTTCAGACTGAAGACGCATTTCAAAAGATCGGATATGTATCGGATTTGGACCACATACCGAAGTGGCCTGGGTCGCATTTGAAAAGATCGGATCTGTGTCGTTCAGACTGTCATGGAAAGATCAGATACAGGTCGCATAAGGGCAAAAAAATCGGAATTGGGTCGTTTCAGCCTGCAGTGTGAACGCAGCCTTAGAGAACTGGATTTTGTTTCAAGACATTGCCATCGTCTGATTTATTATTAATATCATTAATGGGTAACACTTCATAAAAACTACACGCTATGAAGCATTAGTTAAGCATTGGTAAATAGTTAGTTCATCATTTATAAAGCATTAATATACATTACTAAGCAGTTTATAAATATACACGCTTTATTCTTGATTTATAAGCATATCTATACTGTGTTTAATAATTGTGTTTTCATACTTTATAAATGATCAATTTATCATTTCTAAATGAAGTATTACATTATTTACAAACCAGTTATTAAGCAGTTGTCAGTGGTTAATATGATCATTTAGAAAGTGTAAGTTAAGGATTAATAAACTATTTAAATGTACATTTATAAATCTTATTATTTAGACATATTGTAATAGTTACTCAGTGTGTTAATAAATGCTTCATTACATGGGCGTTGGAACCATTGTATGTGGGCGGGACAAGACCCACCCACTTTTTATGATCAATGATATTGGACCCACTCACTTTTATCGTCTCTAACATTCAGCACATGTGTGTTTACCTACCCCTAATCGATAAACACTTATTATTAAACACATGTTAGACGCTTTATTTCCACTTTTCTAATATTTTCTTCATTTTTATTGAAAATAAATGCCTTTCCGATCTGATATGTGATGGGAAAAGGGAGAAGATTGAGTTCGGCGAAAGGCGGACTCGAACCGCGGGTCGATTTGTGTCAAAACTAGATGCTGCGTATCCTACCCCTACACTACTGACGCTCTCAATAATATGGCGATTTCCGTAATTTTGTCTTTCCGAACTATACGTTTAGCAAGCAAAGCGGTATATTTGTACTTAATGTAATTGGCATCTACTCCAGTAAAACATTTCTGAGGACCCACCCACATTTTTGTTGCTTCCAGCGCCCATGCTTCATTAATATGTATTTATTAACATGTATTTCCACTTTAATTCATGATTTAGGAGTTGTCAGTTAACTATTTCTGTGAGCTCATCTAAAGTGAGGACGATTTATGCCTCGTAAAGCTTTTCCAGAGGAGATATAAAGGCTCAGGTCTCTCCGCACGTCTGTTCTCGGGAACTGCTTTGACACTGCAAAATATCACAAACAATAGCTAACTGACATTTACTAAATGTTTTATAACTACCTATATTACTATATGTCTAAATAATAAGATGTATTAATGTACATTTAGATAGTTTATTAATCCTTTACTTACACTTTATAAATGATCGGATGAACCACTGACAACTCCTAAATAACTGGTTTGTAAATAATGTAGTACTTAATTTAGAAATGATAAATTGATCACTTATAAAGCATTAAACACATTATAGATATGCTTATAAATCAAGAATAAAGCATTTATAGCTGTATTTATAAACTGCCTATTAATGTATATTAATGCTTTATAAACGATGAATTAACTATTTACTAACGCTTAACTAACGCTTCATAGCATGTAGTTTTTATGAAGTGTTACCCATTAATGTGATTGGATGTAAAACTCACTGCTTCAGATGCAATCAATAAATTGCTTCTATTGTGCTGGTTCAGAAATTAATTTAAAGGGATTGTGTCAACAATATCACCAAATGAATACAAATGCTCACAAAATTCAAGATATTGTTGCAAAAGAAGTACTTTTATAAGATCTGGATTTTTATATTATAACATGCAATATCACAAGAGCAAACATGATATTGCTTTTTTATTTATTTCTCAGCATTATTTATGCATTTGTAATCGACCAATTCAGATGCATCTTCTGTGCCACCTCTGCAGTGCAAAGATGGATTTATTTGATTGGTAACGGCTCTATTATAAGTATATGTATATGTCATTTCTCAGGCGTTAATGTGGATCTTTATGAATTGAACAAGTGCTGGTCTGGTCTTGACTACAACACTAACTTGGAATATAACGCATTAAATACTGATTTATTTGAACTAATGCCCATTAACATGAACTCTGGTTTGACGCTACATTATGATGAGTAAATGATCTATTCCTTTAACACGGACTAATATAGCCAATGCAGGCTAGTTCATGTATGAAATGAGCAGGTGTGTGAGTGTTATCATTTCACCTAGCCACTTCACACTTGACCTTAAGCGCTCATCTCTCATGTGTCTTTGCGGTTCCCAGGTCACGCTGGGTGATAATGGCTGTTTTCCAGCATGGGACTCAAGACCAGAGCCTCAGCTCCTCTCTATTATAGCTGCAAAGATTTTTTCTGTCACCTATAAAATCCACTACTCCCACGTGAGATCCCGCAGCATGATTTATACAAAGTAGAAAAACCCTTGAATTTAATAAAATACTTCAGGCCCGGAGAAAATACTTTTCCCCCAGTGCATTGTGGAATATATGGATGGAATCCCAATGATTTGAGAGCTGAAGCTATGTTTTTTTCGCTCATATTGTCTCCCAGGGTCTTAGCACAAACGTTGAATCCTAATGAGCTTGAGATTGCAAAAGTATTTGTAATATTTCCTCCCAACGTATCGAGAAAGGATACGTTCACACACACACGCACACACACACAGTTACTTGTTGCCGAGCTTCATTAGGGTGCTGTGGCACCTTCACTTGTGCGGCCCAGCCGGTTTCTCCTCTCTTCATTCTCATCAAACATTGCAGATGAGGTCTTGAGCCCAATTAATCACAGCACAGTCCTGCTTCACAGCCCCCCCATTAATCAACCTGACCACCGGCACGCACGCAAACAGCCTTCACTGAGCCGGCTGCGCTGTCAGCCAACATCAACACACATATACACCACCGCTAATGCTTACTCACCGTGTGTCTCGCATACATTTCTGCCTATAACACACACACACACACACACACACACACACACACACACACACACACACACACACACACACACACACACACACACACACACACACACACACACACACACACACACACACACACACACACACACACACACACACACACACACACACACACACACACACACACACATATGAAAACACTTTTAGCAACATTAAATGTGTCCCTCGTGTTCAACGGCTCAAGGTGAATGCATCATATAGTGTCTTTTTTATTTGATGGACATTCAAACGTTGACTGATTAATGAATGATATTAAATTCTTGTATCAAAAATAAACCACTTGTGCAACAATAGTGCAAGTCAATGCATCACATCATTATAATGTACAACTTTTTGATTTGCTAAATATTACATAAATATACATTTTTGGATTTATTTTAAAATAAATTATACTGAAATGAGCATGCACTATTAAATATTTAATACGAGCCTATACATTATAAAAGCTGTGACATTCAGTCAATAACAGATATGGTTATAGTGAACAATATGGCACAATATGGCCTTGATACAATACTTTATAAAATATACAATATTACTCAATAACCGATATTGTTAAAGACAGGAGTGAGTATGCACAATTACATATTTAATATGAGCCAATATGCTACATTTAGAAAGCTGTGGCATTCAGTCAATAACAGATCGACAGGAATGAAAATACACAATTAAATATTCAATATGGCCTGATATGATACATTAAACATTTTAAACATTTAGTGGATCATCATATACCAGCAAAAAGCTTTTTTTTTCTTTGATGACATTCAAAGGTTGACTTATTAATGGCTGATATTAGATTTATATGCTATTTTATCCCCCAAAAAATGTAAAAATAAACCACTTGTGCAATAAAAAAGTGCAAGTGAATTTAGGCATCGTATCATTATTATGTACAACTTGAAAATTTGTGTTCATTTAGAGATTTGCTAAATATTACATTTTTGGTGACTGTTAGATGATAACAAAATAAATTTGACAATAAAATAGACTCGAATGAGCATCCACAATTAAATATGTTCAATACAATTCAATGTGATACATAAAAAAATATATAATTTTAGTCCATAACCGATCCAGTTAAAAACAGGAATGAGCATGCACAATTAAATATTTAATATGAGCCTACTCTCTAAAAAAATGCTTGGGTTGTTTTAACCCAGCGGTTGGGTTAAATGTTTGCTTAAAACAACCCAATCACTGGGTTAAAACATCCCAATCGCTGGGTTAAAACATCCCAATAGCTGGGTTAAAATAACCCAATCGCTGGGTTAAAACAACCCAATCGCTGGGTTAAAATAACCCAATAGCTGGGTTAAAACAACCCAATAGCTGGGTTAAAATAACCCAATAGCTGGGTTAAAATAACCCAATCGCTGGGTTAAAACAACCCAATCGCTAGGTTAAAACAACCCAATAGCTGGGTTAAAACAACCCAATCGCTGGGTTAAAATTCACAATTAAATATCAAATTCGGCCACTATGATACATTAAAAAACGTTAACATTTAGTTGATAACCGATATAGTTATAGATTGAGAAAGGACAATTAATTATTTAATATGGCGTTGATGCAATACATTAAAAAGATATATAATATTACACTCTAAAAAATGCTGGGTTAAAAATAACCCAAGTTGGATTAAAACTGGACTAACCCAGCGATTGGGTTGTTTTAAGTAAACATTTAACCCAACCACTGGGTTAAAACGACCCATTCACTGGGTTAAAACAACCCAATCGCTGGGTTAAAACAACCCAATTGATTTTTAACCCAGCATTTTTTAGCGTGTATGCTATGCAAAAACTCTGTAATATGAGTTGATAACCGATATGGTCCCACGACCGATGCACTGTTGATCATATAGTATTGCACATTTCTGCCTGGCATATGGAGGCAGAAACTCTGTAAGAACGGTGCAAGATAATAAAAAGCTTTGTTCTCCATCACGCTCTTGCAAGCTGCTTTTAGATTTCCTGAAAATGCTCAGCTCGCAGTCCTGTTGAGATTTCATTGTGCCGCTTCTGAACTACTGCAGAAGAGTGAAAACAGGAGGAAATTTAGGCTAGTATCTCATTTCCGCCGGCTACATGCGGAGGCATCTCTCTCAAGCTTTAAACATCTGTCTTTGCTTCATCGGACTTATTGGAGCTGAAAAAAAGATCAAAAAGCGCTCAGAGTGACCGTCCCAGTGGAGGATCAGTTCTGCCTTTCCCAACTTTTTCTTCCTTCATCTGTTTCTCTGACAGGTAACACAGTTTTCCAACCATGCGTAATGAAGCGCGAGCAGTAAAAGCAATATCCTCCGTGTAAATCGGACTTTTGCTCCTAACCAGCGACATCAACAAGCAGTGTGTTTTATCAGGCGCTCAATTCGCCCACTTATACAACCACCTAAAAGTATGTACTTGAAAAAGTAGATACTTTTGAGTGTGTAGCAGAAGAGTAGGGAAGTAGTTTTGGGAAAACTATCCTAAAGTCCGTCCATCTTTACGTGCATCCCGTCAACGTTTAACCCTTAATCTCCCCTCAGGTAGGGTTTACGTTTATGATCCTTGGGGTCAGATAGCCCCCAAACATTTACAGAGCGACTGCATAAGGAAATACACATTTTTTACATGGAAAACTATATATCATTTTTTTTATTTACTTCTCAACTTTACATTTATGCTGTGTTTTTGTGGATATTTGGTAGTTGTTTACCTATTTACTGCACAATTTCTTAACTAGGCCATAAATTGTCTCTCATTAAATTTTTTTTATTTTTTATGACAAAATCACTTAAATTATGATCTTAATTAAATCAAAAAAATTTTTGGACATTGCTCTATGTGTTAGGGATAGAATACTGCCATCTGCAGGTTTGTGGAAAAACCTTAGGAATTATAGTTAAAGAAAGAAAGTGCAATGACCACATATATCCAGCAGATGTCCATAGGGACTTCATTTTCACTTCATTGATTTTGTGTGTGTGTGTGTGTGTGTGAACATGCATGTTGTGTTTGTGCTCTAGTATTATTTGATTGTAGTTGAATTTTTGATTGTATTTGCCAAATTCTAGGACCAGACCTTGATTTAAATGTAGACATTTTCAGATTTTTACTGGATTTATTTTAAAAAAATGTGACAAACAAATAAAAAAATATATTTTTAACATTTTTCCATTCATTACCAAAATCAAAAAAATGCCCCAGGTGTGTGTGTGTGTGTGTGTGTGTGTGTGTGTTGTGTGTGTGTGAGTGTGTGTTGTGTGTGTGTGAGTGAACATGCTTGTTCCATGTTGCATTTGTGCTCTAGTATTAGTCCTTCATTTATGAATTGCAATTTTTCAGATTTATGCCAGTTTTGTTTATTTTATTTGCCCATTTCTATACAAATGCGCTCTGCTGCAGTCACACACGTGTGTGTGTTTGTGCGCGCATGTGCGTGTGTTTGAGATGGAGTGTGTTCCACTTTGTGTTTATGCTCTAGGACCAGACCTTGATTTAAATGTAGAAATGTTCAGATTTACATTGGATTTTGTTTTATTTTTGTGACAAAGTGAAATTTTTTTTTTTTAATTTTTCCATTCATTTTCAATGTGGGGTCAATCTGACCCCGAGGACCTTAAATGGTAAACTTTTTTTTACACACCTTTAGAACAACCAAATCAAGCCCAGATTTGTTGTGCATGTTAAGATGGATTATTTAGGTAAAGTCACAGAATCTCATACCCCTGAGATGAAGGGAACACTTTTTAAAAATAAAGGAAACGTCCAGTGGGGTAGGCTGGACCCTAAGGGGTGATTAAGGGTTAAACTGTCCTGTCAATCATCATCACAGTTCAAATCCTCCACATTCATTTAATTTCCTACCCTATCGAGAGAACTGTAGTTGCGGCACGTTGATCTGCCATTCGCGGATCTTTCATGCGGAGACTCTCCTCGTGTGTTTGCAATTTAAATATAAAGATGCATTTAAAAGTTAATTACCAAAGTTCACAATGCTGCTGCAGATGAAATATAATGTGGATAATATTAAATAAACACATTTTCATCAAGTTAGATATATTCCATCAAACCCCTTTATCTAAACCTCTCTACTTAACCGTTGGACATCCGCCATGTTTGTAGTTTTTTAACCGCATTTGTAGTTCTAATCGAATCCTCGTCCAAATCGCAGTGGGTTGTGGGCAATATCAGCCATTAGACTGTGTGAAATACTACGATTTGAGACGTACTAATTCTATTTTCGAATACTATTTAGGACGGACAGTAGACGATTTGTATTTCAGCAGCACTGAGTAGCCCCGCCCACCCTGAATCCTCAATGGACTAAAATCAAGACGTCTTTTAATTGGCTGTTACGTGTTCACTGTGAACAGAAGATACTTTTTTATTTACCTTGTCACGATGACGATAACCTTTCAGCCATTTGCTTCCAAAGACAAATATGTACAGTATCTGTGCCGGCAGATATACAACATCTTCCACTACAATGAGATTCTCAGTGTTTTCAAGACTTTGTGAGCTGATGTCTTTGATACGCTGTCAGATTCCCGCCTGGCCTCTGTGTCAGCACTGAGAGAGAGAGAGCGTTATATGTTAGCAGGAGGCTAAGGGCTGAGTGTGTTTTGAGGGACGTGGTGTCATTTCTGCTCAGCTTTGTGTGAATCGTATGTGACAAGCCTTTTAACACCGGGGCTGTTCTTCCCTTTGCCAAAGCAACGATTGCGAGCGGGGAAGGAGCGAACAAGGAAGTAAAGGGTAGATGCGCACAGATTGAAAGGCACATTTCTTTCTTCTGCCTTTGAATTTCTTTCTAGGCGGCCCTCAAAATGGATCCAATTATGGAGCCACCCGTGCAGTGCAGTGCAGTTTGTGGATGTCAATGTAATTGTGCGCCTCTGATTTCTCTCTGTATCCACACACTGAAAGAAGCCTGTCATTGACCGGCCTCATCTTTCTAACCATGATTTTGAAATGAGATCTCTTTTCTGCTTGAACAATGAAGAGAAATTGCAGGCGCCCTGCTTATGATGCACACTTATTTGTTTGTTTATTTATTTATATCATACGAAGAGATTCGCGCGAGTGATTTACATGTTAAGTCAATGCAGAGACGCGAAATGGCATTCTGCGGCGCGATTCGTTGAAAAATCTGAACTTTGGCGGATATTTCGCGCCGCGTTAACCAATCACGAGCTTGCTCTAGTAGTGACGCATTTACAAGCGGAGGCAGAAATCCCAACAACAATGGAGGACAAGATAATCGTGGCCGTATGTGGAGACCCGGAGCTGTACGATACATCATCCTATCACTACAGGAACAGGAATTAAAAGGATCTTGCTTGGAAACAAAAAAATCTAAATCCTCTCAACAAAATCTATGTCAGCCATTTCACAACGAGACTGGAGCAGAAAAAAAGAGCCAGAGCAGCGGCAAATGTGAGAAGGACTAGCCGAGGAAAGGCGGGTCTCGCCGGGTAAACGAGTGCGCAATGCCACTGATCGCCTGGATCTCACAACTCCGAAAACGCCAGATAAAATGCTCAAATAGGCTCTTTTTATAAATTAACCACAGATTTGAGCTTTAAACAACTATATTATCGCCTGAAAAAGTCTTTAAACTACGTTTGTCACACATTAATAGTAGTATTTTTTACAAAAAAGACGTCAAGTGACCGAGACGAGCTGGCTCATATAGGCTCATATAGAAGCCCCTCCCATGACACGAATTTGCGTCTGTTGTGTAGTTATCACACGAATTTCACGCGCAAATTATTCGCGCGAATCGCGTCCGGTGTGAACGCCACATAAGGCATACGGAATTAGAAACTATATTTGAGATTAAGTTTAATATTCCTAATCTGACAACCATAAGAAAAATACGTTCCAAATATGTTTCGCCAATGTTCCCATTAAGTTATGAAAACGGGAAGGGATTTTTTCCCCCCTCTGTGATGGGACCACAAGCCGTCATTCCTTTGCTGAGCGAAGGCTTCTGGTGGGGGTATTCACTCACTCATGCGAAGAATCAAAACGTTTTTTTCTTGGTTATGCGAACCTTAAAGGGATAGTTCGCCCAAAAACTAAATGTTTATGTTGATCTGCTTACCCCCAGGGCATCAGAGATGTAGGTGTGTTTGTTTCTTCAGTAGAACACAAATGAAGATGTTTAACTCCAGCCGTTGCAGTGTGATAGTCGTATAATGATGATATTTTAGAATATGAGAGCAATGAGAGTAAAAACACACAGACATACGAATCCTCATTAAACCATCGGCTCGACACATTGATGTCTTAAGACACGAAACCATCGACAGTATTTATGTTATTTTTTTACCTCTTATCAGACGAATGTCATCTAGTATTCCCAGCGCCATAACTTCCGGCGAATAAGGTCAAAATACTGGCGCGATCAAAGATATATATACGTAGATGCCTCATTCGACCGATCCGCGCAGGCACTAATGAGGACTCTATGTATATATCTATGATCGCGCCGGTGTATTTTGACCTTATTTGCCGGAAGTGATGGCGCGGGGACGGCTGATGCAGAGCCATAGAAAAAAATGAAATACATTTTTAAATACGGATATTTTTCTTACACAAACGCGTCGATTCGCTTCAGAAGGCCTTCATTAACACCCCGGAGCCGCCCTATTTAACGGACAGATGCATTTTTTATGGACTTTCACTATAATAAAGTTTGGATTAGCTAAACATTTTTAATATAACTCTGATTTTATTTGTCTGAAAGAAGAATGTCATACATGAGTAAATCATGGGCTAATTTTCATTTTTGAGTGAACTATCCCTTTATGGGAATGTTACTTTTGAATGTTCTCTGAAACAAGTACTAACATTAAAAAACATTAATCAAACATCCAACCATGAACAATGTATGAATAATGAATTTGTGCAAATGTTTTGAGAACATTATTAAACACCAGATAACTTTGTATTAACGTTCTATTAATGTTACTGGAAGAACGTTTGTTCATAACGTTGAGAGAACCTTGCCAGAACGTTCCGTGTTCGCTGGGTATTTATTACTTTCTTATTACTTTACGTTTCTAGCATCTGTAAAACCGCATTCTTCCATCTTAAAAATATATATGCAACATATGCTCTCAATGACAAATGCTGAACAGTGAGTTGAGTCGTTCATGAGCTGTAGATTATTGTAATTCTCTACTGGGTGGTTGCCCTGCTCGCCTAATAAACAAACTCCAGCTGGTCCAAAAACCAGCAGCTCCAGTTCTTACTAGAACCAGGAAGTGTGAGCATATTAGCCGCTTCTGTCAACACTGCACTGGCTGCCTATTAAACATCGCATACATTTTAAAATCTTGCTTATTACTTACAAAGCACTAAATGGTTTATCTCCAGTACTTGAGCGAGCTCTTAACACATTATACTCCATCACGTCTACTGCGCTCTCTAAACTCTGGCCAGTTGATCATACCGAGAATATCCAAATCAACTGCATATAGTTGAATTTTCAATAGACTGTTGGCAAGATACTGGAACTGAAGTTTAAGAGGTAAGTACCTTTAACTGTACAGATATCCAAGAATTGTGTTAGTTGGAAGTAAATCAGATCTCCATGCATGTTTATATCCCTAATGTTGATATCCTACACTACCACTTTTGTTACATGACAGCCTTTTCCCTGCCCCCTAAATGTCATGAAAACCAGTGATTGGTGGTTTAGCATGTCAGTCAGACAACCCTGTCTTATCTGAATGAAAGGTTTTTGGCCATAATAAGCTATAATATCCACCAAATGTGATGCTTAGAGACTGCCTTCTCAAGCAGGGATAGAAAAGGCGCCCGTTTGTGAGAGCTGTTGATCCACAGGAATAATTCCAGTTCACGTCCAGCACTGTTCACATGCTTATTGTTATTATAGGTCAATGCTTACTGCTAAAAATATCATCTGTAGCTGTTGGTGAACCTGTACGAATGAAGTCAGATAAACATGTGCCAAATCCATCAAACATCGATCAAAGGAAAGGAAAGTGCTGAGCCGCCTACCCCGACTGACCCTCACGTGTTGGCGGCTCCTGGCACGGACACCCGATGACTCGTAAATACTTAATGGCCATGCTTGATGGCACGATGACATCTGCTTGTTCCGTGTGGGCTCACAGATTGCATGCTCGGAAAGAGACCCTCGCTGCGTGTCAAAATGCCCAATGACTCGGATGGCACATGCTACAGCAGAGCCATTAACAACATGCTGAAATATTCAAATGCGAAATTGTTTAATGCTGTGATGAAGGATGAAAGGCAACCATCAATGACAAGCATCATATGTATAGTTTACACGTTTATTCTCATGACTGAAACGTGTTTTATTATGCTCAAGGAGACCTTTTTAGAACCCATAGGTAAGAAAATCCTATTTGAGATTTCTTTAATGTCTCAAACGATGCTCATTGACACCAGTGAGGTTAAATGAAGAGCAAATATAGACTTAAAATTGAACATGTTTACATGCACACCAATACCGGGGGTTACATCAAAATCGAAATCACAGTAATGGGCAGAATTATTCTTAAGCAATTTATGACCTTGCACTGTTTCACACGTTTACATGTGTGCTGTCAGCTTAAGCATAGTCTGTTAGAAATGGCCAAATCATGAATAAAACATCACACAATGAGGAGTGCCTTAACACACGACAACATTTCTTTCGGCCATTTTTCCGTCATCAATTATGTTGGCGATAAAAAATTCATTGCTGCTCTGTACCTGTTGTGGAAGTCCCACATATGCCGGAAAGACAAACACTGATGTGATTGGGTTCACAGCACCATCCAGAGGCGCACACAGCTTGACGAATTTCACCAGCCAGGAACTGTGCTTGATACAATCGGGCGTGTCAAACCGGACGTGTCAATAAGCTCTTCGCTGATTGGCTTGTGTGAAGCTTCGCCCAATGCTCGTCATACGCTTCGCCCAATGCTCGTCATACGCTTCGCCCAATGCTCGTCATCCGTTTCGCCCAATGCTCGTCATCCGCTTCGCCCAATGCTCGTCATCCGCTTCGCCCAATGCTCGTCATCCGCTTCGCCCAATGCTCGTCATCCGCTTCGCCCAATGCTCGTCATCCGCTTCGCCCAATGCTCGTCATACGCTTCGCCCAATGCTCGTCATCCGTTTCGCCCAATGCTCGTCATCCGCTTCGCCCAATGCTCGTCATCCGTTTCGCCCAATGCTCGTCATCCGCTTCGCCCAATGCTCGTCATCCGCTACGCCCAATGCTCGTCATCCGCTTCGCCCAATGCTCGTCATCCGCTTCGCCCAATGCTCGTCATCCGCTTCGCCCAATGCTCGTCATCCGCTTCGCCCAATGCTCGTCATCCGCTTCGCCCAATGCTCGTCATCCGCTTCGCCCAATGCTCGTCATCCGCTACGCCCAATGCTCGTCATCCGCTTCGCCCAATGCTCGTCATCCGCTTCGCCCAATGCTCGTCATCCGTTTCGCCCAATGCTCGTCATCCGCTTCGCCCAATGCTCGTCATCCGCTTCGCCCAATGCTCGTCATCCGCTTCGCCCAATGCTCGTCATCCGCTTCGCCCAATGCTCGTCATCCGCTTCGCCCAATGCTCGTCATCCGCTTCGCCCAATGCTCGTCATACGCTTCGCCCAATGCTCGTCATCCGCTTCGCCCAATGCTCGTCATCCGCTTCGCCCAATGCTCGTCATCCGCTTCGCCCAATGCTCGTCATACGCTTCGCCCAATGCTCGTCATCCGCTTCGCCCAATGCTCGTCATCCGCTTCGCCCAATGCTCGTCATCCGCTTCGCCCAATGCTCGTCATACGCTTCGCCCAATTCTCGTCATACGCTTCGCCCAATGCTCGTCATCCGTTTCGCCCAATGCTCGTCATTCGTTTCGCCCAATGCTCGTCATTCGTTTCGCCCAATGCTCATCATCCGTTTCGCCCAATGCTCGTCATTCGTTTCGCCCAATGCTCGTCATCCGCTTCGCCCAATGCTCGTCATACGCTTCGCCAATGCTCGTCATACGCTTCGCCCAATGCTCGTCATCCGTTTCGCCCAATGCTCTTCATCCGTTTCGCCCAATGCTCGTCATCCGCTTCACCCAATGCTCGTCATACGCTTTCCCAATATATGCTTCATACGCTTCATACGTCATACGCTTCCCCATACGCAAAATCGACATGTAACCAAATTCAAGGTTATTTTGGCTAGAGGTGGGTTACTCACAGCCGGACTTTTTTTTTTTGTAAATTAAGATAACAGGTCATTTTTACTTCCAAAGTTTATGCATTTAATACTATTTTACTGTAACATAACTTAAAATGTCTCATTAGATCTATCACAGTTTTTGCCATATGCATATAGTTGCCGTGAAACTGGTTTTACAGTAGCATTTTTGCAGTATTTGAACAGATTTTGCAGTGCACACTCTAAGATTTCCTCATTCTCCCAGTATATCCGAGCGATCCTATGCAGTATCAGGAGCAGGTTATTGGCTTTGCTAAATGACTGGTGATAACGGTGTGTTACTCAGTCTGCACGTATACCGAGCCTTCCTCCACACTCCGTTCTGTGATCACAAAAAGCATTCATGTTCTGGATAAAAATATTAAAAAGCAGATATGAGAACTGGGGGTGACTACAAAAATTACTGCAGATTGCTGCAAATCCCCCGTCTTTGATCTTTGCAGCCATCAAAGCGATGCACACTCCAAAACGGAGCCGCCCGGCCGCCTGTTCACCATTTCATATTCCTCAAGAGAATGTCAAATAACAGTCTCTCTTCCTGCAGCCTCTAATCCCCTTCCAAAATACTGTCACTGATCGCAGCCCGCG
This sequence comes from Romanogobio albipinnatus, assembly GCA_023566225.1. NCBI lineage: Eukaryota > Metazoa > Chordata > Actinopteri > Cypriniformes > Gobionidae > Romanogobio > Romanogobio albipinnatus. The sequence goes on from CM042251.1 coordinate 1,518,249, forward strand.
CCTGCACCCGGGCCGCTCTTTCACAGCCATCATCTTTGATGTCACATAAACTTCACAGCTTTGTGCAATGCTTAGGTTATCGTGCTTTTATGGGGTCTCTATCAAGTTGCAACATTGTATCGCAGCCCATAAACTGCCCCCACAACTTCCTGTCAGTCGTCGGAGTGATGGATTCGTCCTGTGCGAGCGCTGCTCCTGTAAAGAGGGTTTGTTTGGCATATTCCACACTTCAGCATCTTTCCGTGTTAATAAAACTGCAAATCTGCTGAACTGAATCAGCAGTGCGGCAGATTACATTGTAAAATGGGGGCCGCTGTGGAAAAAAGCGATTAGAGACACACTTTCTCTGGAGAAGACAAAGAGAGCCGCTCCTCTCTAGATCCCGAGATATTTGAGCCGCGCTCAGGTGTGGCGAGCGCCGTGTGCTCTGCATATAAATTCTGCCGTTTGCAGGCCCGTTCCTCGTTCGCTTTAGAATTAGATGTTATCTTTGGGCTCTTATATCTTTACTACCTTGATCAGCCTATAGCCAGATAACAAAAAATACCTTCAAAGCACCATTAAGTTATTTTCTGAATGTTCTCTATACGTTCAAAACATTCTGAGAACATAATTAAAGGATTAGTTCAATTTTAAATAAACTTTTGCTGATAATTTACTCACCCCCATGTCAAGATGTCCATGTTTTTCTTTCTCAATTCAATTCAATTCAATTAAATTCAATTCAATTCACTTCAATTTCAATCAATTCACTTTATTGTCACACAGCTATATACACAAGTGCAACAGCAGGTGAAATTCTTGGTGCAGTTCCGAGCAACATAGCAGTCACGACATGACATGTACAACATTTAAGCAACAACAGATTACACATCTGATGCGCACACAATTACTCACAGCACAGTAAACTCTACAATAAACAATAAATAATTTACACAATGTGAGTGTAGTTCTCACAGCTTTAGCCAATATACACATACTTACAATATACATATAGTTTAAACAATATACACTAAACATACATTAAACAGTATACATTAAGCTATAATAATAATAATAATATACAATGTACAGTATACATTATTATTCACAGTAGAGATCCAATTATGTACAATAGGTGCTATATGATAAATGATAAATAATAAATGATACATAAATGTGTATATAATGTGTGTGTATCTACAGTGGGTTGTGCGGAGTGATATTCTGTCCAGTGTGTGTTATGATACTGATGGATCAGGAGTTAAGTAGTCTGATTGCTTGTGGGAAGAAGCTGTTCTGGAGTCGGCTGGTGCGTGTTCTAATGCTGCGGTACCGTCTGCCTGATGGCAGCAGTGAGAGCAGCCCATGGTTCGGGTGGCTAGAGTCTCTGATGATCCTCTGAGCTCTCTTCACACACCGCCTGGCGTAAATGTCCTGGAGGGAGGGAAGCTCACCTCCGATGATGCAGTTGGCCGTGCGCACTACCCTTTGCAGGGCTTTGCGGCTGCGGGCGGTACTGTTGCCGTACCAGGTGGTGATGCAGCCAGTCAGCAGGCTCTCGATGGTGCTGCTGTAGAAGCGTGTGAGGATGTGGCGGTTCATTCCAAACCTCCTCAGCCGTCGCAGGAAGAAAAGGCGCTGATGAGCCTTCTTCACAACGGCCTCGGAGTGGACGGACCATGAGAGTTCCTCTGTGATGTGGACACCGAGGAACTTGAAGCTGCTGACTCTCTCCACCGGTGCTCCATCGATGGTGATGGGGCGGTGTTCTCTCTCATTCCTCCTGAAGTCGACCACCAGCTCCTTGGTCTTGCTGACGTTGAGGGAGAGGTTGTGCTCCTGACACCACCGTGTCAGAGTGTGCACCTCCTCTCTGTAGGCCGTTTCATCATTGTCGGTGATAAGACCTACCACCGTCGTATCGTCAGCAAACTTGATGATGGTGTTGGAGCTGTGGGTAGCCACACAGTCATGTGTGTACAGGGAGTACAGGAGTGGGCTGAGAACACAACCCTGAGGGGCTCCAGTGTTGAGAGTCAGTGATGAGGAGATGTTACTGCCCATTCTGACCACCTGGCGTCTGTTTGACAGGAAGTCCAGGATCCAGCTGCATAACAGGCTGTTTAAGCCTAGAGCCCGGAGTTTAATGTCAAGTATGGAGGGCACAATGGTGTTGAATGCTGAGCTGTAGTCCACAAACAGCATTCTCACATACGTGTTCCTCTTTTCCAGGTGGGAGAGAGCAGTGTGTATTGTTGATGAAATGGCATCGTCAGTGGAGCGGTTTGTGCGGTATGCAAACTGCAGTGGGTCCAGTGAGGGGGGGAGAACAGAGCAGATGTGGTTTCTGACTATTCTTTCAAAGCATTTGCTGATGATGGGGGTCAGAGCAACAGGACGCCAGTCGTTTAAGCAGGTGGTTTTTGACTGCTTAGGTACAGGCACAATGGTGGACGTTTTGAAGCATGTGGGGACCACAGATAGGGAGAGGGACAGGTTAAAAATGTCCGTGAAAACTCCAGCCAGTTGGTGCGCGCACACTCTGATCACACGGCCGGGAATGCCGTCTGGACCCGCTGCTTTACGGACATTCACCCGCCGGAAGGATCGGGTTACATCCGCTAAAGATACGGAGAGTGCACCAACCTCTGTATCTTCAGCCGCGAGCGCTCTCTCCGCGAGGGCGGTGTTAGTTCCCTCAAAGCGAGCATAGAAGGTGTTGAGCTCGTCCGGGAGAGAGGCAGCGGTGTTCACGGTGGAGTTTGTGTTCCCTTTATAGTCCGTGATGGTGTTAATTCCCCTCCACATGCTTCTGGAGTCGGTGGTGTTGAACTGTCCTTCAATCTTGTCCCTGTACTGCCGTTTTGCTGCTCTGATGGTTTTCCGGAGGGCATAACTTGCTTGTTTATGCTCCTCCGCATTACCGGAGTTAAAGGTGAAGGTTCGCGCATTGAGTGCCGCGCGAACATCCCCGTTTAGCCACGGCTTCTGGTTAGGGTACAGCCGAATTGTTTTGGTCGGAACAACGTCATCTACGCACTTCCTGATGAAACACGTTACGCTATCAGCGTAGACCTCGATGTCGTCATCAGAGGCCGACCGGAACATCTCCCAGTCCGCGTGATCAAAACAGTCCTGTAGCATAGAATCTGATTGGTCCGACCAGCACTGGATGGTTCTGAGGGCGGGTGCTTCCTGTTTGAGTCTTTGCCTATAAGCGGGCAAAAGGAGGATTGACGCGTGATCTGATTTGCCGAATGGTGGGCGTGGGAGTGATTTGTATCCATCCTTGAAGGGGGAGTAACAGTGGTCTAAAACACGGTTCCCTCGCGTGTTGAAGCTAACATGTTGGTGGTATTTGGGTGCGATGCGCTTGAAGTTGGCTTTGTTAAAGTCTCCGGTCACAATAAACGCAGCGTCAGGATGCGCGGTTTCCTGCTCACTCACTGTCCTATACAGTTCCTTTAGTGCCCGGTCTGTGTCGGCTTGTGGGGGAATATACACAGCTGTGATGATGACCGCGGTGAATTCCCTCGGTAGCCAGAATGGTCGGCACAGAACCATGAGAAATTCCAGATCAGGAGAACAGAAAGACTTGATAGAATGTACGTTCCTCTGATCACACCAGGATCTGTTGATTATAAAACATACACCCCCGCCTTTGCTTTTCCCTGAGAGATCTTTTTCTCTGTCCATTCGGTGCACGGAGAACCCCGTGGTTTCGATGGCCGAATCTGGAATCTCAGCGGACATCCAGGTTTCTGTAAGGCAGATAATGCAGCAGTCCCTCGTGTCTCGCTGGAAAGAGATCCGCGCTCTCAGCTCGCAGAGTTTATTGTCCAGAGACTGAACATTAGCCAGTAAAATACTGGGAAGCGGGGGTCGGTTTGCGCGGCGTCTAACTCTGATAAGTACGCCGGCTCTCTTCCCTCTTCTCCGGCGTTTGCGTGGTCGGGCCGTCCAGACAAAGGGTTCCGCTGCTGTGTTTGTAAGCAGCGTGTCGTCACTGAAGAATTTAAAGTCCGGTTTTCGGTGTGCGATTGCCGAACCAATGTCCAAAAGTGTCTGTCTGTCGTACTTAGTAAGGCAGACAACATCCAAGACGAAAAACATAAGAACTATAAACAGAACAAACAAAAAACTACAATGTTCCAGCGGAGCTCGCAACGTAGCAGCCATCCTCGGCGCCATTCCTCTGATGATCTCTTTCTGCAGTTGAAAATAAATTAAGTTTTTGGATGAAAACATTCCAGGGTTTTTCTCCATATAATGGACTTCAATGGGCTCCAAACGGTTCAAGGTCCAAATGACAGTTTCAGTGCAGCTTCAAAGGGCTTTAAACGAAACCAGATGATGAATAAGGGTCTTATCTAGCCAAACCATCAGTTTCTGTGAGAAACCCAGCAGTATTTATGCTATTATTTTACCTCTTATCAGTCGAACGTGATCATCTCTGAGCTCCGCCATAACTTCTGCTAAGTGAGGTCAAAATACGAGCGTGGTCATAGATATATCGATCGTAGATGCCTCATTCTACTGATCCGTGCAGGCGCTAATGAGGCAGCTACGTATATATCTATTTTCTGAATCTTCTCTATACGTTGTTTTGTGCTAACACTCTGAGAACATCATTAAAGAGCAGAGAACTTTGTCAATTAAGTTTCATTGAGAGACAAAACATTTAGCAATGAATTTGAAGTCTTATAGATAACGTCTCTTTACCTTTTCAAATAGACACACACACACACACAAATAACATCACAAACTATCCCATACCAGACCTGTTTACATTGAGTATGCTGAAACATTAAAACATTGATGCATTAGTCCACAGGGTTTCAATAAAGATAACAGAAATGGTGCCAGATTTGGTCAAACTGCTCAAGTTTGCCCTTCAAACAGTGTCTAATTCATTCCAAATGTAAAGTAGAAGTCATCTCTCCAAGCTTGACCGCAGGACCATCCTTTTTCTTCCAGAACAACGGTAGTAACATCTTGGCTGTCATTCAAATATATGCAAGCAGTTTGTGTTGTGCTCCTGATAATGGATGCAAACAGTCAAACCAATGATTCAGACACAGATGTTTCTCTAGTGTGTGTGGACCAAGCGGCTCCTCCTCCAGTTTCTCCTGAAGATGATACGGAAGTGCCTTATGTCGCGTTCACACCGGACGCAAATGATGCGAATAATTCACGCTATAGGCGCGAAGTTGGACGCTTGCACATTTTGAGTTTACTCGCTTCATTCGCGCGTGACATTCACTTCACAACAGGCGTGAATTCGCATCATGGGAGGAGCTTCTGCCAGCGGCTCGTCTCGCTGAGAAATGGCTGACATGGGCTGTGTTTACACGTCTTTTTTTGTAAAAATCTACTGTTAATGTGTGACAAAACGTAGATTTAAAACTTTTTCAGGCTATAATGTAGTTGTTTAAAGCTCAAATCTGTGGTTTATTTATAAAGAGATCGCCTATTTGAACATTTTATCTGGCGTTTTCGGAGTTGCTCAGCGCTCATTAAAGGGATAGTTCACCCAAAAATGAAAATTGTGTCATCTTTTAATCACCCTCAAGTTGTTCCAAACCTGTATGAGTTTCTTTGTTCTGCTGTACACAAAAGAAGATATTTAGAAGAATGTTTGTAACAAAGCAGAGAGAGCAACCATTGACTACCATAGTATTTTTTTCCCTACTATGGTAGTCAATGGTTGCTCTATGTGCTTGGTTGATGGATGGATGCAATTTTATAATGATAGATGCACTTTTATGATGGATGGATGCACTTTTATGATGGATGGATGCATTTTAATGATGGATGGATGCACTTTTATGATGGATGGATGCACTTTTATGATGGATAGATGCACTTTTATGATGGATGGATGCACTTTTATGATGGATAGATGCACTTTTATGATGGATGGATGCACTTTTATGATGGATAGATGCACTTTTATGATGGATAGATGCACTTTTATGATGATGGATGCACTTTTATGATGGATAGATGCACCTTTATGATGGATGGATGCACTTTTATGATGGATAGATGCACTTTTATGATGGATAGATGCACTTTTATGATGATGGATGCACTTTTATGATGGATAGATGCACTTTTATGATGGATGGATGCATTTTAATGATGGATAGATGCACTTGTATGATGGATGGATGCACTTTTATGATGGATAGATGCACTTGTATGATGGATGGATGCAATTTTATGATGGATAGATGCACTTTTATGATGGATGGATGCACTTTTATGATGGATGGATGCACTTTTATGATGGATAGATGCACTTGTATGATGGATGGATGCACTTTTATGATGGATAGATGCACTTTTATGATGGATGGATGCATTTTAATGATGGATAGATGCACTTGTATGATGGATGGATGCACTTTTATGATGGATAGATGCACTTGTATGATGGATGGATGCACTTTTATGATGGATGGATGCACTTTTATGATGGATAGATGCACTTTTATGATGGATGGATGGATGCACTTTTATGATGGATAGATGCACCTTTATGATGGCATTTGGGACCAAAATGATTCCTTCACTTTGAGTTGAGCCTGTTTTGCTGAAGTGTTTTGTCTTTAATTGCTAATGTGACCTTTGACCCCACAGACTGAACTAAATGAAGCATTGCTTGGTCATTGGTTGAGCTAAACTGATATCATCCATTGTGTGATCCATTACATCCCTTTCTATCAAAGTTATCTGACATTATCAAGATGAATTTGCTCTGACAGGTCATTGTCGTATTTTATTACCATTTTCTGAACTATAGCGAATAAACTGTGATAATGTGAGGAAATGTTGAAGGTGTCTGAATAAATTTTGGTCTGACTGTATGTTCAGACAGTCCTAGAATGAAACTATGGGACAAATCAGCATCTACTGAATTACATTTGTCACAAAGAGGTGAGACATTTTGGGAAATTCTATGCAGTTTCTCTTTTGAATAATGCAGTCTGAGAATGACCTTAAACTGAATAAGATCACGTTGAGTGAACGCTTTATTAATGTTACTGGAACATTAGACGACGTTTGACACATTCCCTGTTCATTCCCTCAACTTGAAACAAAGTCATGGGGATTTTTTTATATCATTTATTTAATAAATGTTTTTCCATCATAATGTACATGCACGTCTTCTTCCCATATAAAGTATATCCTCTTCAGGTCATACCATAAAACATATTTTTTGCAATCCCAAAATTTGCATTAAACGCATGGATTGAAGCTTTGCAAATGTTCACTTTCGATCAGTGTTCAATTATTATCTTTTTTTAATATTTATTATTTTCTTAGGAATTTTTTTCATTAGCTTTGATTCCAGACCAAGGCCCATTAATATCTATAATGATTATGAAAGATATCGTTCTAAATATAAAAGAATAGCAGAGTCCACAACACAACTATAATGATAACAACACAGAAAAACGACACATGATGAACGATAAAAACATTGACAGCCAATCAGAATCCATCATGCTTTAAAGAGCTTGAGGATTTAAAACGACAGACGACAAAACAGCAGCTCTTATAATAAACAGAATGATTTTGTCCGCTGATGTGGACGCTAATATAGTTATCATCATATTTATAGTTCAGTCAGGTCCACTTTTAAACTTTTATTCAAAGTTTTTCATTGGCATATTTTGCAAAAATGTACATTTGCTGATATGGCTCTGTTCTAAATTCCCCACCCTTTTCATGAGCTCCATGAAAAGCCAAGACAGCAACAGCTTCTGGGGACAACCTCACATTTTTTTGAAACTGGGAGGACAGCGTAAATCTCCATTGAGAACAGAGCATGCATCGATGACAACAGAATGACTCTGATTAAGTTAAACACAGTTTAAGGAGGAGCTGGGGAGGAGGTGGGACGCAAAGCAGCGTGCAGTGGAAGCAGGCAGACTGAACTGAAGCTACGCTTAATGGTGCGTTCACACCGGACTCAAATGACGCAAATAAATCGCACTTCGCGTGTAGTTGGACGCTTGAGTGTTTTGAGTTTACTCGCTTCATTCACTTCACAACAGACGTGAATTCGCATCATGGGCGGGGCTTCTGCCAGCGGCTCGTCTTGTTGAGAAATGGCTGACATGGGCTGTGTTTACACGTCTTTTTTGTTAAAATACTACTGTTAATGTGACAAAACGTAGTTCTAAGACTTTTTCAGGCGATAATGAAGTTGTTTAAAGCTGAAATCTGTGGTTTATTTATAAAAATACGTGTAGTTGAACATGTGATCTGGTGTGTGTGGAGTTGAACATGTGATCTGGTGTGTGTGGAGTTGAACATGTGATCTGGTGTGTGTGGAGTTGAACATGTGATCAAATCAAATCAAATCAAATCACTTTATTTGTCACTCTACATATGCACAAGTGCAACAGCAGGTGAAATTCTTAGGTGCAGTTCCGAGCAACATAGCAGTCATGACATGACATGTACAACATTTAAGCAACAACAGATTACACATCTGATGCGCACACAATTACTCACAGCACAGTATACACTACAATAAACAATAAATAATTTACACAATGTGAGTGTAGTTCTCACAGCTTTAAACAATATACACATACTTACAATATACATATACTTTAAACAATATACACTAAACATACACTAAACAATATACATTACGCTATAATAATAATAATAATATACAATGTATATTATAAAATATTATTCACAGATTGAAAAATTGAAATCCAAAGTGCAATAGATGCTGTATGATAAATAAATGTGTATATAATGTGTGTGTATCTACAGTGGGTTGTGCTGAGTGATATTCTGTCCAGTGTGTGTTATGATCCTGATGGATCAGGAGTTAAGTAGTCTGATTGCTTGTGGGAAGAAGCTGTTCTGGAGTCGGCTGGTGCGTGTTCTGATGCTGCGGTACCGTCTGCCTGATGGGAGCAGTGAGAGCAGCCCATGGTTCGGGTGGCTAGAGTCTCTGATGATCCTCTGAGCTCTCTTCACACACCGCCTGGCGTAAATGTCCTGGAGGGAGGGAAGCTCACCTCCGATGATGCAGCTGGCCGTGCGCACTACCCTTTGCAGGGCCTTGCGGCTGCGGGCGGTACTGTTGCCGTACCAGGTGGTGATGCAGCCAGTCAGCAGACTCTCGATGGTGCTGCTGTAGAAGCGTGTGAGGATGTGGCGGTTCATTCCAAACCTCCTCAGCCGTCGCAGGAAGAAAAGGCGCTGATGAGCCTTCTTCACAACGGCCTCGGAGTGGACGGACCATGAGAGTTCCTCTGTGATGTGGACACCGAGGAACTTGAAGCTGCTGACTCTCTCCACCGGTGCTCCATCGATGGTGATGGGGCGGTGTTCTCTCTCGTTCCTCCTGAAGTCGATCACCAGCTCCTTGGTCTTGCTGACGTTGAGGGAGAGGTTGTGCTCCTGACACCACCGTGTCAGAGTGTGCACCTCCTCTCTGTAGGCCGTTTCATCATTGTCAGTGATGAGACCTACCACCGTCGTATCGTCAGCAAACTTGATGATGGTGTTGGAGCTGTGGGTTGCCACACAGTCATGTGTGTACAGGGAGTACAGGAGTGGGCTGAGAACGCAGCCCTGAGGGGCTCCAGTGTTGAGAGTCAGTGGTGAGGAGATGTTACTGCCCATTCTGACCACCTGGCGTCTGTTTGACAGGAAGTCCAGGATCCAGCTGCATAACAGGCTGTTTAAGCCTAGAGCCCGGAGTTTCCCGTCAAGTATGGAGGGCACAATGGTGTTGAATGCTGAGCTGTAGTCCACAAACAGCATTCTCACATATGTGTTCCTCTTTTCCAGGTGGGAGAGAGCAGTGTGTATAGTGGATGAAATGGCATCGTCAGTGGAGCGGTTTGTGCGGTATGCAAACTGCAGTGGGTCCAGTGAGGGGGGGAGAACAGAGCAGATGTGGTTTCTGACTAGTCTCTCAAAGCATTTACTGATGATGGGGGTCAGAGCAACAGGACGCCAGTCGTTTAAGCAGGTGGTTTTTGACTGCTTAGGTACAGGAACAATAGTGGACGTTTTAAAGCATGTGGGGACCACAGACAGGGAGAGGGACAGGTTAAAAATGTCCGTGAAAACTCCAGCCAGTTGGTGCGCGCACGCTCTGATCACGCGGCCGGGAATGCCGTCTGGACCCGCGGCTTTACGGACGTTCACCCGCCGGAAGGATCGGGTTACATCCGCTAAAGATACGGAGAGTGCACTAACCTCTGTATCTTCAGCCGCGAGCTCTCTCTCCGCGAGGGCAGTGTTAGTTCCCTCAAAGCGAGCATAGAAGGTGTTGAGCTCGTCCGGGAGAGAGGCAGCGGTGTTCACGGTGGAGTTTGTGTTCCCTTTATAGTCCGTGATGGTGTTAATTCCCCTCCACATGCTTCTGGAGTCGGTGGTGTTGAACTGTCCTTCAATCTTGTCCCTGTACTGCCGTTTTGCTGCTCTGATGGTTTTCCGGAGGGCATAACTTGCTTGTTTATGCTCCTCCGCATTACCGGAGTTAAAAGTGAAGGTCCGCGCATTGAGTGCCGCGCGAACATCCCCATTTAGCCACGGCTTCTGGTTTGGGTACAGCCGTATTGTTCTGGTCGGAACAACGTCTTCTACGCACTTACTGATGAAACACGTTACGCTATCAGCGTAGACCTCGATGTCGTCATCAGAGACCGACCGGAACATCTCCCAGTCCGCGTGATCAAAACAGTCCTGTAGCATAGAGTCCGATTGGTCCGACCAGCACTGGATGGTTCTGAGGGCGGGTGCTTCCTGTTTGAGTCTTTGCCTATATGCGGGCAAAAGGAGGATGGAAGCGTGATCTGATTTGCCGAATGGTGGGCGCGGGAGGGACTTGTAACAATCCTTGAAGGGAGAGTAGCAGTGATCTAAGACGCGGTTCCCTCGCGTGTTGAAGCTAACATGTTGGTGGTATTTGGGTGCGATGCGCTTGAAGTTGGCTTTGTTAAAGTCTCCGGTCACAATAAACGCAGCGTCAGGATGTGCGGTTTCCTGCTCACTCACTGTCCTATACAGTTCCTTTAGTGCCCGGTCTGTGTCGGCTTGTGGGGGAATATACACAGCTGTGATGATGACCGCGGTGAATTCCCTCGGTAGCCAGAATGGTCGGCACAGAACCATGAGAAATTCCAGATCAGGAGAACAGAAAGACTTGATAGAATGTACGTTCCTCTGATCACACCAGGATCGGTTGATCATAAAACATACACCCCCGCCTTTGCTTTTCCTGGAGAGATCTTTTTCTCTGTCCATTCGATGCACAGAGAACCCCGCGGTTTCGATGGCCGAATCTGGAATCTCAGCGGACATCCAAGTTTCTGTGAGGCAGATAATGCAGCAGTCCCTCGTCTCTCGCTGGAAAGAGATCCGCGCTCTCAGCTCGCAGAGTTTATTGTCCAGAGACTGAACATTTGCCAGTAAAATACTGGGAAGCGGGGGTCGGTTTGCGCGGCGTCTTACTCTGATGAGTACGCCGGCTTTCTTCCCTCTTCTCCGGCCGCGTTTGCGCGGTCGGGCCGCCCAGACAAAGGGATCCGCTGCTGTGTTTGTAAACGGCAGTTCGTCACTGAAGAATTTAAAGTCCGGTTTTCGGTGTGCGATTGCCAAACCAATGTCCAAAAGTGTCTGTCTGTCGTACGTAGTAAGGCAGACAACATCCAAGACAAAAAACACAAAAACTATAAACAGAACAAACAAAAAACTACAATGTTTCAGCAGAGCTCGCGACGTAGCGGCCATCCTCGGCGCCATCTTGACTCACTCACTTGATCTGGTGTGTGTGGAGTTGAACATGTGATCTGGTGTGTGTGGAGTTGAACATGTGATCTGGTGTGTGTGGAGCTGAACATGTGATCTGGTGTGTGTGGAGTTGAACATGTGATCTGGTGTGTGTGGAGCTGAACATGTGATCTGGTGTGTGTGGAGTTGAACATGTGATCTGGTGTGTGTGGAGTTGAACATGTGATCTGGTGTGTGTGGAGTTGAACATGTGATCTGGTGTGTGTGGAGTTGAACATGTGATCTGGTGTGTGTGGAGTTGAACATGTGATCTGGTGTGTGTGCAGTTGAACATGTGATCTGGTGTGTGTGGAGTTGAACATGTGATCTGGTGTGTGTGTAGTTGAACATGTGATCTGGTGTGTGTGGAGTTGAACATGTGATCTGGTGTGTGTGGAGTTGAACATGTGATCTGGTGTGTGTGGAGTTGAACATGTGATCTGGTGTGTGTGGAGTTGAACATGTGATCTGGTGTGTGTGGAGTTGTGAGCTCCAGTGGATCAGCGGCGCTCAGCGCTCATTAAAGGGATAGTTCACCCAATAATGAAAATTGTGTCATCATTTAATCACCCTCAAGTTGTTCCAAACCTGTATGAGTTTCTTTGTTCTGCTGAACACAAAAGAAGATATTTAGAAGAATGTTTTTAACAAAGCAGAGAGAGCAACCATTGACTACCAATTTTTTATTTTTTTTTCCCTACTATGGTAGTCAATGGTTGCTCTATGTGCTTGGTTACAAACATTCTTCTAAATATCTTCTTTTGTGCACACTTGTCTGAACCACATGATTAATATATGATTAATATAAACCCGATTTTCTCCTCATTGTTGTCACTAGTAGAGCAAGCTCCTAATTGGTTAACGCAGCGCGAATATCCGCCAAAGTTCAAATTTTTCAATTTGCGCGTCACATCATTCGCGCCGCAGAACGTCTATTCGCGTCTTTGCATTGACTTAACATGTAAATCATTCGCGTCCGGTGTGAACGCACCATAAGACGCCCTGTTTGAGAGTTGCCAATTGATCGGTAAGCCCCTCCCCTCGAACGCAGATGAGCCAATGACAGTTTAGTGTCAGAGTTAGCAACAAAAACTAAGGGGGGCGGGGCTTGTCGATAGGTCAATTGAGTGCATAGGAATCGGATCAGCTGATATGGGCGGAGTTGGAATTGTGCCAATCAGCGGAGCTTGACTACATGGCCAGCCTGAAATAACGCAAGATGCTTGATTTATCGTTCTCGTGTGAATGGGCCTTCAGTCCCTGAAGAAGTCACATCTGGATCATTGAAGACTTTCAGATGTTTTATGTCCAGCCTTCACCAATTTGTTCCATGCTCGTCATTTATCTAAAGTCCCTATTCAAAACTTCCCACCCCACCCGGCAAGTGAAACGTTGTTTCTGCGAGGAGCTTGCGTGTTTGATGCTTGGATTGAAAGTGTAGTTTCTCATGTCACTCTTAATAGCGGCGACTCCCAGCTGCCTCTGCCAATCAATGCAGTTTTAATGGGAAAAAGCTTGGCTTTGACAGACTAAATTGTCAGTTACCAATGTGGAGTTCAGCATCAACTTTGTAGTTCTACTAATGACAGGGTCCCATCGATTTAGCAGATTTATTTAAATGCATCCACACATCATCTTTCCTGGAAGCCGCTCGTAGTCCGAGGGTAATCATACATGTAGACAGTAATTACTTGTTTATATCCTCGCAGCAGATGGGCTCAGCTGGGAGACACCTGAAATTGATCTCGGAGCTGAGTAATCGCAATCTGATCCGTTGCAACTGGAGAGGATCTGACTGATCCGAGCCAGCGATGACAGTTCAATGGGATTCTTGTTTGTTGGGCTTTGATTCTTCCCAGACTCACTATTGACCCGCCGGGCCGCACAGCCTTGCGTCAAATGCTCCTTTCTCTCTCTTCACACTGACATCGCTTATTGAAAACGAGCGTTTTAAGCAGTGTGATGTGCATGTTAATGGATTAGGGAAGGGGGGATTCATTTCCATGTTCTTCGTGCCAGTCTGGATTCAAAATATGACTCTCATTTAGTGTTTTAGAGAAATATCTTTCATCTTCAATGTGCATTTTATTTGCGTTTGACTGGCATACAAGAAATTGGAGTTCTATATCTGATGGCCTGAGAGTTTTACAGGGATCACGGCTGTCAAACAACTGGGCGTGTTCCTCAAACGAAACGCATAATGACCTCTGCTCATCATGGGAATACTTTTAATTGCTGTATTAATACTAATAACTGTCTTGCTATCTGTCACGTTGGTTTGGGTTTTGTTTCATGTTTACGTTTTCATGTCTTTTATTTTGAAGTTTACTCAGTCATGTGTCCTAGTTCTTGTCATGTGATTCCCTTCCCATCATGTGATCATGTATTGTGCTTCCCTTGTCTTATGAGCCATGATCTGATTGGTTGTCTCTCAGTCCTGTTTTCTCATTGGTTCTGTCTCGATTATTCACAGGTGTGTCTTGTTAAGTCATTTGCCTTCGTGTTTCGTTTGTCTCTTGTTGAGGATTGTTCCCTGTAAACTGCTGTTGGTGAGTTTGTCTTCTGTTCATGTTCAAGTTTATGGTGTCCAGTCAAGCCGAGTCCAAGTCTTTTTGTTTCTGTTCACGTTTTGATTCACCAAACTTCACATCGCCAAACTTCCGTGGAAACTTCCACTGCTGTGATTGGCTGCTGTGAGACTTCAGTGTAAACGCCCACTGCTGTGATTGGCTGACATCTTTGCATATAAAATAGCTAGTATTACATGTGTAAACACTCGAAAACATTGTAGCACGTTTTTACTATTACAGTTCTTAAGGTTAACTAATCGTGAAAAGTGTTGATTATAACATTGTATTCAGATCTACTGCATTATATTCAGATCTATGGCATTATATTCAGATCTATGGCATTATATTCAGATCTACGGCATTATATTCAGATCTACGGCATTATATTCAGATCTACGGCATTATATTCAGATCTACGGCATTATATTCAGATCTATAGCCACATTCCTAGACATAGGATCCTTTGGAAGGTGATGTTATGTTTAGTCCAGTGATCCTGTATCGCTCTTCTCTCCTCGTCATCTCACTAACACTCCAGTGGGCGGGGCCAAAGCCTATTGGGGTCTTTCACCGATAGGCTCATTCCACAACGAGTCGTTCTCTGGGATTGGTTACAAGAAAAGCTGTTTTTGGACTAACAAGCAAGTTTTCAGGACATTCTTATAGTATGATGACCTCTTATATGTCAAAAGCTCAAGGTAAATTATATTTCTCAGTTCTTAACCCTTTTTAATAATGAAGACATCACTAACCGGTTAACTAAAAATATAATGAAAACATACAATATTGCTTATATTTATCAATTGGTCCTCTCTTGAGTAATTTTCATTAGCTATCTAATGAGTTTATGGTCATTGAATGGCGTTTGAGGTAAAATAACATTTCCCCAAAACCCTTTTCGGTGGCCGAAATATCAGTGCATTAAGTTCTTAAACTTCTTTTTTGTCTCATGTAAGAAAGGAAGTCATACAGGTTTGAAACAAAATAAGAGATGAGTATATGAGGACACGTTTTCATTTTTGGCTGAATTAGTTTCCGTGAATGTTCGCTCACCCCGTAGTGCAAACGCTCCTCCAGATGCTCTTATTGGAGCGGCTCCCCGGTTTCTTCCGTGTCTGATTTGGAGTTCGCTTGATACGAATGTTATTCTGAAGATTTGTGGCTGATCATGTTGGGCTAATGGTCCTCTGCTAGCCTGTGTAATGGCAGTGCATTGTCATGAAATATGAAACAAAAGCCTCATCATTAATGTATAACCACCCACTCTTTGTAGCTTGTAATGCTTTCTTTTTTCCCCGCGAGAAGTCATTTGGAATTAGTTGTTTATCAAAACACTTTAATGGGACAACATGCTTGTTCAGACATTCACTTTTACAACTTTAACAAAATGTAAGTCAGAGGTGGAGACGAATGGCACCAGCTGCCAAGCTGTTTCCTTTTTTCTCAAGCAGACATAAATTACATCTAAACGCACCGGTCTGTGTTACAAAACACAAAATTCTGCTGTCTGATACACTGAAAACCAGGTAAACATCTAAATTAATTGGTTGCATTCAAGTAAAAAGAATTGAGGTTACAATTTCAGGTTTCCACTACATCTTGCATGGCCTGAAGAAATGGTTTTACATGCTAGTAAATGTTTTGGGAATTGTTTTTTTTATTTATTTATACTTTTGCATCCAAAAACCATACAAATGACTATTTTATTTCACTCTAAATGATGCATTCTTAAATGTGCATGCCTTTTGTGTGTTGTAAGCCTGAGGAAGGTCAGCTGTCTGAAACCTTTACTCTTATGTGATTTTTGGAAACTCGAGTAGTGCAGAGTTTATATTTTACTAGTTTATATGATTTTATCCAATGCACCAAAGCACTATATGTTTTACAGGAATATACTGTAATGCAGCATTTAACCATGTACAATTTTCCATCATCTACACTATATTACCAAAAGTTGTGTGACGCCTCCTTTACATGCACATCCCATTCTCAATCCTGGGGGTTTAATATGGAGTCGCCACCCTTTGCAGCTCTAACAGCTTCAGCTCTTCTGGGAAGGCTTTCCTCAAGGTTTAGGAGTGTGTTTATGGGGATTCTTCTAGAAGTGCATTTGTGATGTTGGACGAGAAGGCCTGGCTCTCAGTCTCCGCTCTAATTCATCCCAAAGGTGTTCTATCGGGTTGAGGTCAGGACTCTGTGCAGGCCAGTCCAGTTCCTCCACACCAAACTCCTCATCCATGTCTTTATGGAGCGATGCTTTGAGCACTGGAGCGCAGTCATGCTGGGACAGGAAGGGGACGTCCCCAAACTGATCCCACAAAGTTGGGAGCATGAAATTGTCCAAAATGCCTTGCATTAAGAGTTCCTTTCACTGGAACTAACCCCTGAAAAACAACCCCACCCCATAATCCCCCCTCCACCAAACTTTACACTTGGCACAATGCAGTCAGGCAAGTCCCGTTCTCCTGGCAACCGCCAAACCCAGACTCGTCCATGGGTCACTCAGAGAACACGTCTCCACTGCTCTAGAGTCCAGTGGCGGCGCGCTTTACCCCACTGCATCCCACGCTTTGCATTGCACTTGGTGATGTGAGGCTTGGATGAGCTGCTCGGCCATGGAAACCCATTCCATGAAGCTCTACACGATGTTCTTGAGCTCATCTGAAGGCCACAGAAGTTTGGAGGTCTGGAGCTCTTGACTCTGCAGAAAGTTGGCCACTTCTGTGACCCTCAGCATGCGCTGACCCCGCTCTGTGGCTGAGTTGCTGTTGTTCCCAATGGCTTCCACTTTGTTCTAATCCCACTAACAGTTGAGCGTGGAATATTTAGTAGTGAGGAAATGTCCCGAATGGACTTGTGTGTAGAAGCGTCTGCAGGCCTAGAGCTTGAGTTACACACCTGTGGCCATGAAGGGATTGAACACCAGAACTCAGTGATTTGGAGGGGCGGCTCAATACGTCTGGCAATATAGTGTATGTTAGGGTAACTTACAGTCAAATTATTTACAGTTGCATTTTTTTCTGTACTGTTGATGCCGTTTGGTGACTTTAATTGGTCATTCTAGATGTATTCTGGATAAAGTGCTGCCTGATTATACCAGAGGTAAATCATAACCCATAATTAATTGCAATGGACAGGGCTCATTGCACATTATAGCAAAACAAGCTCCGTTCCATTTGACCTTAGCCCTATCTGTTAGCGCCACATACTCCAGATTGTCTGTTGGGCATTAATAAAACAATAACTAGTTAATTATGGTGATGGATTGTTTGCACAAAATCTTATAGTTCTGCTAGAAGTGACGATGCAGATCAGAGTACATGAGGCTGTTTATTCACTTACTTGAGAAAATGAGGTAGAGAGTCAATTAGAACATGCAAACTTGTTTAATTTCTGAATAATCTCACAATTCAGACTTTTGTTCGTACAGTTGAGAGTTTATATGTAACTCTGACCATTTTTATGAGTTATAAAGTCATACTTGTGTTTTATTTCGTTTACATCTCAGAATTTTGCTTTTTGCTCTGAATTCTGAGTTTGCATCTCACAATTGTTTTGTCATAAACTTGCTATTCTATTTTTCTCAGAATTACAAAGTCATAATTGTGAGATAAAAAGTTGGAGAAACGAACAAAAAAGAATTGCAAGATGTAAACAAATAAGTTGGGCTAACTCAAAAGATTTGAGAGAATTTCTGATGTTCCCATTTTTAAGTAAGCAGAACTATAAAGTTTTGAGTTTGCAGTACTCATGCATGTTAATCGCTCATAACTTGAAGTACTGAGTTAGCTAACTCATACATTTTGATAGCAATTAACACAATATTTAGTTAATTAACTTTATTCACTTCAGTTATTTACTTCACTGTAAAGCCTAATGCGTTGTCAGAACTCAGAACGCTTTTTTATTATGTACTCATACATTTTTATTGTACTTAACTTGAAATATTTGAGTACTATAATTTATAAATTTACCTTAAAATGATCAAGTTGTCTCTATTTTGCTAGCTACAACAAATGACAACGTGCTAATTTGCTAACATGTTAAAAATAGCACTTACTGAATGAGTACAGAAACTTAAAGCATGTAATGTACCCGCTCTCAAACCCAGCCGCTAACTCTCCAAAACCCACATTAACAGAGACTCTTCTATAGCATAACAAAACATGCATCACTACTAAATCACCCTTACCATTAATCTTGCACAAAACACCTTATATAATGTAACACTTAATTTTGGCATTTACTCTCCCTTTCAAGTGCCGTGGGCAAAGCATGCTGGGAAATAAAAAATCCCAGCCCAGTTTCAGTTTAACTTAAGTTAGTCTAAATTAAACAATGAAGCAGTTCAGTTTACTTGAAATATGTCAGTGCTGTGAAGTCAAAAGAAAAAGAAAGTTCTTTATACTGAACAGTTAATTTAACTGAAATCAATTAAAGGTACAGTGTGCGCCATCTAGTGGTAAGGTTGTGAATTGCAATCACCCACCGCTCACCCCTCCCTTTCGAAGCAGAGAAGCTATGGTGGCCGACACAGGACAAAATGTCCTCTTCTGAGAGGAGCGAGTGACTAGCGCTCTGTAGAGAAGTTTGTCCGTTTAGGGCCACTGTAGAAACATGATGGCACAAAATGGCAACTTTACTGTAAGGGACCCGTGGTGTGTGTAGATAGAAACGCCTCATTCTAAGGTAATAAAAACACAACGGTTCACTGTGTATATACACACCAAAAATGGTTCTTGGCTCGTAATCATAGGGGAACCTTTTTAAGTGCTATATAGCACCGATTTTGGTGCTTCAGTGGTTCTATATAGCACCGCAAACTATGGTGCTATATCACCGCTACCATATACAGAACATGTTAAGATATGGAGCTATATAGCACCAAAAGTGGTTCCTCTATGATTATGACGAAGAACCATTTTTGGTGCCATATAGAACCTTTTTTTTTTTTGAGAGTGTAGTTATGCATATTATATTGCATTTCTGTCAATAGCTCCTCATAAATACTACACACTGCACCTTTAAGTGTGCGTGTGTGTGTGTGTGAGAGAGTATATAGATAGATAGATAGATAGATAGATAGATAGATAGATAGATAGATAGATAGATAGATAGATAGATAGATAGATAGATAGATAGATAGATAGATAGATAGATAGATAGATAGATAGATAGATAGATAGATAGATAGATAGATAGATAGATAGATAGATAGATAGATAGATAGATAGATAGATAGATAGATAGATAGATAGATAGATAGATAGATAGATGTTGCTGTCTTAACACACAGGCGGGACACCTGGTGCTCTTTGTTTGATCGCCTTTTTTCGTATCATATATTTAAGTAGATGGTGGTCCAGTGGGTTAAACCATGGGACTGATATGCAGAAGGTTGCTGGTTTGATCCCAGCGGTCTCCACCAGTGTGTCCTTGAGCAAGGCACTTTACTCCATGTTGCTCCAGGGGGATTGTCCCTGTAATAAGGGCACTGTAAGTCGCTTTGGGTAAAAGAGTCTGCCAAATGTAAATGTAAGTGATTATCATACATTAGGTATCATTTGACAGCTTACAAACTCAAAATTCATCCTGTGAAAACCGTTTTGAAATCGGACGTTGTGTTACCATGGAAACGGTACTCTAAATTATTCGAGCAGGCTCCTCCCCAAGTGGGCGGCGTCATGTTTCAAAATACAATATTTATTTTAACTACTTTATAATCAAAATCTTTTCCAATCTTGTCAAAACACATATCGTCGGCAAGGTCTGAGTCTCAAGGTTGCATATTTGGGGACTGTTTTGTGATGGAAGTGATATTTGGACAAAAATTTACAGGAAAATGCATTAAAAAAAACAATCAATGGAATTTCAATGACACCCGGTGGCTGTTTTTGGTACAGCACCTAAACTAAATCTCGTGGGGACTTCAATTTTTGTGATATCAACTTCAAATTTGGAACACAACTTGCTTAGACATATGGCTTTGATTTTACAGTAATTTTAGAGTAAAACATTTTTTGTACAATATATATTTTATATGAAATAAAAAATATTTAGTACAGTATTTTTCATTTAGGCCTACAGTAAATTTAAACTTCCATAACCTTTTCATACTTTAATATTCTTAATTGCTTTAATTCACTTCAGCAATAATCTGCAGAGTGTCTTCTTTAAAACGAGACCAAACTTAGGTCTATATTCCAAAGCTTTCTTGAATTACAGCCCTTTAAGTTTGGATAGAGCATTTTCATGTGTATTCTCAACAAAACAAAAAAAAGTGGTGGAACAATTAAGTACAATCAATTTGGAAGTTTAAGTAATTTCAACTTAAATGACATTAAACTGACTTAAAAAAAATGAGTTGAACATAAAGTAGGTTGAAACTTATTTTGTCATAGCTAATTGATCATATATTTTTTTATAGCGCAGAATTCTTACGTTATGATTCGCAGGGGTTTTTTAAATACGGTATGCTTATAGTCAGACAGACTGAGAGAGAGTTTCAGGGGGAAATGTCCCATTCAGAAGGCAATGATTAATTATGCCACGTAATTAGCTCGTCAAATTAAGCGCGATCCCCTCCCTCGTGACAAGGTGATGTCAGAACGCGACGGCACATTAGCGTGTCGCTGTGAACGTGTCTCCGCAGTCCTCAGATGGAGCCGATCGGAGCGGAGGAGGCTAACCGGGCCTTCTGTCAACACACACAGCCGCCAGCGCTCACAGCTCATTGGCTGCTCAGTCCGACTTTGGACATCGGTGAGACAAAACAGGGCTGGTTTAGATAAGCCACACTATATACACCCAAACCCATCTGACACGAATACTAAATAATCCCCTCTCACAGAATTCAGAGCTAAAGCGAATATCAACGTTGAAGCAAATATTGAATCACGGGA